>OX375869.1:29637218-29767547 GCA_947359475.1 Heligmosomoides polygyrus bakeri
ATGTCGGTCTCATGAAAACAGAGAAGCAATTTTGCGACAACTTGTTGATGTAGTAGAAAATATATGTAGGCAGCGTGACAACAGTCTAAGTTTCGCAAAAGTGCGTAGATTTATTTGCAATACGGCATGACTTCGAGGTTGTTTGCGTTCCAAATTTAGCGCGTCAATCCAGATAGCAGCTTGTAACAGCTCGTCGCGCTTTCTGGTGTGATAGATGATCTCGCTCTTGCAGCTGAGTTCCCTGCGGTGGCGAGCATTCAGATGTTCGGACACGCAGCCAACCTAGTTCAACATAGAAAAAAGTGGCACTTCAAGAGGTGTGACTGTCGAGGATCGCTTTCAAACCAACGAAAGTGGAGGAGACTTTCTCGATGAAAAAACTGTATATCGACATTACAATACCCGCCTGCCGTAACCTTTGGTCTTTGGACAGAAAAAGCGCAACAAATCTGTGAGCTACATTCTTGCATTAAATTTAGCATCTTTCTGACGATTTGCGACCCACTAATAGTCGCGGTATTTGTCCTCCATCCATTTATAGCTATGTGGCAGTGACTGGACGCTTCGTAGGATATTGTCATACCTTCTAAGCCTTCCTTCAAAAGAATGATCAAAGGAAAGATAATTTGCCTTGAAATGATTGATATTGAACTAGATGCACCGGTTTGACATTGGCTTCACTCTGCTCGTACTTCAATTTAATACATCTGTTCCAACTTACTACCGCTGCGGAACCGACTGCAGTGTTATTCTGAGAGCAGTGTCTAAGCTGGTCTCATTTTTCTCTCTTCCCAACACCTTAATTCACCAAACCGTGCCAATAGCATAAAAATAGGGTCGATAGTTGTTGCACTAGTTTTACGCAGTTGTCAACACAGCTCAATCTAATTCAACCATTTGCACATTTTTCTCTGCATTATCTTTGAAACTTCCGTTCCCATCCCTTAACTCAATAATAAAGTTTTTGAAGGTTTTCTGCACCCTCTCAATTCTCCTAAGCATTCCTCTTAATGATCTGTGGTAGAGGTGCATTTTCGTAGTTAAGTTCTCCTGCAACTGCGCAGTCTAGGCTAATTGTATGCCCCTTGTTGTGTGTTGCTATATCATTGAACGCTGTTGAGCTGAATATGATTCCAATTTCTTCGCGTAGAGTGCTATTTTTGCCCCATTTTCCAAAGTTTTTTTTAGCGACGAAGAGAAGAGGCTGAACCAGGTACTTTTAGCGTACGGGACCCTTTCTTATCTAGAAAGTGTGATCGTGAATAAAATACGTTAGACTTAGGCTAGTTAGACCGGTGCACCAAAATGTCAAGGGCGATCCAACCTAGGACTTGTACTCCCCAATCATGGTCCAGTGGATGTGAGGGCGAGCATAGGAGATGAGACAAGAGTTTATTGTAAGTCCAGGCTACTATGAAGCCACTAGCTTGCAAGAATAGCAATTATTGCTAAACACCTACTGCCCCTTGAATTTGAACTTTTCCATGCTACGTATCCCCAAACCTACACATCACCCATACCGTCGCTTAACGGGGAGTGCTCATCGATCAAACCTTCATATCAACCTTAAAATAGCAGCAAGTGATTAATTATAGGACTGCGAATGTTGTGCCCCATCACCCCTTTTCTACATTTGGCTGGGAAAGCCTGCGAGTGCTGCATGACATTTCAGCATAAACTTATTTCGTCCGCGCTCTCCTAAGCAGGGAAAGTACGGAACAAACGGGGCGAACTGCGGTTCGTCAGATGACGTGGGTGGGGAGAGCTCACTCCTGAGTAAATTGCCAAAAGTAGCGGCCATTTGTCCACTAAGAATTGGATGAGTTTCCTCATACTAGGGCGATCGTTGTTGGACCACGCCACACCCTCGTTCAAATCAATACTGGTGTCGTTGAGCAGGCCGTCGTTATTCATCCGATCATTATAATCTCCTTTTTTCGTGTTTCCCAACCCTTTCCTTCAAATTCTTCCGGATTGCCGGCGGGAAAGCATAATAAACGAAGAGGAAATCAAGAAAAAGTATGAAACATTGAAGGGGCTCGAAAACTGGCAGAAGGGAAGTCCAATTCTTGGAGGAACATTGAGCAACAAACAGTAATTCTAAAAAAATCACCTCAAGACCGTGGCAGGCAGCCATAGCTTCACCAATCCTAGCGGCTTACCTTACAACCTTCGCTTCATGAAAGGTTGATTGTTAAGTCCCTAAAATTGGTGGAAGTCCACCAGTACCCAGATGTTCGCTGTGGGTCACGCGACAGTCGGTTCTAATCCAGCCAATACACGGTGCTGTTGACTACGTCGCCACCAATCCGCAAAAGGACCCGAGGCGATTCTCAGTCAAAAATAGGGAACCCGAGTACCACTGTTGCGTACTGTGAGTATGGTGTGCCGAGACTCGTGACGGCTATAGCGGGCACCAGCTCGCCTGGTACCCACATGATTAACACGTTGACGACAATGTCGCGCAATGGTGCGCGACAGCCAGCCTGTCTCATGGAACTGTGTCGCGCAATGGTGCGCGACAGTATTATTTTGATCAGAGTGGTATTACTTTCGTCCAAACTTTGCCTAGAGAGGTTATTTAAGATGCTGAACACAGTGGCGATGTCCGTTTGCTAAATTACGACCGGCTACCACCCATATCCATAACTAGTGTTGTCCCCACCTTTGCCCAAACTCCCTGAATGGAGCTACTTGAGGTGCTGGTCACGAATCTGATATCCTCTTCTCGAATTTCGCTCGATTACGATAAGTTACTAGTGGCATTGCTGCGTGAGAATATATCAGAGGCAACCTATTATGGCGTCGACCAGCTATCCATTGAACTTCAGAATTATTTTTGAGACATCATTCAATAAAGGTAATAAACAGACATGATTACAGACTACAACTACTTGGATGCTATCAAACGTCACTAAGGAAATCAACTTCACAAGTAAAGTCCGGACGGAAACTATTTTTATTTTATGATCGGAGCCAGGTACCACAGCCGGAGCCATGTCGTCACATTCCAAGCTATCGGATGCTTTAAGATCGCTGTCGAACATCAAGTCGTCAAAACTTTCGTTTAGTTCGTCGGCATTGTCATAAAAAATGCTCATGATGACGATTTCTGAAGGCAGCTCTAGAATTTTCAGTCTAAGTTCCGCATCAAAAACAATTATTTTTCAATTAGACCATCAAAATTGAGAAAGAGGGGAAGCTCATTGCGGAAAAGAAAAGATTTAGGGAATATTGCAAAAACAAAACCAAAATTTCGAGAACGGATATCAGATTCGTAGTGTGCAGTCTAAAAATTCAATTTATGCTAAGCTAAAGTGACGAAATATCGTGTCACACGCGCAATACGCGCGGTCCTGCGGGCTCGAAGCGCGAAAATTGCGCGGTCGTCAACGTGTTAAACCTATCAAAGTAGCGATTACGTTTCCGTATAGATGGAGTGTTGTTCGTACCGTAAACAGCTGTTCACTGAGAGACCACGCGAGCGTTACAAGTCCCTATGAGTCTCATAGTAAGCTGCACCGAGAACAGTATTTGCTCATCAGGGTTTTATTTTTCTCAAACAAGTCTGGTGCCAACTCAGCGACCCAGAAGAGGTGGAAAGCTTGGCTAGCCTGGGAAGGTCACAAACTTTGGACTCTTTGAGGAATCCGCAAAGCGCCTCCCTCGACTTCGTCATCAAAGCCCTTCAAACGAAGTAGTTTACGAAAATGAAGATCCATTCAAAGATAGAAAGTTAGAAGAATGGGGAGAAAAGCGGCAGCATTCGGAGCCTTTTTCCTCTATTTGGTTCCACGAGTGTAACGTCCCCGTGGTTTCACAACGATTGCGTGAGACAATATGAAAAATAGATGCAGTTAAACGGGGCCGTCGCTACTACTCTTGAAAGTTTATGGCAGGGTTATAGTCCGCAAGGTGGCAACTGAGGCGCTCGTGCAAGGCATTCGAATCGATCAATGCAGAGCTATCACCAGAAAAAAAGAAGGCATGTATTCCTCGTTCAGGCGGCCAATCACTCCTGTCACTCTCGTTGCGCACTATGAACAGGCTTTTACAAGTTGTTTATCGCACTCGTGGCGAGAAGTCCATCCGAGACGAGTGCGGAATCGATTTCGTTGCGGGACACCGCATACATAGTTGTGAGACCATAAACGGCGGCCGGTTCCAACATCACCTCCCCCGACTTTTCAGTCGTTACATTTTTTACACATCATGGGCGCTAATCTTCCTCATTTAAAGGATCCTCTTATTACTCAGTTAGGCGATGACGATAATATCACTCGCAGCCAAGCGGGGCGGGTTGATTGGACCTACGACTAAGTAGTCAACGAGTGTGGGCCACAGCCAAAGGAGGCCTTTCCTTTCACTCGGCGAACAGGCTGTTTTTGAGCTCAGGCGATCGTCAGCGAATCGATAGCCTTTACAGCAGATCACTCAGGTTTACGACATATCAAGCGGGCAATGGAGGAGAGTATGGATGTTCAGAAAACGTGTTGCAGGAGTAGCCCAACATGCGTACGGATTCACAAGGCGTGTCACAGATATCGTACAATCTGCGTCGAAATGGAATGAAAATAAAAGAGGTGGCTCTCTTAGGCGAGGGTTTAAACGATTATTCTGCAGTGACAAAACCAGGAGTAGCGGGAGCACCAGTCTTCTACGCATCAAAAATGTCAAGCCTTTCCTCCTGAAGTGGTGAGCTGGCAAAGACTTGTCCCTTTGCAAGGAACAGAATCCGCCTACCCAAGTGCTATTCCTACACATTATTGCACAGTCTGTTTTGCATGGAATGTAAGCATCCACAGCACACGGTGCGGCGGATGCTTTCATTTTTTTATCTTTCTGGTTGAGACTCTCCCATAGCATCAAGCAAGTGCTGAAGTTTAGCTATGAATAAGGAAGGGAAAAAAGGAGGAAGGATTTGATGTAAATCAATGGAAGCAGTGTTTCTACATCTAGTTAAAGTTATTTTTACTGTTACGATTTTCAAAGGTAATTTCTGTCCACTTTTCGTCGATAACGCGGATGCGCTTGTAGTGTTATAGCATTCGCCTTGTCTCTTATATCTGGATGGTAAGGTAAATTTTCGCTTTGACTTGAGGTTTTTCACTGAATTTCCTACTGTGCAGCGTAAGCTTAATAAATCTGTCGATGAGAGCATAATGAGATAAGCTTTATCGTTCTCGTTGACTTCCGCAACTGCTGCACCATGAGGCCATCCTTGGGCAAACAATTCCTCCAATTTCTTTGGTTTTCACAGAGGCCGGCAGTATAAATGAGCATTGCGTCACTATCCATTACCGACGAGGAGATGGAAAATTTTCTGAAATTGCCAGATTTGTTATCCCATCTCGTTCCCCAACGTCAGATAGTGAGATTTGGACCGATAACACGTCGCTACCATTAGCTATTGGGTCGCGAGTCAAAACTGCTAACATAATCCTTAAAGAACTGAGAGAACCTTGGAAAATACATGTTCGCCATCTAAGCGAGCCATCTACCACTATCTACCAAGATAAACCTAATTAAGGGTACTTTCTGGATAATAGATCAAATCGAGCAAATATACGTTCAAATTTTGAACTGTTCATATCTCCAGCGGCGGGTGATTGAGAGCTCTAACGCTAAGCGCCGTTCTCGTCCGTCGCAGGCAATTGGAGCGACAAGAGGGACGGGGCGGGCGACAGCAATACAGCTCAATTATGAACAGATTTTTTTGGCGATCGTAGCTTTTAATCAATTTGCGTGTATTGGATGGGCGACCAGCTGCTTCGTCGCGAAGTATTTACAGGCCCTAAGAATTCTGTCTTGTATAGCATTGCGAGCGTATCTCCATTCATCTCATCCAACATGCTTTAATATTCAGGATACGTGTCAAGGCTTCATGCAGCGAGCATGCTGGGATTTATCCAGAAGGCGTGTCGCAGACGCTGCTGGGATTTATAGGACGTATCAGGGACGTCACGCAACGTCCATCGGAGTTTAAAAGACGTGTCACGGACTTCGCTCGCCATTTAGAGGACGTGTCGAAGACACCGTTTGCCATGTTTCGGTATTTAGAAGACGCGCCACAGACTTTTGGCATGCGTAGGGATTCAGAGGACGTCTTCCAGAGCATAACCTAGACGTGGAAACTAGGGCTGTGCTCATAGTCATGAATAACTTAAACGGAGTGATCGCCGCCAAAACTGCTCATAGTATCCCTCTCGTCGCTCCAGTTTTGTTCATAGTTGCTAGCGACAGCAGTGATTACAGTTGGAGAATGTGAATCTCCGCAGAGGTTTGTTCAAATTCAGGTGCAACAAGAAACAATAAAAAGCTATTGCCAGCCATTCAATCATAAGTGCGCCCGGTGGAGCAGTCAGAAGAGGCGCCGACTGTCGTGCGAATCACATCAAATCGAGATTACTGCTTCATGACCCATCCATGCATGTCAACCTTCCATTGCTCTGAGCTAATCGTGAGTATCCCGAATCAGGATTGGTTAACGCCGTCCTTTATCCTTACTATTCCAAATTTATAGGGGCTATTTCTGTTCATAGCTGTCAGATTTCCTCCCTATATTCGACAATTTCTGGTGTAGTGCTACAATTATGATCTATACGCCTTAAGGCTTAACTTCACTTAGGAAGTTTTTGGGCGAACAATTTTGATATTTTGAATATTCTGAAGTAAAGAAGATAGTAGCCTCTTCTTTTCTACCCTTATATAAGCCTATAGAGACTAAATGACTAGCGTAGCAAAAGCGTGAGGTGAGCATTTCTAAAGGCCCAGCCACAGATTCGGCTCCTTGAGAATAAGCTCCATGTGTGAATCCACACTTGAGTTGATGCATCCATCAGCTCTTGCAGGGTAGTCTTTCAAAGAAAACCATAACACGTATGTTAACTGAACCACTGTTTTCTGAAAAGTAAAACCTCAAATACAACACATCCGGACCAGTAGTAGGCCTCTACAGCTTTGCACCTTATATTCGCCTCATATAAATCATGGCGAAACCTTCCTATTGAACTCCACCTTCCTAGGGGTAACGTTCACGTTCGCTCGCCTTGCGCTAACCTCATGGGATGCTCCGTAATCAGCCTAGCGCCCGCGTGTGAACTCGTCCGCGATGGGCACTTCCCACGCAGTTAGCGTCCCCCCATGCTAGGCAAGAACATACCCCGCCACTTAGAAGAGTTGCCGAGTAGCTGGTTCCACGCCACGTTACTTGCCCACGATTGTGCATATTGTTGTTTCTATGTATTAAAAGTTCAGGTATGCGCTCATGTAGCCACCTCCCTTCGCTCCCTATTCGGATACACGGCCTTGTGCAATTTACAGACCAATGACACAACTACTGGGGAGCCGCCGCGATTCACTCGGCGATAGAGCGCACTTGAGGCGATGGCTCTTTTATATTCTTTCTGAAATTGTTATTATCATCGATTTCTAAGACGACTTTCTAAGATGAACTTGAACATCAACTTTATCTTATATGTAGTAATTGTCCCACGGATCTCCCTCGATAGAGAGCCTTCGGGCTCTCTTGTTAAGAGGGATCTCGGGCCGCTTGTCGCAGGGCCACGTGGCGCGTCCCCGGGTGGTGGATAGGGGAATTAAACGCGAACCAAATGCGACCGTGTACTGCCCAGAGACGCAGGTGGGATGCAGGGGATGGACTCCTTGCTCCTGCTGTGTCGGGTCGATGCGTTCCTTGTGCGTGGGAGCGGCATGTTCGTGCACAGTGTGCGTGGATGTGTCCGTGACTGTGCGGATTGTAACTGTGACGGCTCGGCCAAAAGCTTGCACTCGGTAGACTGGGAGTACATGTAAGGCGATTCGAGGCCGCCTTAAGTCTCGCCCCGTCCCTTCGGGCAGTCTGGCTGGCTGCCCGGAGTACCCCGCCCGCACGACAGAGCCTGACTAGCTACCCGTGTTGTATTCCAGTCAAACACAGCAGCACTAAAGGGCCTCATTCCCCTGACCCCGAAAGAGCCCCCATTTCTGCAGCGATGGGAAGGACGAGTACGGAGAGGCTGCTAAAATCTCAGGGCCTAACCAGGCTGCGCAAACTGAGAAGGACTAGGATGACGATCTGTACTTACAACGCCCGCACGCTTGCGTCGGAAGCATCCGTCGAGGACCTGATGATGCAAGCCAGGAAGATTAAGTACGACGTCATCGGACTGACCGAGACGAGAAGACACCACCCCCTACACGCCGCCTACGACTCCGGAGAAGAACTGTTCCTCGGAACATGCGACAGCAGGGGAGTAGGCGGCGTTGGTGTCCTCGTCAACACGCACTTGGCCATGAACATCGATTCGTACGAGTCTCTGACAAGCCGAATCGGACGTCTGCGACTGAAGCGATGTGGCTCCGTGCCAGCCTTGACTGTGTTCGTCGCGTATGCCCCAACATCCGACTACGACGACGAAGACGTCGAGGCCTTCTACGTGGAGCTGGAGAAGTTCTATAAGGAAGATCGCACCTTCTACAAGGTGATCGTCGGCGACTTCAACGCCAAGATCGGGCCACGAAGATCGCCGGAAGAACTTCACATCGGAACCCACGGTTTGGAGTGGAACGAGCAAGGTGAAAGGCTGTCTGAGTTTATCATGTCAACCAAGACCATCCATGGAAACTCGCAGTTCCAGAAGCCTCCCTCCCTACGATGGACCTGGGAATCCCCCGGTGGCCAGTTCCACAACGAGATCGACCACATCATCTTCAATCGCAAGTATTGCCTGACCGATGTCTCCGTTGTCCCCAAGTTCTACACGGGATCGGACCACCGCCTCCTTCGCGCGAGGTTCCGCTTTTCGCGTCAAGGAGAGAAGGCCGCGAAGTTCAAGAAGAGGAATCCCAGAACGACCATCAACTGGGACCTCTACACCTCTCTTGTCGGCTTTTGGGAAGATGCCGTCATGGACAACGTCGACGAGGAATACGATCGCTTCGTGCACCATCTCCGCGATAGTGCTAAGGGAGCCGAGAGCTTGAAGACCACCAAGAGACGCCTGTCTCCGGAAACTCTCGAGCTGATACGCCAGCGTAGAGCAGCACGAGCGTCAGGCAACTACCAACTGACGTCCGAGCTTGCAAAGCTATGCAGAGCGGCGATAAAGGAAGATCTCAAGGAGAGAAGGGCGGAAGTGTTGGCTGAAACAGCAGAGGCAGGGCTGAGCATCCGCAATGCCCGCCGGAACTTCGCCAACTTCAAGACCAAGATGACCGCTCTCCGACGTCCTGACGGAACCATCACCTCTTCCAGAAGGACCATGGAGAAAGTCATCCACGACTTCTACTCCGATCTCTTCGATAGCCACGTCCACCTGCCCCCATGCCATCTTCCGCAGGATGGATACGTCGTTCCCTCTGTTCTCCCTTCCGAGATCCGACACGCCATCTCGTCGGTGAAGAAACGTACAGCACCCGGTTCTGACAGGATCAGAGCTGAACACCTGAAGAACCTCCCGCCAGCGCTCATCAACACCTTGGCGCGGCTCTTCACACGCTACCTGTCCGAATGCAAAGTTCCATCTCAGTGGAAGACCAGCAAGACCGTTTTGCTGTACAAGAAGGGAGACGTGCACGGCGTTGGCAACTATCGCCCGATCTGCCTGTTGTCCGTAGTCTACAAGCTGTTCACTCGAGTCATCCTGAATAGGATTAGTAGAACGCTGGACGAAGGACAGCCATGCGAACAAGCAGGATTTCGGAGAGGATTCAGCACGATCGACCACATACACACCATTACGAAGCTCATCGAAGTGTCGCGAGAGTACAAGCTGCCGCTGTGCCTTACGTTCATTGACCTGAAGAAGGCATTCGACTCCGTCGAGACTGAAGCGGTCATCGAAGCCCTGCTCACTCAGGGCGTTCCTACTCAGTACATCAGAGTCCTTCGAGAGCTGTACAGTGGATTCGCGACCAAGATCTTACCATTCTACAACGACGTCGTCATCGACGTGAAGAGAGGGGTTCGGCAAGGAGATACCATATTCCCGAATCTTTTCAGCGCCACTCTCGAAAACGTCATGCGCCAACTAGAATGGGAAGACATGGGAGTGAAGATCGACGGCCGGCACCTGCACCATCCAACACCGAGCATCAGCCAGGCGGAGCGAATGCTGGCCGACTTCGATCGTGTATGTGGAAGCGTTGGACTGCAGCTGATTCTTACGAAGACGATGTTCATGAAGAACGGATGGGTTTCTGATGCCCCATTCTCGCTCAACGGAACGAACATCTCCGAATGCTCCAACTATGTGTATCTGGGTCGCGAAGTCAACATGACCAACGACCTAGCACCAGAGCTGAGCAGGAGGAAACGAGCGGCTTGGGGAGCTTTCAAGAGCGTCGAAGAAGTCGTGAAGAAAACGAAGAACGTCCGACTCCGTGCCCATCTATTCGACTCCACTGTTCTTCCTGCCCTAACATACGCCTCAGAGACCTGGGCTATACGAAAGCAGGATGAACACGCGATCAGCGTCGCGCAGCGTGGAATCGAGAGGACGATGCTCGGAGTGACACGACTCACGCAAGTGAGAGAAGGCCTCCGGAGTTCCGAGCTTCGCCGACGTTCGAAGATCAGAGACGCTGTCGCATGGGCCAAGTCGTCGAAAATTAGGTGGGCCGGCCACGTAATACGATTCGCAGACACCCGCTGGACGAGAGCCGTCACAGATTGGATTCCGCGGGATGTCAAAAGAACACCAGGACGCCCACCAACGCGTTGGTCGGACTTCTTCGTGAAAGCCCTGAACGACCGATATGACGCTCTTCGTGTCCCTCGAGCGAGGAGGATCCATTGGACTACTCTGGCACGCGACAGGGACGAATGGAGACGCTGCTGGCGCCCGCTCGAGCAAGTCGATGATCAACGGGACGACACGTGACAGGTGATACAGGTAGTAATTGTCAGTTGCTTAAATTCCACGCTAGCTGTACAAGTAGAGGACTGCTCAACTTCACATGATGTTAGCGCAACTGGCCGAAAACGTCTGAAACGAGACCTAGGATAACGTGGTATGAATGGAGGGAAGGGGTTTCCAAAATGGGGGAGAAATGCAAGAACCTGAGAGTCGACCGCTCAAGGCGCGTCGACGTGGCACTAATGGGCTGAGCCTCGACGGCTTTTTTGTGCAATGACGTGATTACGGACATTGTGCAAAACAGCCGTCGAATCCTAAATTCCGCAAGTTTTACAGCGGTTTTGATGAACCAGAAGTTGGAGGAGTTTCTCTGTTAGATCGCCTGATTTGGATCCGCTGTTAAAAGTTACTGTAGTAACTTTGATGAATCCGGCCCCTGGACGACCATTGAAGCTCGTAGGAAATTATCTTGGGGAGTTCTCGCTTTTACGTTATTCTGTTCTCTTATTTAATAACTGGTGTAATTTGTTACAACGTTTATGTGATGAATGACGTTGTCATAACTTATAAACAGTTGTAACTTATAAACAGAATAAACAGAAAAACAGAAAACAGAAACAAAACAGAAAAAAAGAAAAAACAGAAACAAGACAAAAAAGAAACAGAAACAGAACAGTCATAACTTATAAACAGAATGAAAGTGCCGTTATTATTGGTCGCGTGCGGCGAACGCCTCCTAAACGGACGTTGTACCTGCTACAGCTATTCTGTGGTGAGTTGTCCGTTTTTGAGTTTTAATGCCTTTGTTCATTTTGCTCCTGCGAGGGCTCCACTCAACAGCAACTACACCTCGGCGTAACATCAGCTAAATCTAATTGCTATTTCAAGCAAAAAAAGTGCTACGACAAACTCCTAGTTGAAATTAATAAAAAACCGAACAATTAGAGAGCAAAATCCACAACCCGAAGCAGAGCCGCCAGTGATTACGCGAGGACAGCATTGCATCGACAGTGAACTTCACATCGCTTAGCCAACGCTCTGAAAGAGGCCTCAAGGGTTTGGATAGGAAGTGACAGCAACATCTACAAAAAGTGAACTCGATAAATGATCTGTGGCCTACAGTTACCTCATTCCACACTGCTTTTCGACATGAGAAGAAAATCAGTGTTTTACCGTTTTTGTTTCAGCTTCCTGCCCTCAAAATTAGTGCTTGACCTTTTTGTTTCGGCTTCCTATCTTCTAACGGTTATGGAGCGATGCATAATTGATGTATCCGAAGGTGATGACGTGAGCGCGCTGAAGGCGCCTAGAGCAATCTTGGAGCACTGACGAAGATGGTATTCGACTTAGCTATTTTTTAGCGAAGCACAGGGTAGAGCCTTAAAGAACCTCGTTACGCTTGGCTTTCTGATACACTCATATCCCGGCATCACTACAATGGCACAAGAGAGGCAGCATCTGGGAAATGGATGTTTTTCAAAAATTATGTGATAAAAGAATGAAGCTCATTGTGCTTCCAGGTTTGCGGATCCTATGCAACCTTGTCCCTTATTCTTGCCTGTAGAAATCTGTTACTAACGCCAACAGAGGTACGACAGGTTTGGCTTTAAAAACAATATGTGTAAAAGCAATGTATATTTAGTACGCAAGTCTGTTGCAATTTACAGACTACTAGCACAACAACTGTGAGCTTGATTTGACAGGCTGTGGAACCACTCGGAAACTCGTGGCTTCAGAACCACGAATGCGGCGGGAGAATTAAATAACAAAGGCCGCCTTTCCGAGAAGCACGCCGACTCTCCACCAAAGCTGTACTTTGTTCGAAGTCAGTTGGTAACAAAGGGGTTCACCGGATCGGCTGCCAATGGAGCTCGACCGTAATACGTGAGTAAAGATCGTGAGATGCTGCAATTGGAAGTCAGAGAAGAATTCATGCTTTCATGACAGTCGCTGCGTTAGGAAATGTAAAGAGTTTCTATACTACAGGCGCGGCACACTCGGAGTAGCGGCAGTGGCAGCGGTGGCGGCAAATGCTCAAGCGTAGTGGTATCGATTTGGCGGGAATCGATGCCCCTATGCTTAAGCATTTGCCGCCGCAGCTGTCGCTGCCGCTGCTACCAAATGTTCAAGGGCCTTATACTGACCATAGACTGGACTATAATATGTATAATATGTAAGCGTGCATGTTCACGTTTTCTTCGGTTTCAGGAGAGAGGTTCCTGGAGATGTATATCTTTTCGTGTTATTTATAAGTAGGTGATAAACTGTTGTAATAAACATTCTTCAGTGAACTTTGGTACAGCGGTACGATGGCTTGATCCGCAGTAAATTACCTGAACTGCCATATGTGTATTAATGTCATCGTAACACTCGATGGGTAAGGAATGAAGCTTTACGGTAATCTATCTCTGAAGCATCTTCAAGCCACGCGTAGCGAAATAGGGAGCTTAAATCTCAGTCATGAACGCAAATCGAGCAATACCACAAACTTTTCAGCTGCCCAGAACTTTTTATATAACCTTGAACAATAAGTCTACGCTTTATTGTGGAAGCGCTGCACTGTCTGAATTCTAGCGCAGGCGACAAGGGACGTAGTGGGATGCTTTGAATGAATTTTCAAGCGCTTTGCTTGGTTATTGCTGTTTTTTCTCATATGAAAATTTTGCCTTATGAGGTGCACCTTGAGTGGAACTACTTTCAGTTTAGTTTTATTTTATTATTTTTAAATTTCGAGGGTGTTTTCGTTGTTGGTGTTAAGCCAATATAAACTTCTTTGCCCAGAAAAGATCTATACAGCATGATTCGTTGTTGCATTTCTTGCACATAGAAAGATGCAACTCTCCTGGTACCATTTCAGTGTGGTAATTCTTAGGTTTGAATAAAGTAATCTCATCTCGGAACTCGGCACACAGGACCCATTGTTTTACATTTTGTCTACCTTTGAGTTGAGACAAAGGTACGACGCAAAGATTGCTGCTTATAAAACGTAACTTTGCGTTGTAAAATCTATCCCCTGAACGATTTCTGCTCTGTTATCACTTATCGCGCAAACTTAGTTGGCTTCACGAATGCGAGCTGAGCAACCAATAAGCGGTGTTCATTGTCGCAGCACCTTGGTTCTCGGTTCTTGGTTGCAATGATGCAGCGCTATGTTCTCGCTCCACGAGGAGCATGTCGTGTCTTCGGTTCTCCAGATTTCTCTCTGGATTCTGTGGTTTATCTTCGATAACATGTTTTGCCATCTGCGACAAATATTTTTGAACACATGGAAACAGTTACCACAAGCTTTGCTGAAGTGTTTGCACACGAAAGGACCTCACGTTGTAAAACGCATCTCCTGAACGACTTCTGATCTGTTATCATTTATGCGTAAACTTATTTGGCTTCCCGAATGCGTGCTGGGCAACCTGTAAGCGCAGTTCATCATCGCAGCACCTTGTTTCTCGGTTCTTGGTTGCAATGATGTGTGGGTAGCGAGTTTTTAACGCAACATCAAGGAAGTCAGAACGGATACCAGAAGGGATACGCCTCAAAACCTCATGTATATTTAACCTAATGTAACCTTAACCTATTTAACCTCATGTATTTTTATTATTATCTAACCTATTCAACCTCATGCACCGTTTGAACGTTATCAAGCCGGTGATCCTTATCCCATCTCACCCACTCATTTCTACACGCAACTCACCACTAGATGTTTTGAGCTTTCAGAATAGGGTCAGAGACCCTACGCTCATCTACCCCGAGTCTTTTCCGATGGGGGATTGGGGCTTGATAAGATATGTTGATACTGACTGGATTCCCCCAACGGGGAAACACGAATATACGGCGTAAGAAAATGGGTGAATCAGGCAACAGATTTCATTCTAAACGTAAACGAAGTCAAAGAAAAGTGCCACAAACCATTTTCAATGAAAACTGAATTAAGTTCGTATATGCTACTGCGCACGTTATGTTTCTTGTTTGCCGCTGGTGACGAAGCAGTTCAACAAAATTCAACAACTAATGAAACAGCTTGAAAAGTTTAACAAATAGTTTAGCAATTTAACAAGATCAAAGAAATATTTGTTGCTAGTAGCAAGTCTCCCGGAATAAAAATCAACATAATATGATTTCCGCCTTAGGTATTTCAAAAAGTTTGAACATATAGTTACATTTGAGACCATTGTTGTACTTCGCTGACTGCCGAAGTCGAGAAGCCATTATCTGGAGGGTAGGTTCATGTAAATAAGCAAGGGTGAAAGTGGTAGGGTTAGGACCACCGGTTTCATTAACTTTGTATGGGAGCCGTTTTTGGAAGTGATCACGAATTTGACATCTGTATTGAATTTTTGGCGGGTTTAGCATATAGGGTTGGCTACTGTAAGGATTGATACAGCATTAGGACCACTGTTTTCGTTCCTAAATTTTTAATGTTATTTGTGGTGCTGATCTCTAGCATGGCATCCGTTTTTGGCTTTCTTCGTTTCATTTTTCATTTCATTTTTTCGTACCAGTGTGCAGTTATTGAAAAAATGGGTAATCAAGGCGTAGCAATGGCTGGCTTTACAAAAGCAACAAAAAATCGAGGAGCAAAATGGAAGGAGCAAAAAAGAGTGATAGAGAGGAAGGAAAATGGGCCGGAGAAAAAGCAGAGTTCTCACGGCTAATCCCTGCTGAATCAATGCTGAAAGAAAAGCGTAAAAAGATTCACTTTTCTTGATAGGAGCAGTCCAACTATTCGACGAAATTTGAACCACTTGAAAGTTAGCAGCTATGCTACTACTTCCATAGGTTCTTCATTAGCATTAGCCATGCCGGTCGGACTATGTGTCTCAATGGCCTCTTCAAAGCGGCACGCATCCGGCTTCACCTTGATGGGAGCTCATGAACGGACACCTTGCCAGTGCTCACTCTTGAATAATAACAAAAAATATGCAACATGTTGAAAACACGCAACGTTCGTTTCCTCATCACAGAAATTGAAGCTCGACGTCGCATAAACTGAGCAGCATGTCAGCCACGAATCTGCGGCAACTAATATCAGCGGAACATAAGCGTATTAGAATAATTGAGCTGAGCTGTAATATTGTGAAAAGGAATTAGAATAGGGATGCAGTGGTTCATTATTCGGTGCAAATGCTCGATGTGGAACACTTTTCTGAACCCTGAGATACTGTTAGTATAACATCAAACCAAGTTCAGATGGTGGTAAACCCTTGGTCTGGTATGTTCTGCAATCCTTCCAGACATTCCGTGAGGGGCGTTGTTTTGACGGAGCTCCACACGAGGTTTTACAGATCTTATTGGCTAACCTTCTGGTGGTATTGCCTTCTTCAGAGCCTTAGGGGTTGTTCAGAGCAGCATCGCAGCGCGTGGGGACAGACATAGTTCCAACGCCTCGCGCTAGAGCGCAAAAGTGTGTGCCGGCGACGTCGATCGCGCAGAAGAAGGAAAAAGACATGAGACTGACTATCGCCGTCCTTTACCATAAGCTCAGGGAGGGATTTAACACATTGACGACATCGCGTTTTTCAGTGGTCGCGCAGTTGATTTTTTAAGCTAGCTGCCGCGTATGCGTCATTCATACTGTGTATTGTATCCGACAGTATCCTGCAGAATCACTCTTTTTGCTGCCTCACTTTGGAGAAAGATCGAGTTGAAAGTTCCCATCAAAAACGATTTTCGTCGTCCTACGCGGCTGCGTTCTTACGCAGCATAAATGTTACGTATTGTCGTCAATGTAATAAACACCTTTTTCGCAAGCCGACTTTTATCGCTACTACATGGGTTCAGGGTTTCGACTTAAGAGGCTCATGTGTCTTATTATGGGTAAAGCACAAATCCAAGCAGACCCATTTGAACCCGCCTTCTTCTTGGTGTTCAGCTCAAGTCCAAGTTGATCAAGTGATTGCTGAAAGCCTGCTCGAAGCAATGACAAGGGCTTTCGTATGCGAATAACCACGTTTTGTATTTCAATGGTACAAACTGAATGTCTCCTCCGAGTATTTTCCGACCACTATATCACACTGCAGCAACAATAAGCTACGTCATCAACTTTTATAAATCAGTTTCTCACCCCAAAAGTGCGACTTTAAATTATCTGATGCGACTCTTACTGAATATCTTTGTTTAACCAGTCGGTCGCTGAAAGTGGCCTTGCGCACAGTTTTCACGAATACGACGGATTCATGATTAGTAGGAGTCTGGAAAACATACACTGCAATTTGTTTTGAGGAAACCCCCTTGTGGTTAAGGAAAGAATCCGTTCGATAGGACACTTTTAAACAACCTCATGGTCCCATGTTTGCAACTATTTTAATTTTAAAAGCATGTCATCTTAGCATTCCTATACAGGGTATGGTATTTCGAAAGTGTTTGGCCTCTATATGGGTCAATTTTTTAGTATTGATTTACTATGTCACCAAGTTCATTTCAAACTTTGCCTGCTAAAGTATATTTACAAAAGCGAGTCAGAGTCTTGTGATAAATCACAGCAGGTTACTCTCTTTTAACCGCAAATTTAATTCCGATCTGCAATCGCGTATGGCGTCACCACGTATTTAGCCTAAGTAAGCAAAACACGTGAAAGTCTAGTTGAGAAGCTTAAACACTGGCGAAGTTTCATGCTCCTGCGGCTAACCGTGCGTAACCGAGCGCACATCCGCCTTTCAATGCCGCGACGTCACATGCGGCTAGCGCGCGACGTCGCGTTGGAGATACGTACTGGAGCCCGCAGCGCGACGCGACAGAATGACAATCTCACATACCGATCGAACGACGTCACGTCACCTCGTCGCGAGGTGTTCATACCTGTTCTGCAGCGAACTCACCGCACGCAATTATCAGCGTCGCCACGCGATGACGATATCCCTGTTCATTGCTGCGCGATTTGTTCATCGCTCCGTGATTAGCTACCACGCTATCGTTTTGGACGTATGGTGTTCATAGCACCATCACCCTCGCAGAAGAGCGTGCGCACCGGCAGTGGGCTTCGCGCCGCTGCGCGAACGCTCTGCAACGCCGGGCCGTTGTCGTGCAACCAATCAGAATGAGGTTGGCCTTCTGATTGGGGCGCCTGTGTCTCGACAAATGTGGAGACTAATTTAGTCTGTCATCAACTTACGCGTCAATTCAAGGTTCACCACATGTCGTCGGAACTATAGCGTGTCGGCATTTAACCTATGGAGGTACTCATCGTAAAAATTACTCAATGACATCGGCGAAGGGAGTGAAATGTGAAATCCTTCTGGAACTTTTCGATCTCGGCTATAAACGCATTCGTTTGAGGTGACCATATAGGCGAAGAGTAAAAGCGGTCTTACAAGTAATGCGAAGAGCCTGAAAGGCATGATAAGATCCAGCATTTTGAAGGCCCTGATAAGAAAGTTTGAACACCTTTGCGCCTTCACTACACTATCGTGATTACATGTTTCAAAGTCGGGAGCTTTCTTGTAGGTAATGCCCAATTGTAAGTCACGTATCGTGTTAACGCGTGTTAACGCAACGTAAACGATTCGTAGGGTGATTGCACTCTAAGCTCATGACAGCGGTTTTCTATGCAGAAATATCCAACGACCAGACTCTGGAGCATTTCAAAATGGAATATTGTGCGTTTTTCTGACAATTGATCGCTGCAAAAATCTTAGTGCATCAGCATGCTACAAAACCATTCACTCTGAAGATGGGATTCATGTTGTGATTGACAGAACTAACAGTCAGTACGGCAAACCATAACGGGTCAAAATATTTTCAGAAAAATGTATTCTGCAGTTTTTTTGTTCCCAAGAAGTGTGGGTGTTGCGTTCGACCAGTGCCGGTGGTGTAATAGCGTGGAACACTCCCGCTCGGTCAGCAGGAGGTGCAGGTTCGAGACCCAGAGTGGCGCTAGAGTTTGTTCGCAGCAAAACATTGTTATGAGAGCTCACAACCTCATTACCAACCACTTACTGCTCAAAGAAAATGAATAAAGAGAACATTCAGTTTACTTGTACTCCACTCTCTTCAATCGTTAAAAATTGCGCCTGTACGGACACGCTCTTTCCTTTCAGCCATGGCCTGCACCACATGAAAAGATGTCCGCGCGTCCGAGCTCAAAGCTCAAACAGAGCGAAAATAAACAAAAATAAAAAACGATGAGAGACTTTCACCTCCGGCGTTAGGCAGTTTTGCAGAGAGGTAAGGCTAACCGCTAAATGTACAAGACGGGGAGGGTAAAGGTATATGAAACCCCCAAAAACTTTCTTATTGTTCACTCCGGACCACTTTCTTATTGTAGTTATCGTCGTCTAAATCACGAGTTGAAAAATTTAAAGTTTCCAGTAGGAGAGGTCTTCACACATTACATTAGCTTCAAGTAGGCAGCAGAAGCAATATATGAGTTCTGTTACGATATTTTAATGTAAGTGGCAAACAGTGCAGTCACAAGTGGAAATGTTAAACAGATGCTATTTCTCATTTGGTCAGCAGCTAATTAAACTCTTCATCGTACAGCATGAGCTCGTTCCATGTCTTGTATTCCTTCCTATCCGGTGACACCGTACCCATCTTCTTGATCTGTAATTGAACCATGAGAAAAATCATAGAGCAGTCAAAGCTAATCAACCTCCTGGGCTCTTCGAGCTTCCTCAACTTTTGGAAAGTGACTGCTGAAGCTGTCTTCTTGCTTTTCGTCCGACCCTAAAGCAGGAACATAAGGCCTCCATAGACATTTATAACTCTTGTCCGAATAGAAGCAGAAGACGCGATAAACATCAAAGCGCAGGTATGCATTAACCCCTGTGACAAGTTGTATTCTGTTGAGAATCACGACTAAATGAGCTATCACATGAGCATCTCATATGGGTACTAAGCCGCTAGTAATAACAAATTGATACTATCCTATTTTAATTGAAGTGGGTAGTAATGTAGAATGCGTCTTGAGAGTGTTTATGGAACTGCATGACGGATTCTATGACAATAAAGCTATAAATGGCATAAGAATGTCTATTATCTTTTCCTTGGTCTATGTCTGGAAATTTCATTCAGTAGCAGGGAGACAGACGCTTGTCAAGCACACGGAAGGCGTAATGATTTCCGTCTATAGTGTGCTCGAATGACCAATTCCCAATTCGAACAGATATTTGATTGATTTTCATTCGACTTTGAATATTCGAATTCGAATATTCAAGATAATCAAAAAATCACGTTTTCGAATGAATCCGAGTTCGAGTGTCTAAAAGTTATGAGCATTCGAAACCATTCGAATAATCGAAAAAATTTTGAGAGCATAACTATATAACTGAATAACTATAAATATCACATAACATAACAATAACTTGAAAACAGTTTAGGAAAATATTGAATAAAGAATGAGGGTCAATTTACGATCTAGACGTTGAATAAGGTAAATAGGATGTCTACGAATGGTGCAATCTTGCTCCAAGATGGTCTCTGATTCCCATTGCTTACAAGCTATATGTATATACAAATTCTCAGCGCAACAGTTAAAGGAAAAGCGACGGAAACGTTGCAAAAATCAAGTGCAAATCTATGACCTTGTGCCAGCTCTTTGTGGGCCAGTTCAGGTTTTTAAGGTGGACCTTAGCGGATGGCTCGACGTTTTAATGCGATGGTCGTTATCGATGGCTATGTTATCCACCGAGAGTGATGAATACCTCAGTAATGACTAATAATTCATAAATTAATAATAAAGCAATGGTGAAATCGAGGTATAAATCAAGGAGAATTAGGAAATGCGCAGGTATAAAAAGGAAAGCTAGTCACAGTGGAAGAGTCTGAAGAATACGACTGAACGGCGGAAGAGAGTCATAGAAGAATTTTCACCCCTCATGTAGTACAAAGGTATGCTTCGTTTTCACGAACCCGTTAAACCAAGCGAGCAATGGGCCTAACATTTGCAACGGAATTATATCTAGGTAGCGCGGCGGGTAGCTATGGCTTCGCTATAAGAACGAACAGTTAGGATAGGTTTCCGTGAAAGTGTGGTTCTTTCAGGACTCCCTTCCATTTTAGAACGCGAGTGTGCTACTTGGTCTTGTAGTGAATAGCGAAATTACCTGAAATTTCTTTACAAGGTATGCTAAGCAAAAGCGCGTATCATGAAGGAATGGACGTTACTTGAAATGCGATATAGTGGGCGATCCTTTGATTCTCTTGAAGGAAGATCTGATGAATCTTTGGAGTCCCGCGAACCAGCGTCCCTTTCATTTGACTTCGATCGAACCCGCTCATCACTTTTCTACAATGAATTTGAATTTCTTATGAACGGAATTCTGATACATACATATGAATCATCTTCACATTTTCAAATTGGACACTCTTATAATTATACTTGGTTTTTCTGGAATCAAAGTGAACGTCTTCTAAATCGAAACGAGTTTCTGGGTGAGTTATATTAGGTGTCTCCCATTACTGTAGGGGCGGAGCGACGCGCTCGATTACCGTAGTCAGACCTGGAGCCGCGTCCACCATGTACAAGATCTGACTAAGAGATGAGGCGAGTTGAACAAAGCTCGCATTGATGCCGTGGAGCAGATTCCGTGCAGAACCATACCGGACGTGATTCTTTTCTGTTTTTTGCTCTGTATTCTTTTTTCTGCAAGTTTTGAGCCCAACCACAAGCCGCCTCTGAGATTACAAAGTCGAAATGATAATAGGAGCAACACGTTTCTTCCTTTTTTGCACTTCTTTAGTGTACGACAGCTTTATAGCCATGATCTCTTTTTAACTTCTCCTGTGTTCATTAGTAAGTATAGTCCTTGCACGTGATCTTTACTGCCCTCGCTAAAGTGCGTAATAAAGTGAACATCCCCGCTCTAACAGAAGTTATTTACAAGTAGAGCCTCCAAACTGGCGGTGAGCTTTTGCGATGCTATTTTTACAGAGCCCAGGATCGCGCGTGGAGAGTCCAAAACCATAGTTAATTTTTTCGGAATGCTTTTATGTGGTCGAAAAAAGCAAGTGGACGCGGGAGCGCGAAGTTCATGACGCCCTGCTGCCACCCAGAGCAGTGTTGTCGGTTGGCGTAGTGGTAGTGTTGCTGCATCACAAGAGCATGATCATAGGCTCGACTGCCCCTTGTAATGATGCTTTGAATTTGCGATTTATCGTCATTTTACATTTTTGAACAAAAACACGGCGACGAATGTCGTTTACATTCATCGAGCTCTTTGAAAGTGAAAAGGTGAGAATTTTTGACTTCCAGGTTAAAGGAGTCAAAATAGATGCCAGATATGTAATCATCACCTCAAATAGTCCTCACGCACAATGTTTGGGCGAAATTGGTGCTTCTGACCTCATCACTCTAACTCAAGCCTGGGCCTAGAGAGGGCTTTGCACCTCGGTCTTCATGGACAAACAAGGGCGGTTATTGAGGGAGGGGTCAGGTGGAAGCCAATTGAATACGTTAAGCAGTAGAGGGCTACACAGAAAGTATTATATCGGCGCTACTACGTCCTTTTTTTGAATAGAGAGTAGCGTAGATGTTCCGTTTGTGAGCAGTGTATTTCGCTTACATCCTTTTTTGCAAACCACCATCATTATTGAAGAAGGTTGGTACATCACTAGCTATTCTTACCAGTTGGTTACTACGTTTTTGGCTCCATCCATGCAAAGAATATAATAGAATTTGCTATCTAGAACACGTCGTTTTGAAACAGCTTGACTGTTCGAAAATCCAAAGGGGTCATGCATTATAATAGCGAGGTCGAGAAAAATAATTACTCATACTTCGGTTACGGATGTTATTTGGAGTGCTGATCATGATTCTGGCACCGATTTATGGGTTTCCCGTTTTTTATGGCAGGTTAGAGGTGTGAGTAAGTGAAAGTGGTGAGGTCGGATGCACCAATTTGGCCCAAACTTTGTGCGTGGGGGTTATTTGGGGTGCTGACCACGATTCTGGTATCAGTTTTAGTATTGTTTAACCTGGAAGTCAAAAAGTCTCACCTTTCCACGTTTAAAAAGCTCGGTGAACGTAAAAGACATTTGTTGCTGTGTGTTTTGTTCAAAAATGGGTTGGAAATGGGGATAAAGGGTCCCATTGACGATAAATTGCAAAACGCAAAAACACCAGTGCAATTGGGATTCGAACCCATGAGCATGCACCTGTGAAGCTACAACACTACCACTACGCCAAACGACCACATCGCTCTGGGTGGCAGCAGGGCGTCATGAACTTCGCGCTCACGCGTCCGCACGCTTTTTTCGTTCCACAGAAGACCACTCGAAATAACTAACTATAGTTTTTGACTCCCTACGTGGGACCCTACATCCTGTAAAATCTGCGTCGCAAAAGCCCACCCCTTACTTGGAGGCTCTCCTTGTCAGAGCCCGAAGCATATGAAAGCGAACAATGTCGTCAGTCACCACCCTTCGACAGAAAGGCTGCTCCACGGCGCATGTTGTTCTCTGCTCATCCGTCGCACATCGTCCATGGCGGGCGGCGGTGGCACGCTACCGTAACTCAGGGAAACACCTAAAGGCCCCCACAGAGTTCTGCGGCAACGCCGCTCGCCGCAATGGTTAAGGATAGGGCAGGGACGCCGCCGGCGGCGAGCTCTGCGTCTCTGCCCTATGGTTAAGCATAGGGCCGCGGCGCTGTCGCAGAACTCTGTGGGGGCCTTAAGGCATCTGTTATACTCCCGCGGGAGCATCCGCGGAACGTCCGCGGACCAATGGTGCACGGCGGAGGCGGGCGTGGCGAGGCGCGGCGATTGGCCAGGTGAGGAGTCTCGGCGCGATTCCCGCCCTTCCGCGGATGCTCCCGCGGGAGTATAACTCAGGCCTAACGTACGAACCCCGAGCTTCTTACTGGCTAAACTACAGACTTTCAAAGATGGTTATAATAAGTTTGGATTTTTTTACAACTACGTTTGGTTTTTTAAATTCACCCGAATGAGCCCGAAAGAGCGTAATAAATTCAGTTTTTACTTTTATTTTCACTTTTATTTTTGGAAAAAAATAATAAATTAAATCTTGCTTTAAAGCGCAGCAGTGCAGCAATCATTTAGTGCATTAAAAACGGCGAGAAATGTACTCTGCACTCGATCAGCTCGTCGCGATATTTATTGGATTGATAGTGTAAATGCTGCTTACATGAAGCAACAATGTGAGGATATGTTTGCTCTTCACAATGTTTTTGTTACATCGTTTACAGGTGTGAAACTATATGAAAACAAATTTTGTTACCATTCGAATAACAATCCAGATGTCTTGGACAAGAGTATGGCGCAACCTTTCTTCTGACGTAAAAACGGCTGCTCTTTAACCTATTGACGACACTGAACCTGTATTATAACCGCGGGTCGACTTTGGCCCGCGGTTATAATACAGGTTCAGTGTCGTAATATTATAATACAGGTTCGCTGCGGCCCATTTCTCGCTTTTTCATAGTTTACTAGTATTTATTAGATATGTTGGATCCTACCAACGCTATCTGCACAGTGCACAGGGTACTTCTAAGCATCGATAAAAACAAATAATCAACACTACACACTCTTCAAGCTTCGCAAAAATCGATACTATTCACAAATTCCTCACATTTTACAAAAATGGTTATGCCCAAAGGATTAGTGACATTTCTTGTAAAAATTTGGAGAACTATCTAGACTAAAATACTTCAAACACTTGCAACATCATGTGGTCACCTTCCTTGCACGATTCGTGGCGAACCTGCGCCTTTTTTCTTTGCAGACTTTCTTATAGCAGCAAATACACCTTCTGCGTCCTGCTTTCGGACCTGTTCTAGCCTTCTCCAATGTTTGGCTAAACCATTAAGAGGGAGCTTCATTTGGAATATCGTGAAGTAGTGATTTCATGAGATTCACGCGTCGGTGCGTTCCCACGCGGCAGACACGCGATTTCTCGCGCGGTCGTCAATGGGTTAAATCAAGCTTGTCAGCGCCATGGCCCAAAAGGCGCGCGCATTGGGATGTGGACCGATAGGAGACGGCGGGGGCGAAACTGGCCACTACTAGGCGTATAAGGGTGCCCCGGAGCCGTCAGAGTTAGTCGCCGCTGGAGCGCGCGCAACGAGTCGCAATCGACCAGGGAGCCATCAGGCGCCAGTGCCACCGCCTCGGGTGGACCTCGCCCTCATTTCGCCGGCCGCTTCGTCTTCAGCGTCTTCTTGTGTCTACTGTCTACCTATTGCTGTCTCCCGTTTGCTGGTTGTTGTTGTGTGTTGTGAATTGTTTATACTTGGTGTCCGCTTGGTTTCGGTGTTTAAGTACTGGGGCCGGATTCATCAAAGTTACTGCAGTAACTTTAACGGAGAACCGTAAACGAAAGCTCAGATAACGTGGCTTATCGCTCACCATATCGCTTGATAAGCCACGTTATCTGAGCTACTTGCTTACAATTCTCCGTTAAAGTTACTGCAGTAACTTTGATGAATCCGGCCCCTGGTGTATTGGAGTAGAATCTCCGTGTACTACAAGCTTTAAACCTAATTTTAAAAAAATAATTTTTCCCTAGGAAAATGGACATTTTATAAGAATTCAAGCAGTATGTTCAGTTGTTGTGTAGTTACGTTAAAGCCCCAAAGAAACTCATACTAAAATTTTCCTTGGGCAAAAAATTATTCTGACCTTTTCCGAGAGTCTCTACTTATTGTAGAAAAAACTCATTTCATTTTGGAAGATGTTCATTTTGAGCTCAAAAGCGTTAGGCTTGATTAGAGGAGATTCAAATTGGTTTGAAAACCCTAAAGTGTCCAATTTGATGAGGAAATGGTGTATATGCACTGTTTTGAATTTTGTTTTTGTTTTTGGTCAGAATTGCGCATTTCAATAAGAATGCTTTGATAGGAACGGGTCCTCAAATATAAGGCACCCACTAACACTTTTCGGAAGCTTCTGAGATCGGCGTGTCATTTTTGGGCCCTTTGCTGTGGCTCTTTTTCCACAATTGAAAATCACTTGAAGGGCGACAGCGATACTGAAACAACAGCAAATGTTGGAAGATGGGCCGTGCACGACTCCTGCTCCCGAGTTTTGCATATCTAGGCTTAGCGCCTCCTCTTTCTCTTACGTCATTTTTTCATTTACAGTTTGATAAACGGTGTGGCACACTAGTCCCTTTAACTGATTCGGCGCAGATTTGGATAAGGATTCCACCTTCACTTTCCTTCATGAAACCCGAGATATTGTTTAACAACTTTGAACCTTGAAACATTAGGCACCACAATATGTACATCATAGCTGTGGAAAATTATTTAAGGTTGCTTGGCTAGAGCAAAGTTGCAGGTGTGTAGGAGATACAGGCTGGACCATTCTCTAGACTTGCACCCTCTGATATACGACTTTGGAGTTTTGAAACCTGTCGTACCAAGGGAAGTGGCACATCACTTTACCCCTCCGACAACGACAGGAAAACTGAAAGTAAACGATTGAACGAGCGCAGCACACTAAACTAGCCTATAAGAGGAGAGTGCTTTGAAATTTCCTACCCGGCGGACTCACATCTAAACAGGGAATGCCTTCAGCTTCTCACGGAATTTTGGAGGAGACCTATGCCATGTGAAAGAGCACAAAACGCTGATTACAAATATACTCTCCAAATTTGCTAAGTGGATCTCCTAAGGAGGACTGGCCGGTTAAAGATCGAGTTGACAACTGTGTGCTGCCTGCGCTGATGAAGCGTAGCCATTAGCGATGGTACCAGTTGCGGCGGCGGCGCAGTGGTAGTGTTCTCGCCTTGCAGGAGGACGGTGTGAGATTTAGCCCCCGTCGATGCTGGTGTTTTTGCATTTTGTGAATTATCGTCAGAGGCAGCCTTTGTCCTCATTTCCAACATTTTTGAACGATGGCTGGCAAAAACTATCATATACCTTTTCCGAGCTCTTCGAAGTCGAATGATAACACATTTTGATTATCACCTACAGTAAGTCAAAATCTGTTGCTAGATTCGTGATCAGCGCCCCAAATAACCCCACGCACAATGTTTGGGCGAAATTGGTGCCTATGCCCTCATCGCCCCTATTTATTCTATCTACCTTAACATTCCATAAGAAGGCAGAAATTCCCAAACAAATGCCGGATAGTTTTCGAACAGCGGAGCCGTTTCGTTTTTTACAAGATTAAAATACCAGATTTTTTTCTTTACATGAACAGAGGCAGCGTCCAACTTCTTAGAGTGTCTAGCAATGTTCCAACCTTTAACAGTGGTGGAAGATTGCAAGATTGGAAAAAATGTGTAGGCGAAATATACGTATGCCTCTCCTTACTGTTAAAAAAAACAATTCGCTTCCTCGTTCCATTTTGAAATCGCAACGCAACAACATTGATATTTTGACTTGCTGAAGTCTCTCGAGGAAGCGAGGCACACTCGTTTGGTTTTCAGCCTGGATGGCTTCGCACTTCGGTCATCACGCTTGATCGAAAAAGACTTATACATTGATCCGAATGAATCATTTTCGGATATCCGATTCGGATATGCCAATCCGAATCATCCAGTTTTCCCGCCCCCGTGAATTGCCCTTATCTGAATCCTCCAGAAATCCGGTGTCCGCAAATCGCCTTTATCCGAATCATCAAATTATCCGGACCCCGGAGAAATGGAGAAAAATCAGAAAACCATATAAAGTCGGATAACCCGTTTTCCTTTCCTCATTCCATTTTGAAATCGCGCATGCTGGATGAAAGCATATTCAAAACGAATTTTGCGGGCGGAGACGATGCTGAGTCGTACGTTTCCCCTCAGTGAAGTAGTGTCGTAGTGACGTTGAACACGTTTAGCACGCTGGTGAGCGTTACGTCGATTTTAGCATCCTTTTCTTCAAATATCATGATGCGCTGCCGGTGGACAGGAAGGACGGAGACGTGGGAGAGAATGGATTAAGCATGTACTCTGATCAACACACTGATATTGTATAGCATTCGGCGCAAATTAGGTCCGGGAAAGGGGGGGGGGGGGTCGACATGCAGAGCAGCCCCATACCGCACTATGTGCTACATGAAATTAAAAACGTTATTCATCACTTCTGTGTCTACCATATGGTGAACTGTGTTAGACCACTTCTGGTGTAATTCGACTTGTAAATTCTATTCGTGTGCCTTGTTATGAAGGAGGAAAACCACTGAATGGTACTATTGTACCTAATGTACCCCGCCTAACCTTGTTCTCGCGGGAATAATGAATATTAGCCGTTCCAGTCGTTTCTGCGGAAATGCCTTATAAGCCCGTTATAGAAGATCGAATTGTCCAAGGCCTTGCGAAATAGCGCACGCTGGTAAGAGAAGCAAAGACTGCGCCTCCAACAAGCGCGCAGTGGCGGTTAGCTAAATATAGCGAATGTAAATGCAGTCTTATCTCCTCGTTTTGACTATAGATCACGTCTTATTTGCCTTCATGCTGGCAAGGAGGGAACTCCAAGATGAAAGCAATTTTAACACGGATGCGCTTGTGGGCCCACACCCCGGAGAACCTTCTCATGCCTTACTGGAACTTTCAAGGCTTTTCCAGATTTCAAGGCTTATGCCTGCCAGGGCGGCTAACCTTTGTTACAGACTAGAGGCTGCGAAATATGCGCATCACTGGGAGACGCAGCCTGCGTCTCTTGCCAGCGTGCGCTATTTCGCAAGGCCTTGGACGATTCGAACTTAATATAACAGGCTCATAAGACATTCCCACAAAAAAACGACTCATTCTTCCCATGACAGATTACCCCTAATAGACTCATTTTGAACAAGGTCAAGTGGGAAACGCCAAGTGCAATACCCATTGAAAACATGGTGACCCTCCCCCGATCCAATTTTCGCCATTTGATAATTGCATTTGGAGGGCTGGGATCTTTCCAGGGAATGCCGTCAGCCGCCCATAGAACTTCGGATTGAGACCTAGATCACGTGAAAGAGCTCGAGACGCTGATCACAGGTATGTAGACCAAATTTGCTAAATGGATTACCTAAGCGAGTTATGGCCGGCGGAAGCCGCGAGGTCTTCCGTGTGTTAGGAGCGCTCATTCAGCGTTGGGTGCCATATTGCGTAATCAGCGGTTCGGCTATCAGCGCTAACAGCAACGGCGGCAGCGCAGCGGTAGAGTGCTCCTTCGCGGGATTGAGGTCATTGGTTCGGTTCCCGTCGCTGACGGCTTCTTTGCATTCTGTGACCTATCTTCGATGAGGACCAATCTCATTTTTAGCACATTTTTGAGCGAACGGCTGATGGCGACTTGCATTTAAGTCTATTAGGACATTTGAAGACGGAAACGTGTTTCAGCTAGCATGTTTTATTCATGACATCAAGGAAGTCAAAAATTCGAATCAAAACAAAAATAAAAAGTAAAAATAAAATCAAAAATCAACAAAACTTTAAAAACATAATAAATAAAAAGTAAAGACACTAGTTAAGAGTTCCGACTCCAACCACACGACTTCGGTCGGAAAACATTTCCGCTGAACCTTCGTTTAGGGAGGTTATTTGGAGAGCTGATCACGGATCTGACATCCGTTTTTCACGATTCTGTAGGAGACCACCCATACCGTTAACAAGTGTGGTCCAGGCAGGGTCACCGATTCCGTTGAAACCTTGTCTAGGAGGTTAGTTTTTCGACCGAAGTCGTGTCCGTGGAGTTGGAACTTTTAACTGGTGCCAAAGTAAAATAAGATCAAAAATCATAAGAACTTAATCAACATAATTAAACATATCGAAAATGTACTACTTATGTACATATCAAAAATCAACTACATCTGTTCAAACCTTCCTCAGCACAACGCAAAAAAAATGTGTAAAACAAACATGCTTTTCACAAACTGCACACCTTATGCAAGCTATCTCCATACAATCACTGACGAAGCAGTCGAACAAATACTTACCAGGGGTAACAAACGGTACTGGAGGATCATCAACATATCCTGCCTTGTACCATGAATATTTCAAAGTTCGAAAATCTAGGGGCACAAAACGGTGACCCTGCCTGGACCACACTTGGGTGGTCTCCCACCGAATCGTGAAAAAAGGATGTCAAATTCGTGATCAGCACCCCAAATAACCACCCTAAACGAAGTTTCAGCGGAATTTTTTTTTCGACCGAAGTCGTGTCGGTGGAGAGGGAACATTTAACTAGTGCCTTTACTTTTTATTGAATATGTTTTTTTAAGTTTTGTTGATTTTGATTTTATTTTTACTGTTTATTTTTGTTTTGATTTGAATTTTTGACTTCCTTCATGGCATGAATAAAACATGTTAGCTGAAACACGTTTCCGCCTTCAAATATCCTAATCAGGGATGTGCGGAAATTTTTCTGGAAAAAGCGGAAGACGTAACACGGAACGGAAACGCTCAAAAATGGCCGGAAACCGGAAACGCGGAAACGGAAATGACGCATGCTCGCCATTTTTTTCAAAAGTGCATCTGAAACGGCGTCAGATGCGGCTTCTATTGCACTTTTTCTTGCTCAGAACTTTGCGATCAGCAGAATCTTCCACAGTTTAATGCTCATCCTCATCACAACATAGCATAACGAAGCATGAATTCATAATATTGTTATGATGACCTTTTAGCCATGGCTAGAGCAATAAACGAAAACAAATTCAGGGTCCTGTCTCACTCTTTCTCATTATTCCTTCCATATCTAGTTCCTGCAACGGGTTTTTCGCTAATTTTTTGATGCTGCTATTTTTTGGATGGTACACTTAACCGACTTAACCACTTTAGATTGCTTACAGACCCGCATTAAAAAATACTGACTGGGGTGAAGTCTAAAACTGGAGTAGCCGCTTAGATCATTTTCCGACCAGGAAAGATATTCCTCTCAACACTTTTAGAAACCAGTGACATCTGGACGACGTGGCGACTGCACAGCGACTGCATATCTACATACTCAACATTAGCAGCTACATTGTAATCACCAAAACTAGTACTCAGAATTTATTTTGGGATCTAAGGTGATAACTGGATGACTGACTAGTCGTGGTGGGTCCACACTTCTACAGGAATACTCAGTCTGTGCCATCCTAGAAATCCTACGCCAGTGACACAGCTGGACAGCTCCAAGATAGTTCTTGAAGCAATACTTTTGTGAGAGAATTCAATAAGTAACCATAGTCAATCAAAATAACAGCTCATGCTAGATATTCGTGATGCTTCATTTAAAAAATGAATAGCATAACTCCATATGGATGAATATCACACCTAAAGAAATTTGAAAAGTTTTGCACCTTTGATAAGGAACACCGATGTAATCTTGGAGAGACAACTGCATGCCACAACGTTCACTGAACCCTTCCTCTCATGATACTGCGCTATATGCTTACAAAGTTTTTGTACCTATCTGTAACTAATGGGAAAAAATTTCATGATCATTCAAATGTTGAGTGCATTTTCTTAGCATACACCGCATACACAGCTTTGTGGCACATTAATTTTGCCCTGCATCCAGCCGTTGTCATTTTTGAGTGCATTTTTTGTAGTTTAGCCAATTTCAAGAATATTAACACTGGAGTTGTCAAACAATATTTCTCTCACAATTATATGAAGGAGGGCTCTTTTTAATTGATATGCTGATTGTGTCCAATAGAAAACAGTGTGGAACAATGCCCATTTCCGTTTCCGCCTTCCGGCCCAAAAACAGGCGGAACACGGAACGGAACGGAAGAGCTCAAAAATTGCCGGAAACCGGAATTCTAAACACGGAAACGGAAATTTTGCACATCCCTGATCCTAATAGACGTAAATGCAAGTCGCCATCAGCCGTTCTCTCAAGAATGTGCTAAAAATGATATTTTAGGTCCTCGTCGAAGATGGGTCACAAAATGCAAAAAAGCCGTCAGTGACGGGAACCGAGCCAATGACCTCAATCTTGTGAAGAGAGCACTCTACTATTGCGCCGCTGCCGCTGCTGTCAGCTCTGATAGCCGAACGTCTGATTACGTAATACGGCGCCCAACGCTGATTAAGCGCGCCTAATACACGGAAGACCTCGCGGTTTCCGCCGGCCATAACTCGCTTAGGAGATCCATTTAGCAAATTTGGTCTACATATCTGTAATCATCGTCTCGAGCTCTTTCACGTCATGTAGGTCTCAATCCGAAGTTCCACGGGAAGCTGACGGCATTCTCTGGTTAGAATAATTCGTTTTGGAATGATTCAGCTCTTTGATGCTTCCGTCCTTGACGAGAAGTGAGAGACTTTCGATACATGCGCAGCTGTTTTTGTTGATGTTGTTGTTTTCAAAGAATGGATTCCTCTTTAAGGTCTATGGTATAGTCCCGCAGAAGTATCCGCGGAACGGGAATAATCTAGTCGGGACCCAAGGCGCGCCCAACAGCCGCAGTCCGCAACACCCATTTTCCTCGGATCGTCAGCGGCGGTCGGTGGAGAGGCTAGTATACTTCCCTTCCGCGGGACGACTCCGCCGACCGACAACCTTCAGGTCGGCGGAGTGCACCGCGGGAGGCTGTCCGTCGGCGTTATCAAAAAAGTTATCAAAAATAAATGTGCTCCCACTCGAAAGCGACCGATTCCGTGAACTTGGAACGTTCCTAGTTCACGGAATGATAAGCGCGCTCCAATGCGATTATCATTCAGTGTCGGGCGTCGACCGTAGTGGTCAGCGACCGTCTTCCGCGGTGCACTTTCCGTCCGTGGACGTCCCGCGGGTACTCCCGCGGGACTATACCATAGGCCTAAGGAATGGTAGAATTCTGATAGGCCACATCATTCGTTAATGAGTCGATTATCCGAAATCCGGTGTCCGGGAAATTGCCATTATCCGAATCATTCAAAAATCCGGGGTCCGCAAAATCGCCCTTATCCGAATCATCCAATTATCCGAAGACTTTCGATCAGATTCTATGTGTACCAGCACTATGGTACTATTACTACTGTGGTATTTGGAGTGGAGCTATGGCCACTAAAATCAGATCCAGGGTGGGTGCCATCCAAGCTGCTCGCGTGGAAGCTGCTTTCGTCGCTCAGGGGGAAGTCGGCAGTCGGGTTCTGCAGAAGCATACAGCTGGAAAATGGGCAGAAAACGCCTGAAAATGTGTAGACGTTAAAGCCCCTGAACCTCCTCCAGCCAGTTGAATGAAATGCAAAAGCGCCATCATGCATAGGAACAGAACCTCCGACCTCCAAGGCTGAACTCGCCCCTCTAACCACTGCGTCACGACCCGTCTGCAGCCATGCCACCGCGGGCACACAAGAGACCAATGCGCATCGATCGAATGCCAGCGTCAGCGCTGACGCAGCTTACGCTCATCGCGTGTGTCGCCGCGTCGAACAAGTGCTCCCCTACACCAATTGCGCTCTCATATGCCTGCGTCTATTCCGATCTGTTTCTAGAGGTTTTAGCAATTCCCTGTTATTTGGGGTGCCAGTCACGAATCTAGCATCAGATTTTGACTTGTGATAACCAAGGCTTGTTATCACTCGACTTCGAAGAGCTCGGAAAAGGTATATTGTAGTTGTCGCCAGCCTGTCGTTCAAAAATGTTGGAAATGAGGACAAAGGCTGCCTCTGACGATAATCCACAAAATGCAAAAACACCAGCATCGACGGGGCTAAACCCCACACCGTCCTCCTGAAAGGCGAGAACACTACCACTGCGCTACCGCTGCAACTGGCACCATCGCTAATGGCTAAATCCGTTTGGACACCAACTTCCAAACTGGAGACTTTTCTGGCGTGTTGGATCGACTTCCAACACGCGTCTTTACGTGCAAACCCCACCACGTCAGCGGTGCTGCACTGGTGTAACAAGTCACGTCGTCCACACGTCTTGTAGACGGCGGCTAGCTGCAAAACTAGCGGTCATGACCTGCTTAGATGTGGATTTCACGATGTTGGCTGAGCTCGAATCTCTACCAGAAGGAACGGGGAAGGGGCAGAATCCCCAATGCGGGGCATGCCGCGAAATCCAGCAGTTTATATTGTGCTGCAGAGCACTCTTGAGCTGGATAATACTGAAGCAGTCCTAGTGTAGAGGGGCATTCAGTTTTCTCCTCATGTAGGTGGACATATATCAACCTACAAGCTCCGCCGGTGCAATCGACATTGTGTTTTGAAAATTCTTGTCAGGAAGCCGGAAACCGTAGATGTGCTAAATCCCATTTTCTACCCGTGCCAACCCCTCCATCTTCTGGGCTACATACTGATATTCTTAATGTCTTCTTCACCGTGGTGTTAGGCAAGAAGCTCGTTAGAATGGAAGCGCTTTCGATAGATTGTACATACAGTACGTTCAACGTCGGATACAATAGTTATCGCAACCAGGCGATTCACTTCAAGTTTTTTTCGATCCACTCACTCAGCAGTGCGTTTGTGCGCTGTTCTGGGTTGACTTTGCAGATCTTCGATCGCAGTCCCGTCTAACAGTTCTGTCAGCTCCGACTTCCAGGCATTGCCAAAACTGTCTGTTAAAAACGCCTCATACTTCTTATCTGCGAGAGCACTCGTGTGAAAAGATTTTTTAAAGTGAACGAAGTCTCCAGCGTGTATGATTAAGGTTCCGAAGGTGGGAGCAAGTCTATAGCAGCGGGTTCACCATCATGCTTCTTCACAACATCCAGGGGCCAGATTCATCAACGACTACGACTTTAGATTGCTGTAAGTCGCTGACGAATCTGACCCCAGTTTGCCTAAGAAACTGTAGAACGAAACGCTATACACGTTTATCTAATCAGCATGTACCTAGAAGGATGTCTAACTTTGCTTGTTTGGAGTAAAGCTGTCAGAAATAGAGAGGCACAGGTTGGACCCCCCTCTCTAGGTTTGCAACCGAAAATGAAAGTGCACCATCTATCGGACCTGTAAGGGCCTGTTGAGGACATGGGTTTCACCAGTGCAGCGTCAGTGACATAATGGACCTTACGCTTGAGAACGTGTGTTGGACGTGGATCCAACACGCCAAGAAAGTCTCCAGTTTGGAAGGTGGTGTCCAAACGGATTAAGCCATCGCTAATGGCTATTCTTATTACGCAATGCTCCGTCCATCGCTTCATCAGCGCAGGCGACATACTGGTGTCAACTCAATCGTTCACCGGCCAATACTCGCTTATGAGATCCATTTAGCAAATTTGGAGGGTATATTTGGAATCAGTCGTCCCGAAGTTCCACGAGAAGATGAAGGCATCCCCTAATAAGTGTATTCGATTCGATTTTCTACCGCTTTCTCTCCATCATGATAGATCTGAGCTTTGATTTTGCATAATAGTTTGATTTTGATGTTGGCGCATTTGTTGAGTGTACAAAGAGTTTCTCACTGGGATAGGTCTGAAATTCCTTTAGGTGCAAGTCTAGAGCGGCGGGGTCTACGCTGCATCTTCTTGTCAGGTTGCACCCAATCCGTACCATGGACGACGACGCCCTTCTACTGACTGCAACGCCCTGCTGCAAGATAGCGGCACCGGGCTACGCCAACGCCAGTCACGTCTACGCCACCCAAACCGGAGGGGCGTCTGGTACCCTCTGGTACCTTCAGCTTCCCGTGAGAGGGCACGCCAGCCTTCTCATCCCACATCACCCCTCTTCCCTCTTTTATCATACAGTATGATACTAATAAATATACATACTGAGTAGTGTGTTCTGTAACACAGGATTAGAATAGAACTCCGTAGGATGATTTAAGTAAGGAGTAATTAACATGTAACTTGATATTCTCTATAACTGCTAGCCGCAGCAATTCTAGTTATTCCCCTATTCTTGATCAAATTTCATGAACGACAGTGGTGGTGGAGCCCCACCCTGGGCTTGCATATGCTTTTGTCCTCCCCAAGTAGTCTTTTTTAATTTTTTAAAATAGGGAGCCAAAACTAACCAGCTGTAGCATAACGCTAGTTTTATGTTTTGTAGAGCATTAAATATACACGTTGAATAATCCATTGCTAGAAAGGAGGTAATATACCAACGACAGAGGGGAATTTGAAGCGCGCCGTCTTTGCGCAATTTCTCCTATAAAATGACCGCTAGTGCATGTGAAGACTCATTGTTATCATTTTCACCTACTTTATCGGTTGAGACTACGAATGGATATAAGGAAACGTTCAGAGCTTCATCGCGGGTCTACCACACGTAATGACAAGCCCCACATCGACTATTTGAGCTGCCGTATCGATATAGACACCTATCAATTCATCGCGTCACAGCGCGATGCTGCTTTGAACGGCTCCTAATACTCATGGTTAGTGAGCCGCATCGGCAAATGTTTTTCGAGCCAAATTTGCGTGCTGAAACTATTTTGTAACTGCTCAAAACATCGAAATAAGGACGCTTCAGACATATACCGAGGTGGTGCGAAAATAATGGCCGTCTCACATTTCTGCCAACGAGAAACTAGTTTAGATGTTCCATCGGCATAAAGTTCTGCCGTTTTTAAAGAGACGAAACCGTCCAATGCCTTTTTTGCACCCTCTTGGTTCCGGAAGCACATTCGGGCAGCAAAATGTAGAGATGCTTGAAAAAGTGAGAGTCTGTAGGCGAACGGTAGGGTGAGTATGGAAGATGGGTGAGAGCTTCATACACCAACTCAATCAGGTCTTGTGTTGAAAAACGCTGTCGTGAAATTACATCTTTTCTGTCGATCAATGCCGGGTTAACTCGATGCAATTTCTTGTGCATTTGTCGAGTTCCTCACGGTATTTGTCCACTGTGATGAGTTCGCCCGGAGCCAGGAAGCTGTGTTGAATTAAACCGGCTGGCCACCAAATGTTCACCATGGCCTTTCTTCGGTGTGCGATTCGGGAAGTGCTTCGGAGCTTTGTCGAATCGTTGACCTAAACGTCATCGATTACTGTGGAGAAATTATTTTTTGTCTCCCGTTACAATATTTTCAGAAAAGGGTATCTTTTGTTGCGCAAAAGAGAAGACGAACACAGTTCGAGCTCATCTGCAAGTTCCCTTGTGGATGTTCTTGGGTTGGCATCTACCACTGCCTTCAACTCATCGTTGTCTACCTCCGATAATCGACCGTTCTCCTCTTGATCTTCAGGACTGAACTCGCCAACGTTGATGGTATTAAGAGTTGCTTCCGCAGCTTTGCGGCAGACTCAGAACTTGTGTGGCACTGAAATAGTGTAAAGAAACACGAATAGGTGTGGAAAAGCTTGCTTTCTAGGAATGTATAATACGACTGCGTTAATTTAGGATTTTGTTTAATTATCAGCGCTGAAACATCACCTGTATCACCTGTCGTCCCGTTGATCATCGAATTGCTCGAGCGGGTGCCAGCAGCGTCTCCATTCGTCCCTGTCGCGTGCCAGAGTGGTCCAATGGGTCCTCCTCGCTCGAGGGACACGAAGAGCGTCATATCGGTCTTTCAGGGCTTTAACGAAGAAGTCCGACCAACGCGTTGGTGGGCGTCCTGGTGTTCTTTTGACATCCCGCGGAATCCAGTCGGTGATGTCTCTCGTCCAGCGGGTGTCTGCGAAGCGCATTACGTGGCCGGCCCACCTAATTTTCGACAACTTGGCCCACGCGACAGCGTCTCTGATCTTCGAACGTCGGCGAAGCTTCTCCGAAGGCCTTCTCTCACTTGCTTGAGTCGTGTCACTCCGAGCATCGTCCTCTCGATTCCACGCTGCGCGACGCTGATCGCGTGTTCATCCTGCTTTCGTATAGCCCAGGTTTCTGAGGCGTATGTTAGGGCAGGAAGAACAGTGGAGTCGAATAGGTTGGCACGGAGTCGGACGTTCTTCGTCTTCTTCGCGACTTCTTCGACGCTCTTGAAAGCTCCCCAAGCCGCTCGTTTCCTCCTGCTCAGCTCCGGCACTAAGTCGGCCATATTGACTTCGCGACCCAGATACACATAGCTGGAGCATTCGGAGATGTTCGTTCCGTTGAGCGAGAATGGGGCATCAGAAACCCATCCGTTCCTCCTGAACATCGTCTTCGTAAGATTCAGCTGCAGTCCAACGTTCCCACATACACGATCGAAGTCGGCCAGCATTCGTTCCGCCTGACTGATGCACGGTGTTATGAGCACGATGTCGTCAGCGAAGCGAAGATGGTGCAGTTGCCGGCCGTCGACCTTCACTCCCATGTCATCCCATTCTAGTTCTTTCGAGAGTGGCGCTGAAAAGCTTCGGGGATATGGTATCCCCTTGCCGAACCCCTCTCTTCACGTCGATGACGAATTCGTTGTAGAGTGGTGAGATCTTGGTCGTGAATCCACTGTACAGCTCTCGAAGGACTCTGATGTACTGAGTAGGAACGCCCTGAGTGAGCAGGGCTTCGATGACCGCTTCAGTTTCGACAGAGTCGAATGCCTTCTTCAGGTCGATGAACGTAAGGCAAAGCGGCAGCTTCTACTCTCGCGACACTTCGATGAGCTTTGTAATGGTGTGTATGTGGTCGATCGTGCTGAATCCTCTCCGAAATCCTGCTTGTTCGCATGGCTGTCCTTCGTCCAGCGTTCGGCTGATCCTGTTCAGGATAACTCGAGTGAACAGCTTGTAGACTACGGACAGCAGGCAGATCGGGCGATAGTTGCCAATTTCGTGCACGTCTCCCTTCTTGTACAGCAAGACGGTCCTGCTGGTCTTTCACTGAGATGGAACCTTGCACTCCGACAGGTATCGTGTGAAGAGCCGCGCCAGGGTGTTGATGAGCTTCAGGTGTTCGGGTCTGATCCTGTCGGGACCGGGTGCTGTACGTTTCTTCACCGACGAGATGGCGTGTCGGATCTCGGAAGGGAGAACAGAGGGGACGACGTATCCATCCTGCGGAAGATGGCATGGAGACAGGTGGACGTGGCATTGAAGAGATTGGAGTAGAAATCGTGAATGACCTTCTCCATGGTCCTTCTGGAAGAGGTAACGGTTCCGTCGGGACGTCGGAGAGCGGTCATCTTGGTCTTGAAGTTGGCGAAGTCTCTCATTGCGTATGCTCAACCCTGCCTCTGCAGCTTCAGCCAACACTTCCGCCCTTCTCTCCTTAAGATCCTCCTTTATCGCCGCTCTGCATAGCCTCGCAAGCTCGGACGTCAGTTGGTAGTTGCCTGACGATCGTGCTGCTCTACGCTGGCGTATCAGCTCGGAGTCTCTGGAGACAGACGTCTCTTGGTAGTCTTCAAGCTCTCAGCTTCCTTAGCACTATCGTGGAGATGGTGCACGAAGCGGTCGTATTCCTCGTCGACGCTGTCCATGACAGCATCTTCCCAAAGGCCGGCAAGAGAGGTGTAGAGGTCCCAGTTGATGGTCGTTCTGGGTCTCCTCTTCTTGAACTTCGCGGCCTTCTCTCCTTGACGGGAAAAGCGGAACCTTGCGCGAAGGAGGCGGTGGTCCAATCCCGTGTAGGGGACAACGGAGACGTCGGTCAGGCAATACTTGCGGTTGAAGATGATGTGGTCCATCTCGTTGTGGAACTGGCCACCGGGAGATTCCCAGGTCCATCGTAGAGAGGGAGGCTTCTGGAACTGCGAGTTTTCATGGATGGTCTTGGTCGACATGATAAACTCAGACAGCCTTTCACCTTGCTCGTTCCACTCCAAACCGTGGGTTTCGATGTGAAGTTCTTCCAGCGACCTTCGTGATACGATCTTGGCGCTGAAGTCACCGACGATCACCTTGTAGAAGGTGTGATCTTCCTTATAGAACTTCTCCAGCTCCACGTAAAAGGCTTCGACCTCTTCGTCGTCGTAGTCGGATGTTGGGGCACACGCGACAAAGACAGTCAAAGCTGGCACGGAACCACATCGCTTCAGTCGCAGACGTCTGATTCGGCTTGTCAGAGACTCGTGCGAATCGATGTTGATGGCCAAGTGCGTGTTGACGAGGACACCAACGCAGCCTACTCCCCTGCTGTCGCATGTTCCGAGGAACAGTTCTTCTCCGGAGTCGTAGGCGGCGTGTAGGGGGTGGTGTCTTCTCGTCTCGGTCAGTCCGATGACGTCGTACTTGATCTTCCTGGCTTGCATCATCAGGTCCTCGACGGATGCTTCCGATGCAAGCGTGCGGGCGTTGAAGTACAGATCGTCATCCTAGTCCTTCTCAATTTGCGCAGCCTAGTTAGGCCCTGAGATTTTAGCAGCCTCTCCGTACTCGTCCTTCCCATCGCTGCAGAAATGGGGGCTCTTACAGGGTCAGGGGAATGAGGCCCTTTAGTGCTGCTGTGTTTGACTGCAATACAACACGGGTAGCTAGTCAGGCTCTGTCGTGCGGGCGAAGAACTCCGGGCAGCCAGCCAGACTTCCCGAAGGGACGGGACGAGACTTAAGGCGGCCTCGAATCGCCTTAGGGCCTCTACAGAGTTTCGCGGCAGCACCCCGAGAACTCGTCCATATCGCTTCCGCCGCAGTGGGACCCACGCTGCCACTGTGGTGGAAGCGGCGGCACGGACGAGTTGTCGCGGAGCCACCGCTCGCAAAGGTCCCCGAGGGCTGCCGTAGTTCACGGCGGCTCTCATCCGCAGTGTCAGGAGCTGCGGGTGAGACCCGCCGCAGGGCGTGGTCGGGTTGGAAGCTTTAGATGAGGGGGTTTTCTTCGGTTTTCGGCTCTCGTTTTCATGCTTCTTCATGCTTCTGCATTGCTAACCATTTCGCTAAACGTAAATAAGTGTAGAAGTACGTGTAAGAATATTTTAGAGTTCTTCCGACTGTGCTAACACTAGCCGTCGGTGGGCTCGTGATAGCGCAGTCGGAAGAAGCGTCGGGCGTCGCGTTCACACGGAATCGAGGTTGTTGGTACCGGCCTTGTACAGGCAAGGCAAGTTTTCCATGCTTTCAGCGCCACTGACTTGGCACCAAAGTTTTCTGGGAAGGTCAAAACTTGGCTTCTCATTAGCTAACCGCCGCAGATCCTTCTCACGTCCAAATATGCTTTCAGACGGCCTGCAGACAACCCGTAGAATGGTTGGTGGAGTGATTAGCACAAAGCTCTATTACTTATACAACGGTACTGAAGAACTTTTTTCAAGAAGTGCTCGTTATTGATGAGCAGATCGGCTAAAGTTGTCATTGAATGAACAGTGCGCTTTCAGCTGGATCAGAATTCGCGTTTTACTGCACTCATGGTCTCACAAAATCGCCATCGAGCTCACTTATACTACATAGTTGTATACGTAGGTTGAACGCACTGAAGGCGGCTCTAGGTTTTTGCTCGAGATGGGAAGAATCCAAAATGAATTAAGCAATTGCTATGGCTGCTGTGTTTACGTTCTTCTCTAAGCTAGTCCAAGATATTTGAAATCAAAGCAAATTCTTCCAAATCGAAGTGGGCTTTTCCTAAATTAAACTGATAGAAACGTTTCAAGAAAGAAGGTTAGTATAATTTTTTGTTCGAGGAAAGTTTTAATATAATTTTCTTTGATGTTTTAATTCACGTACCCAATAAGTGAAGACCTTGTTTGAGATTTTATAGATTTCTTATTTTTGAGGAAAAATAATGGTTTGAAACTTGTTTGAAAGAGCAGAAAGGCGTCCATTTTTTATTTTTAGAAGAAAGGATGACACCAAGCCGTCATCCGAAACGTCGCGATTTTTATTCAATTGACAGCAAGATCCCTGTTTGCATGGAGTTTCACATCTGTAAACGATGTAACAAAAATAATTGAAAAACTCACATACACACATATGATGTCTCATGTAAGCAGCGTTAACACTATCAATCAAATAGAAATCGCGACGACCCTTTCAGTGCTTCAGCCGGCAAAAGTACGCAGCATTGCGTCCAATAACCCTTGCGGCGCCGCACCACCCGCCGTTGTCATGGCGGGTCCGCGGCACCCGCAAGACTCTGCTGCCGGCCTTACAGGTACCACCAGTCTACCGAGTGCAAGCTTTTGGCCGAGCCGACACAGTTACAGTCCGCACAGTCACGGACACATCCACGCACACTGTACATGAACATGCCGCTCCCACGCACAAGGAACGCGTCGACCCGACACAGCAGGAGCAAGGAGTCCATCCCCTGCATCCCACCTGCGTCTCTGAGCAGTACACGGTCGCATTTGGTTCGCGTTTAATTCCCCTGTCCACCACCCGGGGACGCGCCACGTGGCCCTGCGACAAGCGGCCCGAGATCCCTCTTAACAAGAGAGCCTGAAAGCTCTCTATCGCGGGAGATCCGTGGCGCTGAAACGCTGAAACATATTCGGTCGAAAAGGTTATTGGTTTTGCATCAACCTCATATATTCCATGTTAATGTGCAGCATCCAGTGTTTGCTAATACGCGACACTCACTGTTGAATCAAATTTCTAGGGCTACCAAGGAAAGGTGTGATAAGTTCGTCGAAAATAGTTGGCACCATAAAACGAACCTTTGGGATATCGACAATGCCGTTCCGCCTCCAGGTCGTGTTATGCAGTTTCATTACCTACCCAGAATTCCTTCGACAGCCCAGTGGCTGCTTTGGCGTACAAGACGCTCAGGGAATTTCAAGGGAGGGATAGTTGGGAATAGTGAACAATATACCGTATACGGACAACTACATATCTTCTGAGCCAGCTCGGGACCAGCCCCGTTGAGCAGTTTTGGGTAATGACGCCAACAAGCGGTTCCTCCACCTTAGTCAAGCCTTCCGAAGTGCACTGCGGCAAGATTCTCGCAATGACGTCGGTAGATGATGGGAGAGGCAGTGGAAAAGCTGGACATGTTGGATGGACACGTTAAGTTCAGATCTGCACCAGCTAGCCCCACTCCAAGCGAGCAGCTAACAGAATCAAACGGCAACCACACTCCATGCAGGCGGATTCTTCCTTGATTCGAGAATAATGCTTGAGGATAAGTGAGTTAGTAAGTATTCGACACTCTTAACAGCGCGTCTCGACTTCTTTGCTTTCTGCATTTTTTCGAACGTTCGCAGTATTTTTACAATTGAGCGCCTCTCATAATATCGACGACTCATATGACCTTTATTGCTATCCCTGTTCCATGTTGTTCAGCATCTTCAGAGCCGTCATGGTACTTCTGCTCGATCGTCCACGCTAGTTCAACGCCACTGCGAACTTGGAAGTGTAAAGATCACCACCTCTGATATCTTAAGCTTGTTCAAAGTTAGTCGCTTTTCCAAGCAGTTCGGCAGTGCCGAACATCCGTATCTTGTCAGTTCAGTGATAGCGCTTAAAAGGGAGAGAACCTTTCTGGAAGACTCGTTCCGTGCTTAAGCATACGGTTCGTGTACTTTCCATGAAGGTGGTCTTTGGCGCTCGTTTTCTTTGCGAAGGCAGTTCGATTGAAGGACGGTTTTGCCGTGCATGTTGACATATTGAGCTGCCTCAAGCATGCGTCGTAAAACCTGTGGCGCATGTCATCGAAGTGATAATATATAATACATCGGGTACGACCGAACCTCTTCGGATATTTGGAAATTCGGATAATGCTAATTTCGCGGACCCCGGATTTTTGAATTTTTCGGATGAGGGCGATTTTGCGGGCCGCGGATTTTTGGATGCTTCGGATCGGGATATCTGAGTCGCATATCCGAAAACGATTCGCTCGATACATTTTATCCGATCGTCAATCTTTGGATTTTTGGATGAATCGGATTGGGTTACCCAAATCATATATATCCTCAAATGATTCATTCGGATCCAACGTATGAGTGATATCACCTGCCAACAGTTATTAGCTGGATGCTACTTTCTTATACGTTAGTTACAGACGAAACCAATTATATAGTGGATGTACAGAGCTGCTGGAGCAATGCGAGAATAGGGGTGCAGAGATTTCGACCGATCCATCTAGGATGTGACAGAGCGCATCCTAAATCATAATAATATCATAGTACTGTTGTTGTTATGCTCAGATTTGGAATGGCCAGGGAAAGGTACAATACCGCCCGCGTCGCGCGGTCAAAAAGACGGTTCGCGACGGAAAAATCCGTGGCAAACCGTCGCATGCTCATAACTCCTTTAATTTAGAGTTGTTTCAGAAACAGTTGGTACCATTCGATTCGTCTCCTCGAGATCTATAAAACCATGTATAAAACTTTACCCGGCCACCTCGCTTTCGCCGTGGGTGGCCTAAAAAAATAACTGCAGCAGGCTTTTGCGATTGGAGTACCTTATTTTCCAGGACGTGCAGTGTTTTCGGAGTATCTCAAGCATGGTGTGCGTCGTCAGTGCTCTGTCATGCCTGGAATGTTCCGAGAGTGCGCCGTGCACAATGCATATAGTATCGAACCTATCAATCGAATGGGCGGAAGCATGCACACTGGGTTTCTATCTTCATTTAACGGAAAATGTAGAGCCTTCAAGACTATCTTGCACCGTTTGGAGAAATTTATATGAAATTTCCGGCCGTCCTACTTAGGATTTGCTCCAGGCAGTCCGACGAGCCCTTTGAGTGTGCCGCACACAATGCATGTAGGATCGAGCCTATCAATCGAGTGGGTTCGACAACTGGTAGAGTGAGCGTTTGGGAGTTCTATCATAAATTTCCAGCCGTCCTGCTAAGGAATTGCTCCAGCTAGCTTTTGGAGTGCGCCGTGAGCAACGCATATAGAATCGAACCTGTCAATCGAGGGGAGCGACAGCTTGCAAATTGTAAGCGCGGGCATGTTCGGAGCGCAATAACTCTTTCAAGTTCAAATCGTTTCGGCTGCAACTTGTGGGTCTTGTAGGCTGTACAAGGTTCTTGAAGTGTTGTAAAACAGAACAGTGTAGCTTATTAATGGACTAAATTACAGCGCTCCGAAAATGCAGGTGAGGCTTGTGCGACCCAATTTTTTCCGATTTCGGTCGACCACTGCGAGAAGAAGCGGCGAGCTAACGGCCTCAAAATGCGTATGCGAATAGAGCACTTAAGGTACTTCACGGTGACGAGCTCAGAACATCTCAGCTGCCTAAGCTGCCTTAGCCCCATCTGCCGTTTTAGGAGGCGGACCTAGCGGCTAAAGTTTCCTGCACTCTTACCCGCCCATATTTGGGTTTTCGACGCTCCTAATAACACCGTTTTGTTCAACACGAAAAGCTCTATCGAATGGTGTCACTCTCGACCATTTTCAAAGAAATCGATGTTTTGACAATTTCCCGTCGAGGACGTGGGCGCCATTGGCCGAGCCGGCGCGGACGATGACGTCATCGAAAACCGATGCTTTCGAAATTGGCCAAATTTCCTAGTGCAAACTTCGTCCAAAATCATCTAGGGGTTATTTGGGGCGCTGATTACGAATCCGACGTTCGTTTTTGAAAATTCCGCCGTCTTCAGCAGGTTACTTCCCGTTTGAGGGTGGTCGTGTCAGGACCACCGATCACCCTCAGTTATCGGTATGGGCGGTCTCCTGCTGTAAGCGTCCGAATGAACTTCGGCATCGTGTTCGGCACCCCGAATAAGTCCCCGCCCCTATACGAAGTTTGAGCAAAATCGGTGATCCTGACCCGACCACCTCCAATTATCCTGAAGAATATCCAAAACCTACCGAAATCGGCGAAACTTTCAAAAACGGACGTCGGGTTCGTTATCAGCGCCCCAAATAACCCCTAGATGATTTTGGACGAGAAAGTTTGGTCAATTTCGAAAATATCGATTTTCGATGACGTCATCGTCCGCGCAGGCTCGGCCTGGAGCGCCGCCGTCCTCGATGGGAAATTGTCAAAAAAATCGATGTTTCCAAAATCGGTCGAAATTGGTACCGTTCGATAGCGTTTTCCATGCCGAACAGAACGGTAAAACTGCGAGTGTCCAACACTCAAACCTGAGCGAATAATGGCGCAGGAAATTTCAACACTAAAACTCCGCGGCCCTAAAATGACACCTGGTGCTAAGGCAGTTTAATCAGCTAAGGAGTTGCGAGCATGCCTTCGTAAAGAATCCTAAGCGTTCTGCTCATCTGTGCATTTGTAGGCCACTAGCTCTCTGCGTCTTCCCGGAGGGGTCGACTGAATTTGGAAAAAATCGTGTCACACAAGCCTCACCTGCATTTTCGCACTCCTGTAACTTTGTCCAATCATAAGCTACATCACTGTGTTTTAGGACTCTACTAGAACATTTTGCTGCCTACACAACACACAAGCTGCAACCGGAAAGGTTCACAAATGACAGAGTTATTGCTCTCAGAACACGCCCGCGCGTGCAATTTAGCACAACAGCGGTCGACGTTCTCCTCGCTCTTACTCTCTCAGAATACAGTTTTCTCTACTCTCAGTAACATAGTTCAATTCAGCATGAAAAGCTCTATCGAACGGTGCCAAGCATGACCCATTTCGAAAACATCGGTTTTCGATGACGTCATCGTCTGTCTGCAGCGGCCTCGAGCGGCCTCGCCCTCGATGCGAAACTTTCAAAAAATCGATGTTTCCAGAATCGGTCGGGATTGGTACCGTTCTATAGCGCTTTTAATGCTAAACAGAATGGTACCATTGCGAATGCCGAACACTCACATCTGGGCGAGTAAGTGCGCAATAAACTCTAACCGCTATCTTCCGCCGCTTTAAACTGGCAGCTGAGTCTAAGAGAGTTTAGGGAGCTGAGGAGCTCTGAGCACGTCATAGTGAAGCACCTTAAGCTCTCTGTTTGTCTGCGCGTTTCAAGGCCGTTTGCTCGTCGGATCTTCCCGCAGTGGTCCACCGAAATCGGAAAAAAAAATGCGTCACACAAGCCTCACCTGCATTTTCGCACCCCTGTAACATTGCTCCTTCTCGAGCTACACCGTTCTACTTCAGTGTGCTACTACAACGTTTTACTGCCTACAACACCCACGAGTTGCAGCCGAAACGATTTGAACTCGAAAGAGTTATTGCGCTCCGAACACGCCAACGCGTGCAATTTATATGCGTTGTTCACGACGCACTCTAAAGTCTAGCTGGAGAGCATTAGAGCAATTCCTTAGTGGGGCTGCCAGAAATTTATGACAGAATTCTCCAAACGCTCACTCTACCTGTTGTCAAACTCACTCGATTGATAGGTTCATCTCTACACATATTGTTCACGGTGTACTCATAAGTCTCGCGGGGACAGATTGAAGCAATTCCCGAGTAGAGCGTCTGGAAATTTTTGAAAAATTTTTCTAAACGTCTCGAAATATTCTTGAAGGCTTTACATTTTCTAGTAAGTGAAGATAGAAACCCAGTGGGCATGCTTCCGCCCATTCGATTGATAGGTTCGATCCTATATGCATTTTGCACGGCGCACTCTCGGAACATTCCAGACATGACAGAGCACTGACAACGCACGCCATGCTTGAGATACTCCGAAAACACTGCACGTTCTGGAAAATAAGGTGCTCCTATCGCAAAAGCCTGCTGCAGTTATTTTTTTAGGCCACCCACGGCGACAACACAGCGGCCGGGTAAAGTTTTATACATGGTTATATAGGCCTCGAGGAGACGAATCGAATGGTACCAACTGTTTCTGAAACAACTCAAAATTAAAGGAGTTATGAGCATGCGACGGTTTGCGACGGATTTTTCCGTCGCAAACCGTCTTTTTGACCGCGCGACGCGGGCGGTATTGTACTCCTGAGTCCGCTCTACTAATGCTCCCATGCTAATGTTGTCTATATCCTAAAGTGCCTACTCTTACCGAAATATAGAGGCAAATTAGAGAGGATATGTGGTCGTAAAGGTGAAATAACCGTAATCAAATACCAAATCCTGGTATCCAACGAAGTGGCTGGTGAAGTGGTTTGCAAACAGATTATTGCGGAGAAAAAAGTGCCCTGTGTTTGGCAGAGGAGCACGACGATTCCGATTTGGAAGAAGAAGGGCAGTCCGGCAAACTGCACAAACTCAATCCGATTGCTTTCGCATAGCATGAAGATCTTTGAGCGCACTGTCGACGGGCTCGTTCATGATATCGTCCAGCTCTCTACCAACCAATGCGGCTTCGTAGCTGGTTGTGACAGTCGATGCTATACACGCCGTTCGTCTTCTGATAGAAAAACACCGCGAGAAACAGATCACTCTTGCCTTCCTGGGTTTGCAGGCCTTTGCTCGCGTTGCGCGTGATTTAATATGGTATGCTTTGAAAGAACGCAGAGTCCCCGAAGCGCTCATAGAGTGGGTGCGAGATCTCTACTCTTGTCCAAAGAGTCGAGTGCAAGCTGCAGCCGGTACGTCGATGGAGTTCTCTATCCCTGTCGGAGTACATCAAGCTGAAGATCACCCGATATGGCTTCCTTAACGATGGATGCCATATCGCGTGATCTTCAGCAGCCTGCTCCTTGGACGTTACTTTATGCTGATGATGTGATGCTCACTGCGACGATAGGATTGGACTCTAGAGGCAAGTACAAGCTTGGTGCGATCGCATGGGAGATTTGGGCTCACGCTTAACGTCAAAAAGACCGAGCACCTGATCGCTGACGAAAATGAGTCCCGCTCCATTAAGGTGAACGACATTGAGCTACCACGTACTTCGGCGTTCAAGTACTTGGTACAGCAATAGTGCGTCCGATGACGGTGAAGCCAACTCACACGTGAATGCAGAGTGGTCCAAATGGCGCTCTCTGGCGGGAGTGTTCTGCGACAAGAAGATACCAGAGCGGCTTAAGTCGAAGATCTACAGAGCAGTCGCTCGACCAGTAGCTATGTACGGAACTGAGTGCTGGTCCGTTACTACTGAACTGAGGAAAAAAAGGTGCCTCAGCACATATTCGAAACAGATTTCTATTCGAAACAGATTTTTAAATGTTCACTCTTTGTTCTCTAGAAGGAGTATGGCCGACGTCTGTCGTGTCTACAAGCTCCTCTCTGGCAAAATAAAAATCAAACTCGCGAAGTTTTACAAGCTGCGGCCTTCTAAAACAAGAGGAAACCCACTGAAAATCTGGTATCCGAAGCCTAAAAACGGCATTAGAGCTCACTCCTTCACGGCAAGGGCAGGCTCCGCATATCTAGCGTTAAGGAGTACTATAAATCCAACTCAAGACAATTATCAATTGTTTAAAAGACTTGCTGGGAGAGCCCTCCTCAAATACTGATGTCGTGTTTTTGTTTTTGTTTTGTTCCGCTTGCTTGTTACGGTACCTTTCTTTTTTCTTCCTTTTTTTTTAGTTGAACAATTGTACCAGTTTTACACCGCTTTGATTTCTGTCGCTATCTACCTGTTCGATTGGGTGACAACCGTGTTTGTTGTTGTATCTCACGTCTGCAAAGTTTTAGTGTCATCCCGATAATTGAGAAGCTGCGCGAAGCTCGTTTGAGATGGTACGACCACGTTCTTTGCGCAAAATATGACAGTGTTGGAAATGCTGGCTTTAACCTTGATGTGCCCGGTAGGCGGCCACGAGGGCGACCAAAACAGCGGTGGCTTGATGCGCTGCATCAGTACTTGAAGATGGCTAGGTTGCACCCTGATCAGGCATTTCATCGGGAAAAGTGGCGTCAACATTCCAGGAAAGCGGACCCCGCAATTAAGCGGGACAAACGCTGAAGAAGAAGAAAGGGGAAATAGCCGTGCCTTAACATCCGCCTCATGTGTCATATCGCCGGATGTATTAAAATTGTTGAGAGGCCACGTTGATGTTCAAGTTTTTTGGTCACCGTGGCCGCTTCTGGTGAAAGGGTGTCTTTATATTCCTTACCTATAAATCTAATTAGCTATACGTTTCTCTTTCTTTTTTCTTTTCTCCCAAAATGTCTGCACATCGTATTCCCGTGTTGTGCCAAGCTGCTCAACAAAGTAGTTCTTCCGAAGCACGTTACACCCTCCCTAAATGTGACAATGCCTTCCTAATGATATGAGTTTATCGAACACATTGAGTGCATATCACAATCTGGGAGCTTGGTTGGCCTCACTTTCTACAATTTCATGCTTCTGGTTAGTAACGTTCTTAGTCTACCATTCAGAACCTTTAAGCCAAAGAATTTTTCCCATGAAAGGGTTTCAAATCCCATGGAGCTTTGCAAGGAGCATAGGTATTTGGATGGGTCTGGGATGCTAACCATAAAGGCGTTGGTTATGACTGCGAACTGCTACTCCTCAACGCGTGTGGACTTATTAACGTTTACCGCTGCGACAGACCGTTGTAGTATAGCACTGGCTGCAGGCTTTGGGGGGGGGGGGGGGTACAATAAATCCTCTTACCCTCTGCGGTGGCACTCTCACTCCTGTCACGCCATGTCGTTGCGCATCTCCTGACCAAACGAGTGCGCGTCAATTGCTTGACTGTCTCAGTAGGCAGAATAGCTCGGATTTCTTCCGGGATTTGTTCCTTCCGTATTTTTTCACCATTCCCCCTTAACTAGGAATGCTGTTTTGGGCACACATCCTTGCATTTATCAGGACTAGAGGACATAAGGTATGCATGGCTGCACTTTATTTGGCATGGTCTTTCATTCCTGGCATGATTTTTACGAGAGTCCCGACTAGACTTCCTCAGGGGGTCTGCTGGCTAAAAAAATCAATCTGAACATGAAACGAATTAGGCGTCTCCACGCCGCACGGTTGCCACTCAAAAATTTCAGTGAAACCAGTGATTCTGCTCTCATCACCCTTATGCATGCAAACCACAGCCTACCGTAATCGGGCAAAAATTCAAATACTGATGTAGAATTCGTGAGCACCAAGAATTTTTCATCTTCCCGAAACACAAAAATTGGGTGAAATAGGAGATCTTTACCCAACGTTCTTTAACATCGGGTACTCATTTCACAACTTAGATAGATCACATCCCATGGTTCCTTTCCTTTCTGAATTCTCTGCGTGAGCTTAAGTTGAAGTGGATATCACTTTCATTTAGAACAATGAAAGTTTGCGGTTCAAGGATGAAAGATGCACGTACGTTCATTTTCTCCCCTCAGTTTTATTCATTTATTTGAAATCGAATAAAAAGTTCGACGCAAGAAAAAAATCGGTCATGATTTCGTCCAATCACAGTCTTGGTTTGGCCTTTATCAAGTGTGAACTGATTATGACAGGGTCATGACGGTCAGGAGATACACTCGCCCCCAGGTTCAAGCTTGAGGTTCGGGAATCGAAGGGGGGGGGGTCGTACTGCGGCCTCGTCTGGAGGGGGGGGGGGGTCGTACTCTCTCGGTTTTGGCAGAGGACTCTCTCCAAATTCAGGTTTTTAGATGACGTTTGCATCTAATAATAAGTTGTTTTTTCCAGGTGTGACTACGACAATGCGGAGATATACAAGCACTTGCGTTTCCTGGAGTTAAAAAAATAGGATTGAATATCAAAAAAATTTTAATGCCGATTACTGTGCAATGAAAAATAAAGATTTCCTGTCTGCAGATTTATAGTCAATGAGAGATTTTCATTTTTTCAGATTTTCCCAGGACGTCATGGACACGGTAGTTTTCTGCCTGATGAGCGACATCTACTTCCAGAATTGCACTCTATAAAATTTCAAGTGTTAATTACTGAGGACGACCTAAGTGCTTTCCCTACAAGATTTTTGAAGCGCTCTTCGATCGATGACGGAATGGCAACCGAAGGACGGATTTGCTTGAAAAGTAATTTCTCTCCTGCAGGAAACAGCATCAGAAGATGAAATCGCACCCTATAAAATTTTAAGCCCGTTTGACACACAGCGATAAAACTATGTTTCTCTGAAACGATATTCTATATGATCAGACGTCTCGATTTACCGAAAAGATATCGACACACTAATCACATGGAACACGTTACTTTTAGAACCTGCCTTTTAAAACATAGAAAACACATCTACTAAAGCTTTATGAATTTTCCAGGAGCCCCAAAAAATCTTCGCGTTACGGCAGTTTAATGCGGCTCCTGCGTTCTCTGACATGACCAATCGCAATTGAAATATGGATGGACTCCTCGCTGTAAATTTTTTCTGCCTTCTGAAGGACAGGACGACAGGGAGTGGAATTGCATCATATAAAATTTTAAGTCATGCTTAACATACAATAAAAACTATGCTTCTCCGCTGCGATGAGGATATGACGAGGATGGATCGCATACAAAATTCTCATTTTTCATGAAAATATTTTTAGCCGAAGCAGATCACCCATACGGATAAAATCTAGCAACAAGAACCTAGAAGTTTCGATCAATTCACTGTGAAAAAATTGTGATTTTCTGGATAGAACAGGTTGAATCGACCTCTGGTCGACTTTGCACCAACGTCATCGGAGCATAAAATTGAACGTTCACAAAAAGGTTCATAACTCGGTAAGTTTTTCGAATTTTGAAAATTCTTTTAGCATTTCATAAAGTAGATAAAACGCCTTTCTCATTATGTAGAAATCGTTTTCCAGAAAAGGAGTCGTCACGCTCGGCTGCTGGTTCGATTTTTGAGCGAAAAAAATTGAAGTGGCTTCACAAAAACATTCATAACTTGACCAATTCTTCGAAGTTTCAAAATCCCGCTAGCTTTTCAGAAACTAGAGGAAGAGCCCTTTCTTGCTATGTAAGAATTAATGTCCAAAAATTCGGTCTTCATGCGCGGCAGGGGAGGTTCAATTTCGGTTCCATGTCGCGAAAATACGTACCGAAAATCGAACCCCCCCCCCGCCCCGCATGAAGATCCCTTTCTTGGAAATCGGTTCTTACATGGTTAGAGAGCACATTTGCTCTATTTTTTGATGAGAGAGAGGGATTTTTGATTTTTGAAAAAATAGCCGAGTTATGATCAATTTTTGTAAGTCGTGAACTGAATCCTTCACCGGCGTCATCGGAGTGATTTCACAAGAATGTTTATAATTCGGTTTTTTTTTGAAATTTTAAAATCCCGCTCGCTCATCAAAAAATAGGGCAAATATGCTTTCTAACCATATAGAAATCGGTTTCCAAAAAAGGGATCTTCATGCGGGGCGGGGGAGGGGGTTCGATTTCTGGTCGATTTTCGGCAAAAATCGACCAGAAATCGAACCCCCCCCGCCCCGCATGAAGATCCCTTTTTTGCTAAAAGTGTTTGTAACCATAAAGAAGCGCTGTTTATCTACTTTTCAAAAAGCTAGCGGAACGGCGAAGAGTCGATCCGCGATTCAGTTCACGACTTGCAAAAATTGATCATGTCTCGGCTATTTTTTCAAAAATCAAAAATTCCGCTCGCTCATCAACAAATAGAGCAAATATGCTTTCTAACCATATAAGAACCGTTTTCTAAGAAAGGGGTCTTCATGCGGGGGGGTTCGATTTTCGGTACGTATTTTTGCGACATGGAACTGAAATTGAATCTTCCCTGCCGCGCATGAAGACCACATTTTTGGACATTAATTCTCATATATCAAGAAAGGGCTCTTCCTCTAGTTTCTGAAAAGCTAGCGGGATTTTTAAATTTCGAAAAATTAGTAGAGTTATGAATATTTTTGTGAAGCCACTTCAATTTTTTTCGCTCAAAAATCGAACCAGCAGCCACGCGTGACGACTCCTTTTTTGGAAAAGATTTTTACACTGTGAGAAAGAGCGTTTTATCTTCTTCTTGAGTGGCTAGAAAAATTTTCAAAATACGAAAAACTTACCTAGTTATGAACCTTTTTGTGAACGTTTAGTTTCATGCTCCGATGACGTTGGTGCAAAGTCGACCGGAGGTCGATTCATCCTGTTCGATCCAGAAAATCATGTTTTTTTTTACTGTGCATTGATCATGACTTGGAAGTTTTTGTGGCAAAATTTTATTCGTATGGGTGGTCTGCTTTGGCTAAAAAATATTTTTTTTCATGAAAAACGAGAATTTGGCTTGCGATCCATCCTAATCATATCCTCATCGCAGTTCCGTCATCGCTGCGGAGAATCTTGTTTTTCTTGCTGTATCATGTGCAGAGCTTGGGTTTTTTAGTCCCATTTTCGTTTTTTATGACGTTTTCTTAGGATGGGAGAACATTATTTCCATAGAGAAGTCCATCGTCCATCCTTCCTTTTTCCGCTCCATAATCGATTCGAGGAACGCTTCAAAAAAATTCATAAGGAAAGCACTTAAGTCGTCGTCAGAAAGTAATACTCAGATTTTTATATAACACAATTTCAGAGCACAATTTCAGATGCAAACGTCGCTACTTCAGGTAGAAGAATGTTCCGTGTCCATGGTGTCCTGAAAAAAAAAACTCCATAAATTGAACAGTGATGATTGGAAACTGCTACCAGAAAATCTTTATTTTAAAGTGTCGAAAATAGCGTTCAAAATTTTAAAGAATATTATTGTGTTTTGAAAACATTATTGTTCAGGGAACTCGTTTCATTGTCCTCTCCAGTGCCGAAGCCGCACCTGAAAAGAAGAATCTATTAAAGAGTTCAAACTGCACAAGAAACCTTGAAAAAATCAAGAAATACAAGAAATAGAACAGTGGAAGAGAGAGGGAGGGGGTCGTACAAATTCCGCTTCTGAGGGGGGGTCGTAAATTTCCAGCAAAAATCAAACCCCACGCTTGACCCTGCTCGCCCCTCTGTGGGGCGTGCGATCTTCCTCTCATCCCCTTTGCTCACCCACCCTTAACCTCCGAGAGTCTAACGGCTGCCTTACGAAACCTTTGACACGCAAAACAAAAGTTTCCGGTCCGCAGAACAGCGGTGTACCTCCTGTCGCGCTGCCGTTATGACAACAATCCTAGTACACTTTGGAAACCTGTAAGTCGAGTAGTCTGGAGAAGATCAGGAAAAGAGGTGGAGGAGTGGGGAGGGAGAGGGTCACTGTGATGTGTTTATGTAGATGCGCATAGTGCATTCAACAAGCGAAATGTCGAAACATCACGACTGACTTGCCATTAGCTCAAGCTTAGTGGTGCAAATTTATTATCACTACAAGAAAAACAGTCAACAAATAAAGTCACAGCCACCAAAATTCGACCAACCTTTTCCAAAAGCTGAACGTTGTGGGAAGAGAAGCGGTCGCAACTTTTGAATTCGATTCAGATGGTAACAGTGCAAAAGAACTATGAGGGCCCTGCTCCTCCTCCTCACGACATTTAAGCACGGTTCGTATGTACTGTGAGACGGGGAAGATAAAGCCGCCGACCGGAGTTGTTCCCAAAACATTCTTGCTAGAGATATGTGAAACATGTTCTGTCGGTTACAAATTGCAGCTGAAAAGTTACAGTAAGTCATACAATAATTCTACTCGAATGATATACATCATGGGTCGGTTTGACGACAATTGCATACCATTTTCACGTCAAATTTAACACTTTCCGAGTCAAACTTAACACTTTTCAAATCAGATGCTCTTCTAAGCATAGTTGACGCTTTTGAAATCAAAACGAGCTTCTTTCGCATTAAAACAGAATTCCTCTGAGACGGTTAGAATACCTTTTGTTCAACGAAAATTTTGTATAACTTTCCTTGACATTTTTTAACTCACCTGCCCCAGTAAGCGACCACACTATAAATCTTGTAAAATTGTTATTCTATAAGAAAAATTAAGAGTCAAATTTTGTTTTAAAGGGCAGAAAGGCACGGTGAATTTAGTAGATGAAAAGAAGATAACGCGCCATGGATTTGACTTAACCGTCGCGATTTTTATTTGGTTTAAAGCAAACAATTTACATAGAATAATACGACGGTGTGATCCACTGCTTGGCGCGATCACTCCTTCTAAAACATACAATTATTGCTGCCTCTTTGCATATTGAGACAAAAATTTGATTTGTTATTTTGCATTGAAAAGTAGGAAGGTTGTAAAATTTCAAGCAGTGTTTTCACTTATTGGGGTAGGTGAATTAAAAAATTTCAAAGAACGTCTTACTAAATTTTCTTTGGACATTAGTTATTCTGAAAGCCTCGGAGGGTCTCTAGTCTAATGTGGGAGAAGATCGTTTTGATTTGGAAGATGACCAGTTTGATTTCAAAGGCGTCCAAATTGACTCGAAAAGACAGAAGAGATAAATGTAAAACCGACTAAATAAAAAAAAATTAGGGAAACTATTGCTCAAGAAGACAAAGCAGGGAAAGCGGTTTGACCTCGTTAAGTGTCCCGGAAGTATGAATGCAGTATCGTCGTTCACGACGATCCTAACGTGTACCTGTTATCGCCACGTCCGTTACAGGATGCGGAGGTGACCTCACTGAAGACAGAGTGCTCCTCCCGTCCTGCTCATGAGAGCGCCTGCCCCCTGTCCTCTGCTCCTTTCCCCTTCGACCTTCTCCCCCTCATTATGGCCACGGCCTCTCCTATATATCTATCGTATCACTTGTCAAATTACCTGCCGCAATAAACGTAGTATACCAGCTATTCCGTCTGCTCGTTCTGCTCTTCCTCAAAAAACCACTGAACCATCTCTCCTGGGACGCCAACTCCTGACCACCTCTATCACCCTCTATATTTTGGTGCATCGGCCGAGAATCGAACCCGGGCGCCCACGTGGCAGGTGAGCATTCTACCACTGAACCACCTCGTCTTGAAGAGCAACACCTGACCGCCTATATCACCCTCTATATGCAGTTCTCGGAAAAGCTATTAAGTTCCGCTCAGCCAATGCACGAAATTAAACAGTACGAAGCATTGCTGATGACCTGGCACTCTCATTTCTGCTGTATCAGGGCTGGGCGAGAGCTATGTGGCGATATTCATTCGGAGGTCACGACGGATAACCCTTCCTTGGTAGGTGTATAATAACTACCAACTGCGATCGCTTGAGTAATGAAGAAAAGTCCGAACTGTTGCAGGCCGCGATGTCAATAGAGGACGAAGATTTCACCACAGTATATGAAGATTTTGAGAGCGGTATCACAAGTTTTAAACTCTGCTGTTCATCACCAATGACGTGGTTGTTCAGCTCACCATGTTCGAGTAATGGAGAGGGAGCTCTGTCCAGCGCACGATCGTATTTGGAGCGAAGTGGTTGCGTGCTTGAGACTCGTACTTACATATTATGCACTTATTTCACACGAAAAAGTCTTCTTTAGAAAGACCACAAATCACGCCTACTGAAGACGGTAGCACGGGTGCTGCATGTCATCGCTGGCCTGTTCTACATCATCTGTCCTCCTTGGCCGCCGTGGGTGATACACAAGGTGGCGTTTCGAGCTCCATCACGAGGAGAGTACTACTTCCTTATCGGTGGAGAGGTAAAAGGCTTTATGCTTATGCCACCCTGCTCCTAACGAGGCGCAAAGTGCATCAGATTTTATTGAGCACCTATTCTTTTGATTCGTTCCTCATCTTCGGAGAGCTGAAAGTAGCTCAAGGAATCTGAGGCTGCTGTCTATCCGACCAATAGTCTCATCAACTTTCGCCATTGAGCCCATACACCATAGCGATATATATGATAACATATAGATTTTCTCAGAAGGATAATCGGAGGGCCCTATTTACTGCCAAAGAAGCTGAAGGAATGAAGGATCTACAGATGTGTCTGCCGCACCTATTGAAGCCGCGTGTGAAAGCCATTGATATTTATTACCACATTCTGCGCTGCAAGGTGAGTTCCCTTTAGCATCTGACCGAGAGTTGATTATAAAGATGAGTGAAAACGTCTAACATTGGTCAATATTTGGTCACGATCGGTAGCTACATACTTTCATCCCAATCTACATCTTGGGGCATTTTCGGATATGATGGAGGATGGAAGAAAGAGCGACCAGAGTCACCTTTTATTGTCGATTTTTCAACAATTGTTATCAGATTTCACCTAGAAATGTGATGTAAATTGAAATTGTGCTCAAAAATAAGGGCAAACAACAACATCTGCGAGGCGTGCAGTCCTCCTTCGGATAGTGCGTACAGCGCGGTTCACGTGCGACTATGTAGGTCAACCTAAAATGGCTCATTTCAATTATTTTAGCCTGTTATTTTGAACCTCTACGAGGACCTACGAATATGTGCCATGGAAGTCACCTGTGAACAAACCGAGAAGTGGCTGCGAAGGCAGCAATGTAGGAGGTGGCGAAAATTCTGGGCAGATTGCTTTTTTTATTAGTACAATAGTCATAGCAAAACACTTTAGAACGAGGTCACCAAAGTTGATAATATTCGCGCAGCCTAACAGTTCCGATATGGGATGTTGCATGTTGATGGATCCTAATTTTGTAAGTTCAGTTTGCGATTGTTTAAAGGGGCAGCTAGTAAGTATATGAGAAGATGAACCCGTGGTGCGTGTTTGGAATGCACCCCGTGTTCGTCTTCTACAGCGTATTGTAGGGGCAATCAAACGCGTATTTCGCCTATACAATGAGTTGCGGTGGCCAGCTGATGGACAAGTCAGTGTGTATTCTTCCCAGACCAGTCTGGTACCAAATCACAGACCCGGAGGGTTGCAATGCTTGGTTCACCTGGGCTGGACCTGGATCAAGTGCCTCAATTCAGGGTACGCACGAGTGCCGACGCCTTTTCTGCGTGCACTTAGCATATACTTGGGCTCCTCTGTATAATTTAAAACAATAGGCAACTAATGTGATAAAAATAAGCTATAGAGAAAATGCCTGAAGTGCTAAACGAAAGTATAAATAAAAGAAAAACGAGAGGGGAAAAGTAGCTTCAGAGAGGGAGTTATTTGCGCTCTTTAGAGATTATCACCATTAGTTAGGCGAAGATAAGGAGGTTGCGACACCGCTTCCTTAACAAAGAAAGCCTGATCGGGTTGAAGGTGATCCGAATATTGTCAGATGTGCGCGAGACCCCATCCCTCCTGACATATTGCGCCGCACACATTCGCCCACAGGCAAGAGCATCGAGCTTATCGGCTGTCGTAATCTACCGAAAGCAAAGAGAAAGTATGCCAAATATGTATGGGGTCGTCGAGGCGCGAGGTAGCGCAGTTGAAGGAGGCACAGGCTGTCAAGAGCACACGGCTCTAGGTTCCTGGTTCGGAGTTCCAACCCAGACCAACAAAGGCTTTCATCGCACCAGGGTCGGTGATTTGGTATTTACTCGCCTGGGAGGGTAAAACACTGACTTGTCCATCGGCTGGATACCGCAAGTCCTTCAAATGGGTCGAATACGCATTTAAGTTAGCTCCACGACATCTCGGAGGGGGAGAATGCTTCCCAAAAGGGATTGATTATTCTTCATCCTTTCGTCCTTATGTGGTAGACTACATATTCTCTGCAGAATCATGGTAGACCTTTCTGTTTCTGCATTCCACAGTACTCAGCAAATATTGTAGAGATCTTTTTACCCATTTGGAGAAATACTGGTGTTTCGGAGATCTCCATATAAATCTGCATCACCAAATAAATCTCCAAACATTTCCTTTTCTGTAAGATCTCCAAATAAATAAATCAATCCTCTACATTAAATGTTTAGAACTGCACAATGGTCTCTAACTTCGGCAGTGGTCAAAGGCGCATTGTCAGCAAGGAACATTGCAGGCCGACATCGCCGACTTCCTCAGATGTGATTTGTTAGTCTTTGACTACGCGGGATATGGCATCAGCGACGGGCGTTCCACGGAACAGACTGTCTACGACAGTGTTGAACGGGTGTACAAGTGAGTTGCGGAGCTCTTACTCACCCTTTCATGTACCACAGGTAGCTGAAGGCAATGCCATTGCTTGTTTCATTAGTTATCAACTCCAGATATGCTGTCAACGATCTTGGATACGAACCTAAAGACATTGTTCTGATTGGGTTCAGTTTGGGCACGGCTGCAATGGTGCACATCGCATCAATCACTCCAGATGTAAGGAATATATTTTGTAAATGACGTCTGCTATACATTCATTGGATCCAGTCGAAAATCTTCGGGTAATTAGATAACTTCGGATCCGTGACATCCGAATCAGATAGTCGAGAATTATTCATTCGGATTCAATGTATAGTGTCTACTACATTCCGTACGAATATCGTCCCTCTAGTACGCCGCGTTTCCTCATCGCCTTTCAAACTGGGTCGCGGTTCAGTCCAGAGTTTGGTTTTTTTATTTTCGATGTAAGTGAGTCGTGCGAAAAGCTCTGCTGCACTCCGTGCTGCCTTATACGTCTCTCACGCTTCGTAGTGGGTAAAGCCTACCGCATCAAGAAGAAACTCAACAACACCTTCCAGTTGTTGAAGCGACCCTGAAAACTGAAATCTCCATTGGAGCAGGTTCTTTTCAATTGGCTTCGCGAATACTGCTGCACTGAAATTATTATTCCCAACTTCACTAGAACAGTTAATCTTGAAAACAGCGATATCTGCTTGAATCCAAAAGTCGAAGGTGAGGAGGTGGCGTCTTGCCAAGAGACATTTCAGCTTGGTGCCATGGTACTGATTGCACCTTTCACTTCACTTTGGCGAGTTATTCTTCGATGCCCAAATATCACATCGCCTTCGAGAATGGATATGTTCCCAAGGTGAGGACTGGTTTCTGGTTCTGGTCTCCCGTGTTTCGTTGAGAGAAGCGTTTTCTTGGCTAAGGCTTAAAAATGCGGTTCAGTAATTCTGAGAACTGACGCAGAAATCGTGTCCTAAGTTTATTAGCGTTCACCAATCAGTGTATTAACAGAGTAAGAATGATTACAATCAAAAGGAATTAGATGGTTCGTTTCGGCAGCTTTCTTCAGGAAATCTTTTTCGCTACATCACGTCGTCGGTAGCTCCCCTGTGAAAGAGGGACGTTATAACTTTCTAGGAATACATCAAAATATGGGTGCTGTTTGTGCCGCTCTGTAATAAATCATTGGCGATTTTTAGGCTCTTCATTTCTTCTAGCTATCGTTTGGCTTTGATTAAGAGCGGTGGAAATTATTGCTTTACTCTCTTATGACGCTTTTAGCTACGATAAAGCACAGCTGATCAAATGCCCCACGCTTGTGTGCCATGGAAAGGAGGACGTCATCGTCAATCACCGGCATGGCCTGGCGATGAAGGAGAGGATTGCCAACAGCGAGCTCTTTCTCATCGCCGCCAGTCATCAGGTACCTGAACAACACCACAGAAAAAAGTCTTCCATTCACATTCGTCTCGTACCTTCCCTTAGGCGAATGTAAGAAAAGTAAATAAAGAAAATAGGAGCTTTCTTGGAACTCCTGTCAGAAGTTGTCGTACATGAAAGAGGCGCATGAAGACATTCTGGCTGGGCTACTAAGCAGAGTGATTTGCTTCAGGAATATGTCAGAGAGCTCGTATTCCGCACTTTCACCTAACTTTTTGAACCAAATTGCACGCTAAACGTTTGAAATGGCTCTATTATACCGATCAGGATACGATTTGAAGAAGCAAAAACACATTTTTGATTCAAAAAGCTTGACTTTATAGATAAAAAATGTGTTTTTGAAAAATGTTTATAGTATTTATAGATCACCTATAGAGGGTGATAATTGACTACACTGGTTCAGTGGCCATAAAATTCTCATGTTGAGGACAAAGAAACATTTGGGCCTATACCCGAGAGTAAAAACAACAATATTTTCTGGAGTGGAGCATGAAAAGAACGCGCCTTGCATTGACCTTTGTGACTTTTATTCAATTGCATTATTTATATAGCAAAGCAGAAGTGCAAAATATAGACGCATAAATGCTGGTTGCGTGGAGTATTTAAAATATTGATGAAACCGTCTTATCTGCGAAAGTTGAAACGTTGACTTGTGATCAGAGGCTAAGTGATAAGCATGTTTTAGTTCATGACTATGCGCTGCTTCTCTCATCCTGTCTGACCGTTACTGATTCGTAGAAAGCGGGCTTTAATGTTGCTGCATAAATGGACATGTCGACAATATTCCTGTTAATTCAGGGCATATTCTGCGAGAGGAAGATGTGGGACGACGTCAGACGGTTTCTTCGGGAAAAGGTCAATCTCACTGCAGCATGGGTCGAAGCAGTACAGGACTCCACAACGGAGTTGTCAGACATGGTGCTCATATGAGGTGGGAATCGACCGGCATGCTGCCATTTTTCGTGTGCTGCAACTCCATTACACCGTCAAGCGTAGCCTGTGGCTCTAGATTGTTCAACATATAGCGCGATTTTTGGGACAACCTCCAAATCGGTGCTTCTTTTGATAAAATTGTGCAATTTCTAACCGTGGAATCGGAGAGCAGTACCAATCATCAGTGTCGAAGACTCATTCTATGTATATGTGTAACAGAATCGCTAAAACACCTCCAACTAATAAGCTGAAACAACTCCATATTTCACTTTTTATTTTAGGTGCGGAGATGATGATGGTTAAGAAGAACATGGAGTGACATCGTTATTAATTATTCATGAAAAGCGACAAGTATTCTAGATTAAATTCAGTTTTTATACCAAATAAATCATTAGGTTGCTAGTTTCGACTGTTGGGCTCCACGCTCTGTGGTCTTCTGATCGCACAGAAGGCCGTACTGGAGACTTTATAAATATTGCTCAGACAAGTACCTCCTTAGGAACACCATGTGATATCACCTCTCTATTGTCTCTTAGTAGGAACGCGGTGCACATTCGAGTCAATGCTGCTCAATTTCAGGATTTTTATGCTTATGTCGGCTAAACCACTGAGAATTAGGTGGTACATAAGGGTCATTAGCAACTGAACTACATGTGTTGCCAAAGGAAGACCAGTACACAGTCCAACGCATGAGCCAGACATCATTGCGAAAGCTCAGATCGTATCTTACTTTCTGGATTCTTTCGCATGTTGAGGGGCTACAAACAGTCTCTTTCCGTTTCCTTGGTGCTCTTTAGGGCAGTGAAAATGAACAAGCGAAACAGCTTTTTCAGTATGTGGCTTCATTAGCTGCGCCAGCTACCAGCCCGCTGATAGATGTTTGCACGAGGCAACAACTATTAGGTTGTCCCATAAGTCCTTGCAGTTTTTTTTCGACGATTCACTGCAGATTTTTCATTTCTTTTTTCATCATGAATTTTGTCAATTTTTAGGTCCTTGAAGTGAAAAGTGAAAAGGCGAAAAAGTAGCCATTTGCGCACTTGTTCTCTCCGCTTAGGTTTGTAATTTTTTGCGCAGTTTTTTATAGCATTTGGAAGACAATGTCCTGTTCTACAAGAATATGTGTTAGTGCTATTTGCTCATTTGTCCTTTATTGGTTTTTAGGTCATCAAATTGGGAATTCCGACTTTTCCGTCCGAATTTTTACCAAAACTCCGGTTCTGTGGTTGGACTTTTTTGCTTGGTGTTATATGTCGTTTGGAAGAGGATGTCTTGCTCAGTAAGAATTTGTGTCGCGTTTATTGGCTCACGCTGATTTCTGTCGAATATCAACAACTGAGGAAGGAGAAGGAGTTGTTGGTGAAGACGGTTTTTCTCTTTTTGGCATTTTGTTGATATTCAGAAGAAATCAATAAATGCGACACATATTCTTATAGAGCAAGACATTTTCTTGCGAATGACATATAAAACCAGCCCAAAAAGTCCAACCACAGAGCAGGAGCTGTCGGCAAAAATAACCATCCTCCTTCGGACATCCCAATTTGATGGCCTAAAAATCAACAAAGGGCAAGTGAGAAAATAGGACCAACACATATTCTTGTAGAACAGAACATTGTCTTCCAAGTGCTATAAAAAAACTGCACAAAAAATTACAAACCTAAGCGGAGAGAACAAATGCGCAAATGGCTACTTTTCCACTTTTCACTTCAACGACCTAAAAATTGACAAAACTCATGATGAAAAAAGAAATGCAATACATGCTCTGATAGAGCAAGTCATTCTCTTTCGAATGCTATGCAGCACTATGCAAGAGACCCCTGGCGAAATCTGCAGTGAAGCGTTGAAAAAACTGTAAGGACTTATGGGACAACCTATACATCAAATTCAAAGCTTGCCAAAGTAGTGTAAGAGAGACCCTTTGTCCTTCTGTACATAGGACCGCCAGTGAAAGCGTCAAATCCCTCGCTTGACGCTATCGCGAAGTCCAGCCATCCTGTAAGTGGGCCTCTCAGTGGTCTTCGGAACACGCGAAATCGCACGGTTGTGAACCTCATCCAGCGACTGTTTGCGAAGAATATTACACAACTAGCCCACTTAATTTCATTAACTCTCCCCAAGCGACAACTTCTCCGGTCGCCAAAACCTAGCCATATTCTCAAAATCACAAACTTGCTCACGTGCATGAATCTGGGTAGTGCGAGCATGAGCCTCGATTCGGTGCCGCTCGACTTGCTCGTCCCCTTTCATAGGGTCCATGCTCCTGAGGCGTGCCGAAGTAAGAACGGTTAGGAAGCAAATAAATGAACACGGAGGCGGACATCTCTTCTTCTTCACGTCTTCGACAGCCTTGAAATCCTTCTAAGCCGCTAGCATGTATCCCCGAGCTCTGTTGTCGCACTATGTAGGTCGTAATGACTTCGTGCTCTGAATAATTGTAGCTGGAGCCCTATTCGCACTCAACCGAATGAGCATCTCTGAGAGCGTAAGTATTGCATAAGGTTTTCGAGTGCATTGAAAAGCTTCGGGATATGGTATCCCCTTGCTGAAGCTCTCGCGTTGACAACAATGTCCTTGTAGAATATTGAGATCTTGGATGTGAATCGTCTGTACAACATTCGATTTAATACCATGTACTGACCAGGGAAGTCTCCCAGGCGTATGTCTGAACTGCGAAAACAAATACCAATGTGAGAATCTCCACCCTTCAAATAGTAGGAAGGGATGTTCCATTTTTGCAAAATCCTCAAAGCCAAGGAGCTAGGGAGCCTCAAAGTTTACTATGGGATAGCTTTCGCACGTGCAAAACTACCGTAGTCGGCCGAAATTTCAAAAATGAATATCATATTCGTAATCAGCGCCCCAGATAACTCCCTTGGGCAAAGTTTGGGTATAAATTTTCTCTACCCTTTCTCGACCTCGACCAAGAGGCTAAGGGTCGCGAAAGTTCGATAGTGCCGCTTCAGATTTACCATTGACACTCGCATTACTCAAGGGAGCGTACACTCATGTCACGGCCAACCATCGTGATCAACTTTTTGAAAGATATCTCTGCACCCCTACCTTCAATAAAAATCTCTCTATATGTAACATTTTTAATTGGTCGGCGCACCAGAGGAGCTTCAGGACCAACGTGCCGCCGTCTAGCGATACATTAGAATATGACGGTGACCTATACTCGCTGACCTGCGGGGACTACAGTAGCTACCAGCCCTTCATCATTAGTGTGTCTAGTTCATTATTACACCTTCGACGGGGAGCAGTCTACAACTGGACTTGTACAATGATCGGCTGTCCCCCTTTGATCATGTGAGATGACATGAGATTGACTGGACAGGCATTCTCGGCTTGTGGACTGGCGCCATCATATACTCTTCTAATTGCTTTATTTACGTCTAGTTCGGAAGGTTTGTTCCCCCATGTAGCCGAGGGTCTTATCGAAAAATCAGCAGAAAATACACAGTGTCGCATATAGAGCGGCAGCTGATGAAGATATCTCACTGAAAACGTACTTTTCAGTCTATAGTGGAATATATGCATGGGGAAAGTTGGGAAGGTGAATGATACCAAAAAAGGAATGAACACTAAAAATGCAAAACTACTTCGAGGTCAAGGAATCGAACATCCGACGCTGTGCCTACGATACTCCGGCACTACCACTGAGCCGCTGAGCTACTTGACCCCACGATGGAGCCGGACGTACTTCACCATTTCTCTTATCTCCACGTGCAACATGCACAACGTGTTAGATGCTGACAAAGCAATACATTCCTGGGTGTTCAGGGGCCCCTATTTCCTTGGGTTCAAGGATTTGCAAAAATGGAACTCCCTTCCTACTAATTGAAGGATGGAGAATCTCACAGTGGTATCCGTTTTCGCAGTTCACACGCACGCCTGAGAGACTTCCCTGGTGAGTAAAGGTTCCCTGTTTGACCAGGGCTGACCGCGTCAGTCCCGACGGAGTCAAACACCTTCTTCAGGTCGATGAACGAAGGAACGTCGGTAACTTGTACTCTCGCATCGCTCGACATCGCTGCACTCTGTGGCGGAAGCCGTGCCTCTGAAGGCGATGAAACGGTAGAACAGTCAGGCCTAAAATAAATATTCCCACCTGCATACCCACCTCGTTTTCACGGAAAAAACAACAAAAGTGGACATCGATGCCGATGCTTGAAGATGAGATGCCATGGAGGCTGTAGTGTGTGTTTTCTTTTCCATCTTCGTCATGTTTGAATCGGTCACGTCTGATGAGGACTTGCACATCCTTTCTTTCTTACCCTCTGTACAGGATTGGAAAGGGATAAAAGACGGCGGTAACCGATCCCTGCTTGGAATGTGCCGCGCATTCTGCTTCTGTGGGAGCAATAAGTTGTGGTGGCCAGCCATCCTTGTGAAATCCAGCAGTATGTAATTCACTGACCCTGTAGGGATGTTGCTTAGTTGAACTGGGCGAACCCTGGACTACGTGCTCAGAGTACGCTTATACGCGACAATCAGTGCCTCCGATTGCGTTATCATGTCTTGTCCAAGGTGAAACGACCATTCAAATTGGTGGCCCGTAGAAGTAGAATGTGTGACGCGTTCTAAACGTCGATGGTTTATACTGCGCTGTATTTCATCCTGTTTTACCTCATCAGTAAAAAGAAAGGCGGTTGAGTGACTCTATTCGAGTTGTTTCATAATTAAATGAAGTCGAATCGGATAGATGATGATTAATTAAAAGAATACGGAAAGAAAAAAATTCAATCTAGAAGAGGTTGGTAGATTCTTCCATCTTCTATTATAGCGCGTGACACCGTGGGGGATCACCTTGCATTCAGTGGTCATTCGCCCCTGAAGTGTCCAATTACATATGAAGTGAGCTAGCTCAGTTCAGTTTCTTCTTCGTCGAGATAGAATACACCAATGCTATATAAAGTGGTAAACTCCGTGCAAATCAAGGTGCTATCATCCTGATCAGCCAAACGCTGGACGAAGGAAAGCCATGCGAACAAGCAGGATTTCGGAGAGGATTCAGCACGATCGACCACATACACCCCATTACGAAGCTCATCGAAGTGCCGCTGCGTCTGAAGTTCATCGACCTGAAGAAGGCATTCGACTCCGTCGAAACTGAAGCGGTCATCGACGCCCTGCTCACTCAGGGTGTTCCTACTCAGTACATCAGAGTCCTTCGAGAGCTGTACAGTAGATTCACAATCAAGATTCCACCATTCTGCAACAACATCGTCATCAACGTGAAGAAAGAGGTTCGGCAAGAGGATACCATATCCCCGAAGCTCTTCAGCGCCACCCTCGAAAACGTCGTGCGTGATTTAAAAGGGAAGGCATGGCAATGAAGACCGACGGCCGACAACTACACCATCTTCGCTTTGCTGACGACATTGTGCTCATAACACCAAGCATCAGACAGGCGGAGCGAATGCTGGCCGACTTCGATCGTATATGTGGGAGCATCGGACTACAGCTGAATCTTACGAAGACGATGTCAATGAGGAACACGAGTTTCTGATGCCCCATTCTCGCTCAACGGAAAGAACATCTCCGAATGCTCCAGTTACGTGTATCTGGGTCGCGAAGTCAACATGGCCAAAGACCTATAGAGCCGGAAGTGGGCAGAAGGAAACGAAACGAGCGACTCGGAGAAGACGTGGAGAAGATGAACAACGTCCGACTCCGTGCCCACCTATTCGACTCCACTGTTCTTCCTCCGCTGAAGGCTCGCACACTTTTGCGGCGAGCGGCGGGTGGCGGACGGCAAAAACGATGAGTCATACCGCTTAGCGACGGCCGACCCTCGCCTCCCGACGGCAGCTCTGCGTCCCTGCCCTATGGTTTAGGAAAGGAAAGCGGCAACGCCGCAGAAGTGTGCGGGGCCTTAACGTACTCCTCAGAGACCTATTCCATATGAAAGCAGGATGACCACGCGATCACCGTCGCACAGCGTGGAATCGAGAGGGCGATGCTCGGAGTGACACGACTCAAGCAAGTGAGAGAAGGCCTCCGGAGAAGCTTCGCCGTTGACTGAAGATCAGAGACGCTGTCGCATGAGCCAAGTCGTCGAAAATTAGGTGGGCCGGCCACGTAGTGCGCTTCGCAGACACCCGCTGGACGAGAGCCGTGACCGATTGGATTCCGCGGGATGTCAAGAGAACACCAGGACGCCCACCAACGGTCTGACTTCTTCGTGAAAGCCCTGAACGAACGATATGACGTTGTTCGTGTCCCTCTAGCGAGGAGGACCCATTGGAGCACTCTGGCGCCCGACAAAGACGAAAGGAAACGCATATGGTCTACTCGAGCAACACAATGATCAACGGGACGATAGATGACAGGTGACAGAGTGGAGCCTTGAAATGAGGCAAGGTGAGCCCTTTTGCGAGCCGTGCCAGTGATGTGACTTCATAGTTGAGGGATAGCTATTCACTATAGTGTACTGGAGTGAAAACTTGGAAAGCGAAACGCTGAGCAGAAACAGAGTCTGATAATGCGCTCCCACCCTCGTCATTGTTCTTAGGAAAATCATAAATCGCTGTAGTTCAAAGTAGCACATGCAACCAACGCGGTCAAACCGCGCTCCCACGCAGTTTTGATCCTCTTCTTTCGGCAGGAAACCCGCACAGTCTAAACCGCAGGTAACCAAGGAGAGTTTCCATCTCGAAAAATGGGAAGCCAGTAATCAAAATCGGACAGGCCATGTGCCTAGCGTGCACGCTGCTATGCAAGTCCGGAAGAGCATATGACGGGGATACTGTACCAGTGCGATTTCCGTACAGGAAGAACGCGCCGCTGAATCAACGAGCAGAGTCGGACGTAGACGGGGATTCAGTTCCGGCTGTGCTCGTCTGGAGCACTGAGCTAATCCGTTTCCGAGTGAGGTCAGTTCGTGTTCGTGTCGCCGGATGAGGGAGCGGCGTCCTCCTGTTGGTTTGGGGATCGACTTCTCGCCCCTTCGCACACGCGTCGTGGTAACTCGCCAAGCGCGCGGGCAGAGAGCGACTGTCGGGATCGCGCCACCCACCGAGACAAACAGCTGGGGCGCTACGGTGACCTCTGGGAACTGCATGGCATTCGTTGCAGAGTATTAGTAATTGCTAGTGTCTTCTACCACCTCCATTGGATTGAATGAGGACGTCTTTGTTGCGCGTAGCGTGCTGGAGGAGTCGAGTCCTTTCGCGTGATCGAGATTCACCAACAAATTCAAGCTGCCTGATCAAACGGTCTTTCTAGGCATTTCTTCTCGAGGCGGATACTTTATCTTTGGTGGGTTCGAAGGAGAATAGTGCAATCCCCAACCATTCTTCGTTCTCAACTACGAGTGCAGACGTGCACAGATAGCAATAATAATACGGCCGAGCTCTACATGGAAAACTAGGTTAGGCTAACAATAAAATTACGCCAAGCTAGCTACAGAAGGGTAGCAGGATAGTGGCGATCTTCCTGGCCTTTTACGAGCACTCTGTACGTGTTCACCATGGATGTCCGGAAATTAATCCTCCCTGCATCTCTTCCAGATCTGGCTGCTCTATCTTAGCCTAAGCAGGCTTAGGTGTCCTCCTGATGTGTGGGTATGTATTCGTACTCAACATCTCTATGTCACAAGTGTTTGAAGAGATTCGTTGATTTCATGGAGAAAATGAAGATGGAGCTCCCCTCTCAGACTTGGACCCGTCCTACTTTCCTAGCGGCACTCTTTTGGACTAGGATTGTTGTTCTCATAGTCCCATAATATCACTTTGACGGTTCACGACGTAGATCTAAATTACCACTGACGAGGAATGACAAAGAAATGCTCTCCTCCAGTCGTGTTTCGCACTACGATGCAATCTTAATTGGCGTGGACTGCATTTCACCACTGCCCCGGGGTGGACGTGTTCAGTGAAGCCGTATATCGCACACATTCGTTTCGTAGAAAAGAACTGCATTAGCGAAATTCAAGTAATTACGTAGAAATTATTGAAAATACATGACCATAAAGGCTTGAGTTCAAGCATTCACAATGACTAAAACGTGAGATTAGTGTCTTGTTCGTACTACGAATCTCATATCGTGTTCAAAAAGCTTATTGATTTCAGGCTTTCAGGCTTGAATTTCGGTTATAATTGCTTGATATTCACTTGCTTATCTACTAAGTAACCCAGTATCCTGCTGAATACTGAGGTCGAGGAGAGGTCGAAAAAATATCTCGCTCAAAAGGGTTATTTGGGGTGATCATCATGAATTTGAAAGCCATCTTTGAAATTTCTGCCGATAACCTAGGGTAGGTGCGGATGTGTATGGCTGTCGGGACAAGAGTCTAGATTACGGAAAATGCAGTGCCGACTTACCGTAATCCAAAATTGCGTAAGCGGTGTGTTGTGCAATCACGGCACGCCCTGTTTCACGGGATTTTCATGCGATGTACAAGGAGCATGCTTTGGGAATAATTCCCCAGCTGATTAAAGATAAGAAATAGTGCGGAATTATCCAGTTGTTTAGTATAAAACCAGTTTATTCGAGGAAAAGCACTTAATTGTTAGTATCTTAAGTTTACCGTCGACGAACCATAGAATTTCCTGTGTAGAATCAGGCAAACGTTTTCCTAGTCCTCCTTTAACGCGGTTTCTTCTTCTTGGAGCTTGTGGTTATCGTAACATCTCGATTCTCTTAATCGTAGCACAGTTGAACCGTTGTTTGTTTGTTGGCATCAGGACGAAAAAGGTTAAACTATATAAATGAAGGAAGACTAGTTACCGGAATGCAAATCAAAATCATATTTTTGTCCCATTCACTGTGTGTTATGTTTTATTTATCTTCAAGGCTTTTACATTGTGCTACGGAGTTCTCATATACAAAGTGTAATCGCTTTACAACGCTAAAAGAAAGAAAACATGATGGTAATACCGCATTTTAACAGCAGAATGTGGACGAGTAGAAGATGTTTGCCTGCCCGAATAATTCCACTCGAGTTTCTAGACAGGTAGTGTTACCACTAGCCTAAACAGCGACTTTTTTATCCGGAATTCGTTCACAAATTCCAATTTCAGACTCATAATAGCCCGGGATTGTCCACATTCTTCACAGAAAAGCGAGTTTTTGTTTAGAAACGCATTACTTCTAGTGTATTCCATGTCTCCAAATTCCGACCGTCCCCAAATCTTAGCATAACGTTAAACACTGATCGTCTTCTGAACCCCTACGCACACTGGACAACGTGTTCTGCACGTCTTCTGAACCCCCTACACACATTGGACGCCGTAGACCTTATCAGCAAGTCTGTAGATTCCGATAGATTTTATTGAGTCTGAGCGGAAACACTTCAATCTGAATGTAACGGCTGAAATCTGACAGCCTTCGACCAAGCTAATAGAACAACATCGTTGAAGTGGACGCGATTCCTTAAGAAAATGAAGGAGGGCTGCATGAACAAAACCGACTGTGTGACGTATAACATAAGGAACTGAATTTCACAACCCCGGGGTGCAATCCCTATGGGGGGGGGGGGGGGGCAGTCCATTATGAATTGTTAACGATAGCTACGCATCTGTACATACAACATGCAATGCAACATATCAATACCTTAACTTACCTGTTTCCCTCTCTTAAAAATTCCTGAAATATAAAAAGATTTTATTACGGCACCGGCTATGAAGAGGCTGGAGCATGTTGCATTACTTTAAAAATTGGAATGGGCTGCCCCTTCCCCTCCCCCCCCCCCCCCCCCGATAGAAATTGCACCAACCCCGGTTCGTAGGAACAGTTCCAGAGTGCATTTCCATCACATTCACTGTCTCCCGGTTAACAGTAGAGTGCTTTCCCTTAGCGTTCATCGTGAAACAGTGCGTGTCGTGATTGCACAACACACCGCTTACGCAATTTTGGATTACGGTAAGTCGGCACTGCATTTTCCGTAATCTAGATTCTTGTGCTGTCGGGAGTCATGACCACCAATTCCGTCCAAACTTGGTCTATGAGGGTTATATGAGGTACCGATTACGAATTTGACATCCGTTTTTAGTGCTACGGTGGAGTACGGTCGGTAGATGCGCGCAAAAACGCTCCAGAATGAATTGATCATGATCGGTGATCATGACCACGACTGCCTCATTTACCCGTAATTTCCGTAACCTACCCTACTCCACCGTCATAGTAAAAGCAGATGTCAGTTTCGTTATCAGCACCTCGAATCACCCTTTCTGCGAAGTTAGGTCAAAAAATTCTATCTTTTCTCTTCTTTTGGAGTCGTGAACGTACAATGGTGCCCATTGTGCCTTTATACCAATGCCGGATAATCACTTAATACAAGGTGACCTCCCCCCCCCCCCCTCCCGAGCCGCTTAACGCCAGCAAGTTTGCTTGGGTAAAGAACGATCTTTAAGGTGCCTCTCCCCATCCAGGAATTCGGAAGCGGCTAGCATCTGGGCAGCAAGTTTGGCGTAGCCCTTGTGATCAAATGCGTTCTTGCAAGAGAAGACCTCTCAAGGTACATGCGTAGGGCAATCTGGATGGCTGTCGCCTTGCACTTGTTACTGTGACACACGGCCATAACCTTTGCGTGAATGCGTGGGATCATACCGACTTTGTACCCGGAGCTGTAGCAGCCGCTATCCCAGCCAGCGTGCAGTGTGGTCAGGAGAGGTCACACCCTCCGATGTTCCTATCGATCCGTGATCACCAGCGGTCTCCTTCCGGTGCTAAAGAGACGATTTCAGGTGCTGTGATGCATCGCTCATCATCGTGGAAGTCTGACGAGAACAGTGGAGAATGTCGCGGTGTGAAGGCGCCCGGTTTGTGGACGATTTTTCTTCCGACCACCTTCGACCTTTCTGCAAGTTCGACACGGGTCCTCCCATTTTGTGTGATGTCGTTGAAATGTTCTCGTTGTTAACTGCACGTGTCGAATACCATCTGTCTCCGACCTTTGCGTTTGTTAGGCATAACTCTAAAGCCACCGTTGTTCGTTTAACTTTTGGTTTTTGGTCTTCATAGAGATATTCACTGTACTTGTTGCAGTCGATTGTGGAGGCACTAACTGGCTACCGAAAAATTCAGTACTCTATCATGCGCGTTCTAGACCACAATAAGACGCTCTTAAGCTGGAGGAACATGTACTATTATTATATTTCGAAATGTGGCGTCCTCTTCGAGCTGTTTATTTCCAATTGGGTAGATGTCCATTGAGCCTACACAGTTACCCTCTTGCCCCCCCCCCCCCTCCGCTGCCTTCGAGCAACGTGGGTCATTGAGAATTCGTTGAAACAGAGCTGTGAGATTTCTTTATGTCAAACTAATAGCGACCCCTTCCAAAGAGCTGATCCCCATCCATATTCTGGTCAAATTGTCGCTCCGTATTTTTAAATTCAGTTACATAGAAAGATGTCGTCTATAAACAGGTGGTGAAGGACCAGAAGGACTTAATATGATGATGCCAATATGATAAGCACTTAATATTTTGTCATTTTGTTTCCAGGGTCATCGTTCTTTCACATTTGTCGCTTTATCAAACGGGTCTCACACAAAGCTCTGGTGGATCCTCTAGAACTTTGACTGCTCTATTGTGATAGTGGGAGATCCATACTGCTAGCACTAACATGCTCTCAAGCAACTATGGGAAGGAGCATTTTATTCTATAATAGAATCTGCTTTCGCTATGTTGAGCGTATTAAGCAGTGGCAGATTAAGAACGCATAAAACACTCATCAGTCATTTCTTGAACATCATTTAAGTGCACAACACGCCCGTCTCTTGGAGATGAACAGTTTCTTCTCACAACGAAGTCTTTCCCTCGCGTCTAAATATCGAAATATAGCGGCAGACCCGCCCTACTTTGCGGATTTTTAGCACTTAGAGGGCTTTTGGTCGCATCAAGTGTTCATATAACTATCCCATGACACAAAGCTACTCAAAAGAACTCAGGGAGAACTATCCAAGCTTGCCTTGAGTTTAATAGTTGGCCTTGTTTACTCTGAATCCACTACTACTTATGATTAATACTTTTTGTTGTGAAAAATGATTGAGATTATTAGGTTCATTTGCCTTCGGGAAGTGGACCGTGAAACTATGTTCCTGGACTGTGCCATTGTTTATTTCGTCTTTGCCTTGAGTTGAACACGTATTCTTTATTGTGTTTGGTTGTATCGCTTTAAAGATTTTAAATGTGGTGTATGGTATTGTTGTCATCGCAGATGTGCTTCTTGTAATCCGTTTTTAACACCTGTTGTTGTGAGCATGCCGCTTCCGTTGTTGCGATCTGTGGAGGCTACTATTCACTATTTTCTGGTGGGTGTCGGGTCATGGAATTCAAATTAGACGATCCAGCTGGTAGTAACGAGTGATTAGTTACGAGTGAACACGACGGCGCTGGAGATATGTTCTACCATCACAGTACACGGCTGCCGTTAGACTTACATTTATTTGAAAGACAGTCCAATGTAGTTCGGGAAACGAAAGGGCGTTTTGCCGCAACATCCCCTCGATCTTCTGAATTTGCTCTAGAGCCCGGTGGCAGCCTTTTATGGAAAGGATTCCGATCAACTTCAATTGAGCTGGTAATTGCATACAGGGAGAGAAATGTTTCCCAGACTAGGAGTGCACTCGACACATTTTCTGCATGCGAACTGATAGAGTATTTTCAGTTATTGCTGGAGAGGATGGCTTCTATGGATTTGACTTCTTTGAAGGTTTGTTGGTGTTGTGCTTTGCTAATTTTAGAGCCGCGGCTTTGGCAAACCATCGGTGAATGGAGGACGTAAAATATGACGTAGAGGTGGTCGCTTCTTCCTTTTTTTGCTACATAGATTCCTTGACGTATTTATGTTAGCGTTCGAACCAGACCACCAGTTCTAACCAATCTCCATTATTTTGTTTCTCAACTGTGTTGAGCTGTATGATGGAGCAAAGCCGGCGCATTAGGGCAACGGGTTGTGGTTCGGCATGGATATCTTCGAGATACAACCTACATAGCATATTTTGGATTCGTAACAAAGGGCCACTCCAAGATACTATTGCGTCGAAATAGTAAACCCTGGTAAGAAGGAAGAAGAAGAATCACAAGTATACGCCCTCCTAATCCGTATTGTGTCAACAGGTTCCTTTAGGGCATAGCGCCAGCGGGGCTGAAAAAAGGGTTTCTGCTCTTGTGCTCTGCTCCGCGTCAATGGAAGATAGCACAGGCTCAGCAAGAGAAGAAACTAGGGTGTAACAAATTTCGGCAAACACGTGGTCTGGAGTTCTTCGTATGCGTAAGGCTCTGCGCCCTATAAGAACCTCCAGCTTTTGCCGGTTTAAAGTTGTCAAAGTGACCCAGCATGCGTGTTGCTGTTGTCGTCTTTCCTGAGTGTTACTGACTGTGTCGCATTTTATCCACTCCATTTTATTTTGTCACTGCGTTCTGCCTTAGATTTTTTCGCTACTGCTTTCTGCGGTATTCCCTTATGCTTCGTTTCGCAGGTACGGTGCTTCCAAGTCAGCTGTTTGCTGGGCATCGACATAGACCAGTCGATTATAAAGAGTACGTTGCAAGAGGTAGGCCTTCGGTACAGTGTGCAATTGGTTTTCTTTGGAGAATTTGCTGCATGAATTTTTGAATTGTTTATGATACTCTTATTCGGTCAAGTTGCTGTGTTGAGAAAATGTCAAAGTTAAACAACACCTTAAGGTTCTGGATGTAAAACGGGGTGGCCGTCGAAAGAATGTCGTTGTAGAGTGAAGTTCGAGAAATCTGAAAAAGTGGCATTTCGCACCTATGTTTCTTTGTACGCTATGGATTGTCTCTGTAAATCGAGGTTTTCGGAAATTTTGTAGATTTATCGATAAGTGAAGGGAAATGATGTCATAGGAATTGGCGGCGGTTAGGCGAGCTTCATTTATAGGGGCGCCCTGTCACGTCGCACGGTCTTTCTGTTTTCTCTGCTCTTTGAATCTTTACCCGATCCTATTACCTGGTTATATCAAGATTAAATGGCGGCGTTACTCAATCCCTTTTTGGTATGTGCCACGCATTCTACTTCTCGATCTCGTGGAGGCGACCTGAATGCATATTTGGCCATACAATGACTTGCGGTAGCCAGCCGATGAACTGTTCAGCGCTTTATCCTTCCCTGACAAATCTGCTACCAATTCACCGACTCCAGAGGGATGGAAGGCCTCGCTGACTTGGACGGGAAATCCGAGCCTACATCCTGGTATTAGGTACACGCACTTCTGCGCTACACGCGCCCACCTGGTAATATGCAGGAACTTTAATAAATATTTGCAGCAACCAGGTGCTTTAATACGATCGATAATTACATAAGTAGCTGCGTAAGACCGTAGAAACCGAACGCGGAGTTTTGGTTCCGATGTTTTACCTGAAGAGTCGAGAATACCGTCGATAACTGCATTAGTGTGCTTCCAATTTTGCCTTACATGAAACTGAACTTGCGACATAGCTTTCACTAGTACCTCACCGATAGGATGACCCGTTTTTCAGAAGATCACAGATGGTTTTTCTCCTTTTCTTCACGCTTCTGTTCATTACGGTCTTGAGTGAAGCTAGCTGGATACGGTGCAATGTTATGGCAGTTGTGACCAGCCGTGTACAAGTGCTGTACGAATCCTCGATATCGCATTGGCATCATGTGCATGCCATTACATAATTAGAAGCGCAGGCCTATTCTGGGGGACCACTCATAATTGAGACGGTGATTTATCTGTCGTAGGCCTCTCCAGTCCCTCCGCCGAAACAACCAGTGTCCTGACGCCATGAAGTGGTTTGTGGGCTATCGAGGTGTTGCAGCATAGAAGTGGTGGGCCAAAATACTTCTTGCCTTCTCCACAACTAAGAGTGCACCCGATTGGGCTTGTTCGGCGTTAAATTTTGCCACCTGCCTATTCCATGCTTGCCTCGCGGTGTATTGTACACTTCGCCTGGATTATTTTCACCTGCTTGTTGATCTATGTAAAGTGAACGCGGCGATTTCTTCGCTCACTGCTTGCAGTTTAGATGTTAGGTTACCAACAAGAGGTGTTGCATCCGCAACACGTGGAACAATTACAAATACACGATACCGACGAGGCAGTGGTTTTTCTTGTAAGTTTTTATGAGCGCGATAACATTTTCTGTTCTTTTCCCTCGCTTTCAAGCGCACACTTTTGGAAATTCCAAGCTCGTGTTCAGCCTACGAAAACACTCGTCGTCCACGACATCGAAACCACGATTTGGATGTGTACAATATGCACCATCAGGACTTCGATACGGGTGTAGTTCAACACGGTGTGGGAGGTCTTCTGTGAGTGCTTCTTTTTAATTCACCTTTACCGAAGTAATTTTGCATTCTTATTTTAAATAGTGTTGTTGGAAATGTTTCATTGTCCAGATTATTAACATAGAAGGCAATTTAGCACTGTCGCTATAAGGTAGATGTCTGTTCTGTGTCTTATCGCAAAAGATTACTTCTAGCGATAAACACAAGTGGGGGGAGGGATCTATGGACGTGATCTGAAATCTCCTAATAAACCACCTCCTGTAATTATCTACACTTGTCCTGCCCTGTTTTGTTATTAAGTTGGCTGAAAAGTACTGGCGGTTCTGGCTTCAAACGATCAAACGATATTCTTCATAATCACCGAATTCATACCAAATAAGCATTCAAATCAGCACACTTTCGCGATGCTAGTTGATCAATTCCTTCGGCGAAGAAACTGGGTGGTCGAGATGAGACAGATTCTAGAAAGGCAGTTTTTGCGTGGCTCTTATTTGCGAAGGTTCTACCTGCGAGAAAGTTCTGAAACTGCTTAAAAGGTGGTAGTCGGTTGGCGCAAGGCTGCGTGACTATGTGAAGTGAGGCGGAGCTTCAACGCCCATTCATTTATTTTTTGTATGGTGATTTACGTGTGGGTGGGCGTTATCGAGCAGAATGAGTCCTCACGCACGCACGCACGCAATTTTTGGGACACCTTGTCCATTTCGCCACAGTGGGACTCTGCTATGAGGGATCGGCCTGATTCGAGAAGGTTGCAGTTAATCGCCCAGTGTCCGACCAGCACACTGTTACCATCGTCCTTTTCTTTTTTCTTCACATGTGACGTTTCTATCCAAAAACAGGCCGTTCTGTTTCCGGAGGAGGAAAGAAGAACAGATTTCGAAACGCGACTTTCTCGCGGTCACCCAAATCGTGGGGCGTCCACTTTTCGAGCTTTTTCACATTTTCGAGGTGTTTCAAACAAACTGTAAAAGCAGTTTTACTGACTCCTAGACCTTTCGCAACCTCGCGGGCTGTATGCGATGGATTAGCTTTCACGAAGGACTTTAAATCGTCGTCCTGGGTTGTTTGCCACTTCGGAGTGCATCTTCAAAGTTGAAATCTCCAGAAGGAAATTTTCCGATCCATCGTTGCACGGTTGCACTTCCTCCACCTCTGTTCGGCCCTTACACATGGTTGTCTGCTGGGCTGTTTCAGCGGCAAATTGGCTTAGTTTGAAATTGAAATAGAATATCGTTCGGAATTGCTATTGCGACATACCTCAGTAAGTCTTCGGAGATACACAATTATTAAGGTGAAGCAGAAGTCGTTCTGTCAGATAGAACGAAGAATTTCGTATTAGACGTTATGTGGGTGTCCAGAAAGTATCTGCAGAAATACGACAATTTTTTCAAAATAACACAATTTTTTTATCAACAATTTATTAATCAATCAAATAATTTCCATCAACATCGACTACTCTCCGCCAACGTTCCACAAGACTTCGAATTCCTCTGGTGCAGAAATCCGGAGATTTGGAGGCGAAAAAAGCTCGGACGTCATCTTCGAGATGGCCCCGATCTCCATAATGCTTCCCTTCCAGATGATGCTGAAGTGATCGAAAAGGGAGGTAGTGGGGCCAGATCTGGGCTGTACGGTTGATGCGACAGAACTTCCCATCCGAGTTCCAGAATTTCCTGAGAAGTCCTTTTCGCGGTGCGTGGGCGCACGTTATCGTGCAGCAAACGAACTTTGTCAAGCCTAGGCTGTTTCTTGCGCATCTTGTCGGCCAGTCTCTGCAGTTGAATAGAGCAGACCTCGGCAGCGAACGTCGTGCTGTCAGGCAGCAGCTCGAAATAGTAGGTCCCATAAACTCCCACCAGATGCTCAGCATGACTTTCCTCGCATGAATTTCACCTTTTACGAAAGATTTCGGCACTTTATCGCGTTGGCACCACGCACGTTTAGGCCCCCTTTATACTTTGATGCCGAGCGACGCGACCTGACGCATTGTGGCCACATTGATTGAGCGACGCGATCAATCAATTTGCTCACTTTACACGGCGTCGCATCGCTCGGCGTTGGAAGTATAAACGGGGCCTTACGAGCGTGATTGACATAGAGGACCTATTTTTCGTCTGCTGTGATGGTGTCCAGCCAGTTGAAGGGGCGACTTCGAGAGAGCAGCTGAGTGGATATGTCCAGACGTCTTCGCCGGTTGTCGTCGGTCAGTTCGTGTGGGAGCCACTGACCGAGCTTTTTAACCATTCCAAGAGTACGCGGTCCATTGTCCACGGTGGATCAGGAACAGCCAAGAGCAGCACACCTTCATATGGATGCTGCTCCGCCGGTTTCCTCAGTTCATCCAAAGATATCGTTGTCGGTCGACCAGAGCGAGTCTCATCTTCGAGACTCCTGTTCTCGCTTCTGAAGCGTTCGAACCAGCTATACACAGACCGTACAGAAGGAGCTTCAGAGCCGAATACACGACACAAGCTTCGATAGGCTTCTGCAGCGGAGTGCCCAGATTCGAACTCGTAAAGGATTACGTGTCTATTATAGGTAGACAGTTCGGCCATCGTACAGTGAAATAGGCAAGGAAGACGGAGCTCGATATCTGATGCAGATACAGCAGGATAGTGTCTTTATATAGCACTTATGTTGAAATCTTCAGTACATTCTAGAAAAAAATCTGGAACATTGCGAAGTTTTCTGCACATACATTCTGGACACCCTAATATAAAAATGCAAGTAGGCTGAATATTTCAGTGATAAAAGAACGAGAAGCGCCTGCACAAAAACCGCCAGAACTTTTCGGCCAACCTAATGTTTCGGTGTCGAAGCGATTGCAGTATGTCCGAACTTAGCCGCGATTAGGCTGACATTTCTTCAAGTATTACATATCTTCCTCCATTTTGTTTCAGAAGACAACATTCGTGGTCAGGCAGTAACATGTCCTTAGGATCAAATCGTTCGCGGTCATCCGTAAACCGAGATCGTAAACTGTCTGGATGCAGCAGGCATTGTGACGAATCTGAGAGTGGTTGGTATTTATTTGTTCTCGGGAGCCTGTCGAGAATTTATAACTTTTAATAAATTTTAAGATTTTCAAACAGATCTAGAACAAGAAGTAAAAGTGGAGATTCCATTGGAGATGGCCTATATTCGTTGCGTTGCATCCAAACTGTAGAACCCTAGGTCCAATTTCATTATCAGACCTTTGCTATTTGTCGTAATTTGTAGATCACGATACGTGATTACGACATGTTTGATCCAAATGACGCATTCCTTCTGCTGAATTTTTATGCGGTCTCCTGGTGCGCTAACTACTGCTGTGTTCACGGGGGGAGTTTATTTTCACAAATGCCCGTGAATCTTCTCGGGACGGGATGAGGGCACAATTTTTGGACGAAGGCAAGGACTTCACTCCGTCTTAAGGAGCTACCATCAGTTTCTTCCAAATGTGCTATCAATTCCCGCATCCCGCCTATCGTTTTACGAATTGTGGACAACACAAATTTTAGGACACCACTTTATTAGTCGAGTGTATCAGAACAACATTACAGAAAAGGCTAAGGGTTCAAATCATAGTTTGAGGCATCTATATAAGGCGACGAATACGAGAAGGGATCAGTTCCTGCTGGCGTGGTTCACTCGAAGTGAACGGCCGTTGAAGTCCGTCCCGTTGAGGGTGTTGACGGCATTGTCAGCACCGGATGCGTCTGCGAAGTCGACGAAGCCGAATCCCTTTGCACGGCCGGTTTCCCGATCGTAGACGATTTTGACGTTGGAGACCTGTCCTGCTCGACTGAAGTGGTGGCCGATATCTTCCTCGGTGCACTGGTAGGGAAGGTTGCCGACGTAGACGGAGCATCCGGACTGCTGTCGATCCATTTCTGTTGATTTGTTGGAGACTTCGGGAAGCAACCGTCACCAAAAACTCTGAAACGGACAGTATAAAGCAGTCAGGTATTGTCCAGAAAATTGAACCGAATGGCTTAATGGCACGACTATTAGCATAGATAAGGGCACAGGGTTCTTCACTGAAGGCCCAAAGAATAATGCCTGCCGCATAATAGTGAAAGAAACGAGAGAAGTCGAAGTGATGCATCGCTGCCTGAAGCGCGGGTATTTATACCGAAAAAGTCGGTCAAGACATGCGGGAGAGCCCTTCGTGAGCGGGAGGACCTCCCAGGTGCGAGAAGTGACCTGGCTAGAAGTGGTAATTGCCTCAGCACCGCCTTCACTTGTGATCGCCTCCAGCGCTTTATGACGGCAGATGGGCTGACGATAGAGGCTGTTTGAGATCTATCCTAGTCGGAAGGGGCAACCGTAAAGTGTCAATTGCCTATGTCATCCCATGCCTCAACAGCCCTGCATATTTCTCGGTTAACGATTCAACGAATTTAATGAACTAACGAAAGTTTTCGTTAAAATCTCGCTTAACCACTCAACAGAAATTTCCAGAAATTTAACACGGATTTTTTAACGGACTTTTTAAAATTTATTCCATTACCTCTTACCCTTCATTAATATTGCAGGACTCACTCCCCCCCCCCCCCCCCTATTAGGATTGCCCCTTAAAACTGTAGAAATGAGCAAGAACTATACAGAAACAATCCACTGTAAATAGCGACAGCGACAATGTTGCACTTCAATACCAATGCTTGAGTTTGACCTAGGGGCTTGCTCAAGACTGCTTTTTCTGGGGTTGGATTCATCAACGACTTACATAACTTTAACAGAGAATTCACAGCGGAAAACTCAGATAACGCGGCTTCTCGCTCACCATATCGCTTGATAAGTCGCGCTATCAGGGATTTCGGTTGTAATTTTCTCCGTTAAATTGCTATAAGTCGTTGATAAATCCGGTCCCTGCTGAACGTCAAGATTTTAGTAGTGGACTTTTAACGGCATTGTTATTAGTCTTCGGTACTTAGCGGGCTAGTGCCTGCATAGAGATTACACATGCTCGTAGAACAGTAGAACAGTCACACAAAATGGTTTCGCACAGAACTGAGATTTATCAGAAATCTAACGAAGAGCAACAGGTGTCATTCTTTGGTGAACCCAAAGCTAGCAGTTAGCACAAAGGCTTTCCAGTGTAGCTCATAGAGCCTTGGGATGCGACTGGCGCTTGGGACCTCACGATCGATCATGGTGTGGCCACTATGATATCCTGCGAAGAATACTGCACAAATAAAGAATTCTGCCTCCTAACTTAAGACGTGTAGTCTACAAAGAGCGCACGGAGCGCAGTCGGAGGTGGCGGCTTTGGCGTGCACCAGATCCAGCTTCTTGGTTCGGATTTCCCGCCCAGGCCATCCAAGTCTTTCATCCCTCGTTGAGGCATGAATTAGTACCAGACTTCTCTGCCAAGAATTAAGCACTGATTTGTTTATCAGCTGCCCTCTGCCGGTCACTGCATGAGTCAAACACGCTTTGTAATCGCCTTCACGACAGCCCGTAGAAGTAGAATGCGTAGTGCGGTGAGAAACGCCGTCCTTTATCCTTCTGTCCTCAGGTTACAAAAAAGGGAAACACAAAGCTCATCAACTAAGTGGGAATTTATTCTAATTAGTTATTAATATATGATAGTTTTTCTTTGCATTCCCCTTAGTTTTTATTATTTAAACTTTTCCTCTTTCTTCCATACTAATTATCAGCACTTGCTTTATTATTACAAATTTTGATTATTCTTTCACTTCCTCTTCTTCCTTCTTCTCCCTCTTCAGCGTCCGTTCCGCTTATTTTAATTATTTTTTACACTCTCTTAAAATATAAGATAAATACAATGCAGCATTGAAGGAGGCATGCAAATTTATCGAAATTTATCAAGTGATTTCTTAGTCGTACAAGGTAGACTCTGAATTACCCAAACGATTCTCAACAATACCTATGAGGTCTGGTAGGGCATCCAAAGGTGCGCGTACCTCAATTGAAGGTGGTCCCAGCTGTAGCGTGCTCCCGATACTAGGTTCTGTGTTCGGATTTCTTTTCTCTCCAACCAACCTTTTTCTCTCCAGGGTCGGTACAGTAACACGCTTGTCTCCGAAGTATAAAACGCTGAGTTGTTCATTGGCTAGCCACCGCAAGTCATTGTTTGGCCAAATACGCAGTCAAATCGCCTCCACAACATCCCGTAGAAGTAGAGTGCGTGGCGCATCCCAAAAGAGATTGAGTAATGGCCTACTTTATTCTTTATCCTATATGGCGTGTAACAATGAGTGCAGCAGTGAAGTTCGTTCTTGCTGCGAGGCACTCTGTTGTCCAAAAAATGACAAAAAATTGTTGCTTTATGAATCCGTTTCGACTTCGAGGGCGGGGCTTAGCGGGCACGAGGGAATGGAGATCAGCGAGTGAATCCGTGTGCTGAAGAAATTCTGGCCCACATTTGAGTTAAAATTGTGAAGTTTACACGAATTCGGTTTAAAGTGAGCGCCGCGATGAAGACCAGCACTAGCTGCATGGGCACGTGCCCCGACTCCCCTTCATCAGTGGGAAAGCTTCACGCAATTTATGACAAGCACGCCCGCACCTAATTCACATGCTGATTTTACGTACGTCTAAAGTACTCCAAAATGCCCACATTCCTAATGTGGGAAGTGAAATTAGACAGGCATTTTCCCTGCATTCGTTTAATGTGGCTTCCTCCTAGGACAACGCTATTGTCATTAGTTCTCAACGAAGTGGATTTTCTAGGTCAGTATCCGTCCTGGAGAGGAGCAGCTAAAGCTATGGTTTTAATATGTATTTTCAAAGAAGAGTGCATCCAAAAATGGCTGTGGTCAGTCTTTGGAGCCTACATTCGAACATTCTGGATAGCTTGAAGTAAATACGATCAAATACGTAGGATACCTGTAGACTTAAAGCATGTTCCCGAAGCCAAAAGTTCATCGCAGACTCTGTTCAGAAGACAAGAAAACATCCAGTGGAAGCAAACCATCATTTTTTCAAGGATTTTTCAAATTTCTTCTTCAAGTAATCTCAGCTCTTTTATCATGACCTGCTAGGACGATTTTTTATTAAAAATCGAAGGAATTTTAGCACTGCTCTGTGTGCAACATATGAGTTGTTATATCAGCTTTATTTGCGGACAGAAGGCATTCGGATCATAGTTTAAGTCATCTATATAAGGCGAGTACAAGATGAATACAAGAAGAGATCAGTTCCTGCTGGCGTGATTCACACGAAGCGAACGACCGTTGAAGTCAGTTCCATTGAGGGTGTTGACGGCACTCTCGGCTCCGGCAGCGTCGGCGAACTCGCAGAAGCCGAAGCCTTTCGGACGCCCGGTTTCGCGGTCGATGACGATTCTGACGTTGGTGACTTGCCCGGCTTGACTAAAGAGATTGCCGACGTCCTCCTCGCTGCACTGATAGGGCAGGTTGCCGACGTAGACGGAGCATCCGGACTGCTGTCTATCCATTGTGCTTGTTAGGCGCTTCGAGAAGCAGCGGTCAAGTAGAACTCTGAAATGAACATACTTGAGAAATCAGCTATTGTACAGAAAAGTCGACCGGAAGGCCAATGACAGGAACTGATAGGATGGAGAAATGCACATGGTCTTCCAGCGGGATGGCCAATTTGTAATACATTCCACATCAGAGTGAACAAAACGACGGGAAGAGATGCTTCAATGTTTGATGTGACGGTATTTATAGTGAAAAAAGTCGGTCAAGCCAGGCGGGAGAGCCCCACGTGAGAGGATGGTTTTTCCCGCCCAGGAATCTCAGGTGCGAGGTAACCTGGCTATAGGTCGTAGTCACCACAGCGCCGCGAGTACTTCTGATCGCCTTCAGTATTTATGTAAAAAGAGTGAGAATCAGTAAAATGTTGGTCTGATGGGCACAAAAATATAACGCCGCATTTTCTGAACGTAACCGCGCGCTATTTGAAGTCAAACTACAAATTCCGCTAAGGCGACGATACAGGCAAAGAAAACAATGACGTAATAACGGTATCTACCCAACTTCGTACCTACCAAAGACTAGCCGTGAAATTCATAAATTTTTAGATCTTTGGTCTTCATTTGTTTCCAGCCTTTGAGAGTGAATGTATGTATGAGAATAAATAAATGTAAAACCTTAGAGAATAACATCATCTTCTTAAAACTCAATCGCACTATTTAGGAGCAAGATGCACATTGAAATACAGCAACTATTCTAACAGGAAAAAAGCGAAGTGGTGGCGGTTTTCCGTCCATCTGTCCAACTTCGTGCCTGCAAAAGGCTAGCTAGGAAATTCATCCATCTTCGATCTTCATTCACGTTCCTTCCTGCCTTCCACAGCCTAGAAAGAAGTAGAGTCTCATACATTCTTTGGAACAAATGACGAATAAAATTCTGCTGCGACGTGGCGTGCCATTTGCCATATAGTGTTTTTCTGTGTCAAATTTGATCAACTCTTACCGTTTTTATGCGACTGAGTTCTTGTTGCAGTATTTCTGGTCGCTCTGTAGAGGGGGAGATCCTACCAGTTATATCATACTGACCGATTCTTCACGATACTTGAGGTTTTTCACTGTGATGAAGGTAGAAGGCCTGATGAACAAACAGATGTAATGTTACGAAAAAGGTGTTCTTATATCGGGGTTAGGGGCGAAGTCCTCGACATTTGGCGGCATCTGTAGGTAGCTCGCAAAAACCATGATTTGGATTGGAACGTTACATTTTCTTCTGCTACATGTGGCACTCTCACCCTGGACAAGAGAAGGGCAAAAAAAGTTTTCCAACATTTCAGAACAATCTTACCATCTGATTTTATTGGCATAGATACGCTAAATAAAATAGTTTTTGCCCTCATTGAAAAGCATACAGAACTCTCAATTTCTCTCTTCTTGAAGCCTCTGCAGTGTGAGCTGATAATGTTACTAACATATAGCCCCGAACGAGCTTTTTTGGCGGACTTTATTCAGCAAAGCCTGACTAACGAGGCCTACTAATTCTGGCCAAAGTTATGATTATTTGTATTAAAGAATAAGGGTAAAGGATAAAGGACAGCGTTACTCAATCCCTTGTGAGATACGCCACGCATTATACTTATTCGGAGTGTTGCAGATGCGATTTGAAAGGTCGTGCGGTGGCCAACCGATGAACAAGTCAGAGCTTTATCTTTCCCTAACACGTCTGCTACCAATTTACCGACCCCAGAGGGATATAAGGCTTGGTTGACCTGAGCGGGAAATCCGAACCAGGAACCTGGTATCAGGTGCACCAGACAGTCGGCGCCTTCTCCGGCTGCCTCGTAGAGAAGCTAAAGCTGGCATTTCCATTGTATGTCTATTCTTATCATATCCTCTGTGGTACATGTAGCGAGATCATGGCGCACTTGCGTCCCACCTGGTCAGTTATAGCAATGACGTATAGCACAGTCGGTAGGGTTTTTGCTCGCCGTACTATTGATTTCACTTTCGACTCACGCTCAGGCGTATACTCCTTCCGCCGCTTTCATACCGAGTTTTCATGTCAAAATCAAAACCTACCTAGAGTTTTTTGGTGTTGTTGATTCTACCTTAATTGAATGTCAAGCATTCCGAATTCAGTCGTTTGTACGCCTTTTTATTTGCTGATAAAGTCATTGGATAAAAAACTGCATACAGGGCAGGCAGTATAAATCATCTCTAGTTGGGATACTCCACATATTCTATTAGCTCTACGGGCCCAAGATGCGTGACAACGCTGAAGTAGGCGCCGGTTGTCTCGCAAACCCTGACTTAGGTTTATAGTTCTTGGTTCATTAGGCCAACCAAGCCTTCCATCCTTCAGGGGCCAGATTCATCAACTGCTTACCGCCCCTAACGTTGGCAATACCACTAACTCCCCTGATATGACATTCATCAGCATCCGCTTTTGCGGTATTTTCACTTTAGAGGGCGGTAAGCGGTTGATGAATCTGGCTTGGTTCCTGAAGTCGGTGAATCTCTACCGGACTTCTGTGGGATGGTTAAAACACAGAGTTGGTGACGGCTGGTGAGCGCAAGTCATGTGACCAAGTATGCAGTCGAATTGGTTCCTCGGTATTCCTTGGAAGTAGAATGCGCGGGAGATTCTAGACGGGGCGTGGTCACCACCATCATTTACCCTTTTCCAATCCTCTGCTATAAAGAGTGAAAAAAAATGTTATGCAAACCCTATTAAGCGTGACCCCTTCGAACATGTCGAGGGTGGAAAAGAAGCAGACACTACAGCATTCCATATCTATGACCCGGCGAATAAATATTTGGGACGAATGTGGAAAGGTTTCAGGTCATGTTCGAAGCAGCAATTCACATTCAGTGGGGACAAAACTTGACGAGTTCGACGAATCAAGCAGTAACAATGTGACGTACGTGGCTGCTGGTACAGCTCCTGTATCCTCGTGAGTTGCTGCTTTTTTCAGAAGGCAGTCAGTGTTCGTTTTGTGGATACTCTAAGCATCTTATACCTGAGCAGCATATAGCGGTGCTCAACACTGATGGTGTTTAGGTTCCGTAATAGTTCCTGCGCTACGGCAGCAAACGCTCATGCGAGCGCGGTGCCAATCACTACCTACACCACACCTGTGCTACCGCAGACATCTGCTGACCATGCTATGCCCAGCTTTTCTACTCTTAATCTGCCACTTGAACAATGTGATCTTCGGCATTTTGAACAAGGGACGCCGCTGCTTAATAGGTGGGTCGAGTGATCAGCAGTTTGGTCCTTGGGTTTCGGCTCTCAGAGAAGGGCACACGGGGTATGCAAGGCAAGAGGTCGGTTTAAAGACCGTTGCTTGCTTTATAGAGACGTGGTTTCAAGTGTTTAAGCCGGTCGAGATGAAGACGCTCAGACGTTTCCGCGAAGATTTCAGTGGAGCCGATGACCTTCCTTCATCTTCCGCTCAACTACTGTTCAACCAAAAAGGCCTCAATCAGCGTGGAACATCAGCGATGCGGTGTAATGATGCTGGAGCTGCGACCATCGGAAAGAAAAGTTGGTGTTATTTCACTTCATTTGATCCCAGGAACAGTATCTGACTCCCTGCCATTTTTTCTGGGACGAGTGGGATAGGTGGTGTTCTCTGATCACCTTTTTGTATTGTTGTCGAGAGAGGAACAAATAGACTGCAATGATCCTTTTGATCCGAGTTTGGAAAAGAACCTCTTCTGCCCTTCTCTGTCTTTTCTAGTTTCCATTCCTTTTGTTCTCTTTTTCTTTACCTTCTCTTCTAGTTTCCTTTCACGTGTTTCTTTTCTTTAATTCTCTATACTTAGACATTTATCTCTATGAAGCTTCGTGATGCGCTGTTTGTCGTGGCATAGACGTGTAGAGAAAGCCATGTGGCACAGCCGGTTTTGCTCACGCTTTGAGCCGGCTCATTGTCCGTCACACTGCATCGGGCGCGGACTGTGAACAGCTGTTAAGCGTGTACCAAAAGACTGGTCGTTCTTGCACAACATGCAAATCGATTAATGGCGAGTGATCGCGCTGCGATTGTTGACTTGCATGTTTTGTTAGGGCAGCTAGTTTTGCCCTCACCGTACTATGGGCAGGCCCTTAAACCCGCGAATGATTGGGCGCTCGACCCAGGTGCAGCGATGCGTTTGGAGCAGTTGACATAATGCTCAGATCCCGTGCTTAGAGTTACTTACTTTACGTTGATACTTTGATGGTCCTTTTGTCTGCTGGAGGTCTTCTCAGCGGGGACCACAACTCTTCCAGACCGCTCGATTTCTGGCTGCTTGCATCCAGTGAGGCAGACTCCGCTCTCTGAAAGATCTTGAGAATGAGTCTGCCCATCGCGTTGGCGGTCGTCCCAGTGGTCTCTTATGGTCTCTCGGGAGCCATTCTGTGAGGCCTCGTGCATACTTCCCGTCGCCGCGATGGAATCGCGGCGATGAGTCTTGCAGAGCGACGCGAAGGAATTTGAACTTCTCAGTGCTCGTCGCATCGCTCATCGCTCTGCAAGGGAGTGCGACGGCGATCCGTCCAGACGACCAACGCTAAACACCGCGCGCGGCGCGAAAAAGTATGCCATGCCCGCGATGGGCGCGGGAAGCCATCGCGCATGCCGACACCCACTGTTGCGGCGGCCGCGGCGAAGTTTCCTTTGACTATTTGACCGCGTGCGGCGGAATGGCCATGAACTGAGCGCCGCGATGGCATCGCGGCGATGGAAGTATGCCCCCGGCCTGACACGGAGACTCCATCTATCGTCCTTTCGTCGAAGCAGGTGTCCGGCCCAGCGATATTTGGACTTCTTCATGTACTGCAGCGGGTCGGCTAATTGCGACTTCTCCCGTAGCTCCGAGCTTCGTAGGCCTTCTTGCCATTGCTGACGAAGGCTTGTCCTTAGAAGACATCTCTCCAGTGCACGATGCGTAGTTTGCATCGCTCTGGCGATTGTCTTGTTGTCGGGCCAGGTTTCCGTCGCGTAACACATCGCAGGCAGTACAGAGGCGTTGAATATCGAGGCCCTGAGGCCGGGATCCTTGACCTGATCGGTGACTTCGCGAATCGAACTGAAGGCTGCCCATGCTGCGCGTCTCCTGCGGGCGATTTCAGGAGCGAGGTCGTTGTCCATGTTCAGCTCTCCAGATAGACGTAGGAGTCGACCTGTTATAGAGCGACTCCATTTAACCTTACGAGTCCCGTGTCACACCACTGGTTGACCATAAACTGCGTTTTGGACATATTCATGTCCAATCCAATCTTCATACCTGCCACATTGAGCTCGTTCAGCATTTCCTCGACTTCTGCCGTGCTGGTAGAGATGTGAACAATATCGTCGGCGAAGCGAAGGTTGCTGATCCGTTTACCGTCGACAAGGTAGCCTTTATCGTCCCAGTTCAAGTCTTTCATGGCATCCTGGAGTGCCGCTGTAAATAGCTTGGGAGAAATCGTGTCTCCTGCCGTACTCCTTTCCCGATAGGAATTTTAAGCTCTCGATCGAACAGCCGGATGGTAGTCGATGTGTTCGAGAAGCATTCGTCGAGAAATCGGATGTAGGGCGATGGTACACCAGCGTGCACAAGTGCGTTCAAAACGGCGTTGATTTCCACAGAGTCGAACGCTTTCCGGTAATCCACGAAGGCAAGGACAAGTGGGAGGTGGTATTCGCGGGTCCTCTCGATGAGCTGTGAGACAGTCTGAATATGGTCCATGCAGGAGAAATCCTTGCGAAACCCTGCTTGCTCCACTGGTTGATATTCATCCAAGCAACGCTCCATGCGGTTAAGCAGTATCTTGGTGAAGATCTTGTACACAACCGAGAGAAGACTGATGGGTCGATAGTTGTTGATATCCTCCTGTTGACCTTTTTTGAAGATTAAAACTGTTTTCGACTCCTTCCATGAATCCGGAATCCTACCAAGTCGAAGGTAGTGGTTGAAGTGCTTGGCAAGAAGTGAGCAGAGGGCACTGCCACCCGCATGAAGGAGATCAGCAGAAATGCCGTCTGGTCCTGGAGCAGTGCCCGTCTTCACCCTTCTGATGGCATGAGCAACTTCTGATTCCAGAATGGGAGGTACTTCCTCAGCTGGTGGCATCAAGCATTTCGGGACAGTGATGGAAGAACGGAACAGATCTGTGTAGAATTCTTGAACGATGGCCTCCATCGCTCTTCGAGACGTTTGCGTTGTTCCATCCTTATCCACAAGGGCTGACATTGTTGCCTTCTGATCGCAGAGATCTCGTTTGCAGCGCTTTATGCTTGAACCTTTCCCAGCGGCTTCTAACAGCTTCAATCTTCTGTAGGCTTGAATGGACTCCTTCACTGCAATTCGACAGGCCTTCGAGATGGTGACTTTTTCCAGATGGGAAGCATTAGGATCCAGTTTAACAGCTCTTCTTTGCTCCAAGAGTTTAATCGCATGCGCGTTGAGTCTTGAAGCAGACGATGATGTGGTTTCGCAAGAGCTGCTGGCACATTTCAACAGTCCTTTGGAGAGAAGGTCGTAGTCTTCCGATGGATCTTCAAGAAGATTTCAATCGTACGACTTTATTGCACATTTCAACTCCTCAGACTTGAATGTGGGGATCCTCACCGGTGCCGGTTTATGAGTGTCACGCTTGAACATCCTCTTTTTGAGAGTCAGCTTCGCACGGACAAGACGGTGATCCGAGCCGGTGTCAAATGAAGGCAGCACGGAGACGTCGAACAGACCCCAGCGTCTGTTTGTAAGAACATGGTCGATCTCCGAACGTGTTTCTCCATTTGGGCTTTCCCAGGTCCATCGTCGGTTTGAAGGCTTCTTAAACATAGAATTTCCATGGTAGAGACGGCACGCGGATAGGAAGTCTATCAGGCGCTCTCCGTTTTCGTTCCTTGAGGAAGTTCCATGTGGTCCTAGCCTCCATTCGTCGTGATCATTCGTACCGACGATAGCGTTAAAGTCACCAACGACAACTTTGTAGTAGCTCTTCTCGTCGTTGACAGTCCTTTCGAACAGCTTGTAGAATTCCTCCTTTTCTTCATCTGTGGCCGCAGATGTTGGAGCATATCCATTTATGATGGAGATGGTTCCTTGATCTTTGGTTTCCAGACGAAGAACAGCTACTCGCGGACTGATGATCTTGTAAGAGTCTACTAGGTGATGCACTGTCGAATTGACGAGAAATCCAACTCCGCCAATATTCTTTCTGTCCACCTTTGCTCCGATAATGAGAAGCTCGTTGTGGTCGGTCCTTCTTATGGTTTCCGTTCTGCCTTTCGTTTCCTGCAGGGCGATAACGTCGTATTTGACGTTGCGGCTTCTGTAAAGCAGTGTCCGAAGATCCTGCTCAGATGCGATCGAACGACAGTTATAAGTGCAGACGAATAGGCAGTTTCCGTGTCGTGGTGGGAGGGAGTTTCCGGTAGTCCGATTCCAATGACGTCCTGATAGTTTAACTCCGAGATTAGATGGCCCCTCGCCGGAGGTGGATGCAACCGACGACGTAGAAGTCCACCTCCGGCGCGCGGAGGACTGGGGCGCGGGTTTAGTTGTTTGAGCTATGGCGGTGGTCTGGTTACTCACATGTTCCTGGCCAGGGATACAGGAGAGCCGCCCATACACGACAAAAGCGTCGCGTACTGCGTGACCGTTTGTGGCGTTAGCCATCACAAAGTGATGTTCACCCCTTCACCGCGGTGAGGTGGCACATGAAGGGGTGCTTAGAGTTAGCCAAATTTATGCTCGACTCGCAATAGGGTCAGCCAATCCTTCCACCTATTCAGTTGCGTAGACCAAAACTGCATTCAAATTATCTGCGTGACATCACGTTGATGTAGTATGCGTGACTGAAAAGAGCAGACTAACGTTACTTCTGTGGCGAAGCGGAATGTCTTAGTTGAAAAGGTTTCTTGTTTTTGCTGTAATAACTGGTATATGGTGCAGCGCTATAGAGCATTATCGAAATGTCGGTGACTTCGACTGTTTAGAGCTGAAACTTTAATTGGTGGTAACCTTCTTGTCGGGAAATTTTACAGGGGAGGAGCTAATACCGCGAAAGGGAGGACTCCAATCTAATTGTACGGAACGTTCAAAGTGAAATGATGTCAGTGCCACCTCTGAGTGGATGCTGAGGAACTGAGAGCCGTGGTTAAGCATAGGTGCATCGATTTGGCGAGAATCGATGCCTACATGCTTAATCACAGCTGCCGCCGCTGCCGAGTGTGCATGTGGCTTGAAGCCTTAAAGACAGTGAGGATTGGAGCGCATGAGTGCGGTATGCGCGACCATTTTAAGGGAAACGAATGCAAGGAAGGATGGGCTGCTTTCATCAAGGAATGAAACATTCAAAACTAGTCGTGGAATGCGATTTCATTTGAAGAGGACAAATAACGCAAAAAATCATATCGTCTACTCGCTTGATCAGTTTAAGGAAAAAGGGAGACAAGGGCTCAAAACATCCTGAGCAGTATTAAAGCTGGAATATGTTGAAACCAAAGATAGTGAAGACGATTGTACAGCGCTGCATCTGAAATAAATTAGGATCACTGGGTATGAACGTGAAATTAGATGACTACACGGTCAGTGGAGGACGATGATGAAGATACACCACTATTCGCTCGCTGCCGCGGTCTCCAACCTACTTGAGCTCGGCCTATGTGTTCGGCGGACTACGCCAACAAGGCAAAGTAAAGGTGGCTCACAACTTCGTTTCCAGATGCGTTTAGCAGATACGAGAGACATATTTGGAATCAGCGCTCAAAGTCGCATACTGTGGTGTACATTTTATCTCAATGTGCCACTGCGACTGGTATCCTACCTATGTCAGCAGCAAGCAGCTGCCACTCCTGCGATTTCCGCAGAGCCTAGCATTCACTGCTGTAGCTCAGTGCAGGCCTCTACAGTTCTACAAAGCTTGCCTTTGAGTGATCCGAAGCAGCTATTAGTTTTGATGGTGATTGTCACTCCCTCTCCAATACTTCGTAAGCACCTGCATTTTTCGGTTGGTAATGCTTTAAATTCCAACTGTGAGCCTTTAGATGGTGTGCAAACGCAAAGTGCATGAAACGTTACGATTGTTAAGAATGTATGTAGTGATTGACACTGCGTCAAAGTTGAAAGCGCTGCAGCGGGTGATTTCGTGGCAAACGACTCGCTATAAATTCATAGCTGACTGTTCACTGTACGTGGGTGCCAAAAAATCATAGAAGGGCAACTTCCTTCGGCCACTTCGTTAGTGAGACCGTACTACTGGCGCAGTCACAGAGATAAAACTGCTATATTCCTGGATAAATCTAGCGTTCTTCATCCAAATCACATGCTAGTGATATTTGTTCCCCTATTTCGTGTTATGCAGACTGGCTCAAAAACGTTGGCTCTGAATACTAGGCATTGGATCCGACACCGATTTTCCGGATAATCGGATAGGTCATTTTTTCAAACCCCGGATCTTCGGATGATTCAGATGAGGGCCATTTCGGAAACCTCGGATCTTCGGGTGATTCAGATGAGGGCAATTTCGAAAACCCCGGATCTTCGGGTGATTCAGATAGCGCCATTTTCGGCCGAGCCGGATTTCGGATATCCGATTCGGATGCAACCGGATAAGTGATATAATAGGGGCACGCAACCTCTTAAAAACGGAACGCATCATTAACTCCGCGTTTATTTCATTGACCAATTGAAGTCACGAGCGCGCAGGAGCGCCTCACCTTGAATTAGGTGGTTATATGCCCTGGTAGCAAGGCAAATGAATGCCCAATTACATCATATCTGGCCTCGCTTAGTTCACCTATGGAGTGGAACACACCATCGCTACGTAAAAGACGTCGTATTTGGCTGCCTTACAAGGGGAGCCCCCCCCCCCCCCCCAGAGCTATTTTGCGCTTCCAGAACAAACAAAAAACAGCATTAAGACCCCAAAAAGTCAACACAAACTCAATAGTGAGTTGGGGATGCACAGCGAAGTCTTGTAAAGGACAATAATGAAACGATTACGAAACGTCCCGCAAGAAATTTCTCGTGCTCTGAAAAGGGAAGGGTCTCAAGAGTATGTATGAACGGAGAGAGCGAGTCGTATAGGAATAATCTCCACTCCTCAATTAGTATAAAAATGTGTTTCTTTTTTGCCAAATTGATAAACCCAAGGAGTAGGGGATCCTTGAAGTTACAGTGGAGTTGGCGCCTCACGAGTTCGGAGTCTTGTACGCCCGCGATGTCGCCGGCGGGAAGCTCGTAGCGCAGTGGGTAGCGACGTTGCTCCATGAGAGGGAGGTAGAGGGTTCGACTTTCTGGGCTGCTGCATCTTTTCACTTCAACTGATTGGTTGATTTGAGGGATTCTAGCATCTATACCTTTTTAGATGTTTGCTGCGCAGTGCTTCCAGATGTATGCCGTGGAGAACAACTTTGTTGCCACTTGTTTACTACTGACCGGTTTTTTAACCAAAACGCAATGGGAAAGCTGTTCAACATAACGATGTGTAAACGTTTAACATGGGTGATACACAGACACAAAGGGCATGATACATAAGCACTGCTCACATTACGGGCAGCGCGTAAAGGCTACTGGCTCCTCACAGTTTGCTTCCATATATGGACAAATTAGATCGGCTCCATAGGCGAAATCTAATTGAAGACGTTCCCTTTCCTCCGAAACAAAAGTTCCACCCGAAAGCATTCTCATATGCTCACTGCTTGCCAGCCATTCCACGTCTAGCAGTTCATCTTGCGGATTCCAACCTTCCTCTTGTTTTTCCACCACTTTGAGAAGTCGTCTTCGTTAACATCAACTTGACGTGCTTCGAAGTCCTTGAGTATGCTGGCCCATCCGTTCGATCAAGTTGGTGTCAATTCCTTGAAGGCTCCTTATCTAAAGGTGGACCACACTTCAGCGTGAGCAAGTGGATCACCACTCGAGCATCGGCGACATTGTTGGTGTTAGGTTTTAGAGAACCGCAGGCAGAACTCTGATTTCCAGATGACAGGCAGAGATGAGAGAAAGAGTGTATTGATGCCGTTTAGGTCAATTTGCGGGACCCACGACTTTTTCGTTTTAACCACATGTGAAATCACATCATGGTCTCCTTTGAAATTCCGAGCGGGATGGTTTTACCCGAGGTCATTGGCCGATGTATAGAAACAGACTAAGAGGAGCCTGTAGCATTTCTACACTGCCCGTATTGTGCCCAGTGCTGCTTTATGCACGTTGTACCTGTGTATCACTGGTGTTGAATATTTATGCATCACCATGTTGAGTACCACAGCAGCAGCTGGAAAATGTGCAGAAAAAAATGGTATAGACGTCAAAATCCCTCAAATCTCAACCAATCAGTTGAAAAGCAGGAATGCAGCAGCGCATGAGGATCGAACCCTTGACCTTCTTCCCATGAAGCAACGTCACCACCCACTGCGCTCCTAGCTGCTTGCCCTCAGATGCATCGCGGGCGTACAAGATTTCCGAACTCGTGAGGCGCCGAGTCCACTATAACTTCCCCTACTCCCCGGGTTTAACGACTTGGCAAAAATGAAACATATTTTATGCTAATTGAGGGTGGGGATTATATCTATTTAATAGGATGACTCCCTCTCCCCGTTCAGACATAAGCTATCAGATCCTTTCTTTGTAAGAGAAACCCCGCCAAATGATTGCAAATCTGCCCGAGAAAGTTAGGTTATCAATGGCGCAGAGTTTGGCCTATGCTATACTATCGCTCACCTCGAGCGAAGCCTAATGATAAGTTCCCATGTCGATCGTGCGACGCGATGAATCGATATGGGAGCCTATCATTAGGCTTCGCTCGGGGTGAGCGATGGCATAACATAGGCCTTTGCCAGCAAGGCGCGCTAAGCTTCTATTATCCGATTTTATCGAATCATTGCGTTTTTCAAAACCACGTATCTTCGGATGATTCAGATAATGGCAATTTTGAAAACCCCGGATCTTCGGATGATTCAGACGAGGACAATTTTCGGCAGAGCCGGATTTCGGATAATCCGAAACCGGATAAATTCGGCCGGATATCCGAAAATGCATGATTCGGATCCTATGTCTACTGAATACCCAAAGCCTTGCATCATTCGTGTAAGGCTTGGAAGCAATGAAAGCTCAGAATGCGTAGAAATATTCAATGATAGTTTTATTCAGAGCACGTTTTCGTAAGAAATAACGTGAATACCCAACTTTTCTGTTCACCTTGAAGCACTGATTTGGTTCAGCAAAGCTAATGGCAAAAATAGTGTATTTCTCGATAGTAGGACTTCATGTATACAATTTTCAAACTAACTTGAACACTTCAAAGGAAGTGGGCACTTTTCAAAATGGCTGTTGACGCGGTTGAAGTCCATTTGTTACACAAACGTCTTTCAGATAAAACCAGAGACTTTCTATTAAGTCTAAAAAATTTTCTGTCGAAAGAAAATTTGGTGTGATTTTCTTTGAGAAAAACACTGCAATTTCTACAAGTTATTCTGAATTAAAAACAGTGGTCCAGAGTTTGTTTCAAAGGTCACAAAGTTAGCAATTATTCAGGTGTGCTTAAATAGGAAATAGCGTCATGCTTGCCAAGATCGTCGCCATTTTCATTTGATTGACACTCTAAATGCTGCTTACGATGTGAAGGTATTGCGTTGCCTTCAATGATTTCTGTTGTAGCTATTAATCAACCGAAACCAGCGCCGTCCAGTATGACCGTATGACACAATCTCTTATTTTCCCTCTAAAAATTGCTTCAGCTTCGTGTCTACTTTGTGGGGAGATTAAACATTTTTAAAGACGGTCATATCAGATTCTTCTTTGACAAGAAATTATTTCTATCCTTATTAGTAGGTGTGTGGTCGAATATAGATGTTCATTTTGATTGGGATGGTGTCCAGCTTGATTTCAAAAGCGTCGAGCTTGCTCTCTGAAGTGTCCAGTTTGACTGAAAGTGGCAACCACATGTGAACATGAACACCACGATGCTGCAGACTTAGCTGACGGTCCAGAGAGCGTTAACCTCTTAGGGACACACTGTATTGCTGTGAGGTTTAGGCCTTTTCCAACTCGTCTATTTTTAGGGGAAACTCATAGATCTTCTGTTTGTTGAATCCAAAATGGTGTCCACAGCAATTTGCACGCCGAAAGTGCTCTGTTTCAGTTCCCGAAATGCAGGCTTTCTCAGGAAGGCCGCATCCTCAGCATCCTGCCGCATTCCTCTGTCAGCAACTCGAGGCCGAGCGGTTAGTAGTTAGTGTTGCGTTGTGTTCGGTCCAGTACTCCATAGGTACGGCGCAAACGGGAACAGCTAGGTGCAAACAGCTATTTCCTTTATGAGGCCTTCGCAGCGCTGAACACTCGAGCGGCTATCTCTAGTTTTATTGTAGTTGTTTTTCGGTTTTTGATTGCTTCTTGAGGTTTTCTTCTTCTACTCGGTGCCCATTTCTTCCAGTGCTGCGCTGGCGATAATGAATATGCTCTCCGCGGTTCAGCAGCAGTTTGTCCCTCAACGATCAGCAGGTGCGTTCATTTCCGCCTTTGATCTTATTGGAGGAGTGCTGCACGTGTTGTCTCCACCGGCTGAGGATAAAAGCGCTCAGGTAGTAATATCGAGCGAACAAGTCCCATCAAAGTATGAGTAGCTTGTGCCCTTAGTCATAAAAGTTTATTGCGACGTTGTGCTGCTAACCGCCTTCTTCGGCCGCGGTTGGCCATATTGTCTTTCGAGAAAGGTCATGGGTGCTTTACCCTCACCAACAGACTATCCAGAACATCAGAAATGCTACCTTCGTATCTTGGAATAGTCAGACATCTAAAGAACTGATGACTGCCTCTAAAAAGTGAGCTCCCGAAGAAATGTTATGTAAAACAAATGCCACCATGGAACGTCTTGAACTTCGAATTTTTGACGGGGCTTGAAAAATGGACTTATGAGTCACCTCGATAACTGGTCACTTTTTGGGAAACATTTGTCGGTTGACTTAAGCTACTTTTTTCATGTCAGTCTAATAGTAGTAAAATATGCTAAAGCAATTCTGATTCCGGCAATTTTGGACCTTTCCCTTTCCGTAGTTTCCCTGAGTTCATGTTGTAGGATTAGTTTTGTGCATGAATAATGACACACTCTAATATTCACGTTCAAATTAATGTTTCATTCACTCATCTTCCGTTCAGCTAGGGTGTCACTGGGCTAATTTGTCCACTTATAAAAACTCTGAAGAAGGCGACAACGCCGAAACGTCAGCCGAAATAAAGCCTTGTACCAATTTTGGCTACGCTGAACAAACTACTCGACTATTGCAACATCAAAGATGCCAAGGTTCATCGAGAGTCGAACATGGAATTAATGTTTCGTCATACAAAGACAACTTTATCAGTCGAAGTAAAGAGGGTCAGAATTTGTTGATCCATGCCATCAAAGTATGGGTCACTGCATTGCTTCAAAAGCGGAATTTAGGGATTGCGCCATGCATTCTAATTATACGTGTTTCATAGAGACAATTTGGATGCGTCTTTGATCTACCTATACAATACATATACAATACAATTACCTATACAATTACTTTTCGTAACCAGTCGATGATTGCATCAGTGTGTGGAAGAATAATAAAGTACAATATTTATTACATGGCTGAAATCCATGTAAAAAGCAATGCAGGCAGAAATTTATATGTCGAAATCCAGGATAAGAATGGCTAACGCTCGAGGTCAAACTAGGATAACTAGAGGGAACATACAATAAGAAACATCCCGAAATAATTATAGAACAGAAGGGAGAACAAACAAACATCTCGTTATATCCATGGCTTTAACTTACATGGTGTTACTGTGCAAACATTCTCTCAAGTTTCATATAATCCGAATGAATAATCGAATTATCGAATGACTGATCACTTATTCTCCCGCGTAAATTTGCCTCCACGACATCCCTTGGAAGTAGAATGTGTTGCTCATGCCCTTGATCAGTTCACGCCGAACTTTATCCTTTAATACACCTCGGTAGGATGCTGTGGAGATCTGCGGCTACATTAGCGGCATGGAGCGGCACAAGGCATCGCGACAACTGTTTTCCTCGGTTGCGGGGCCACTCGCCCCCGCGAGTGCGGTTCTGAGCATGGTAGGTTAGACTTCAGACGGAAGAGTCCGGCCCTTTCTGTGCTCTCCTCCGCTGTCGCGGAGGAAAGCGCAGAATGGGCTATGGAGGGACTCCATACGGTGTGGCGAGTCACTAGACGCGAAACAAAACAGGACTCGTGCGTTGAGATTGCGGTTTCGGGGGGCGAGATGCCCGGAGACCGTTTTCCTAGGCTCCGACCACAGCGGCAGCATTGGTCTCAACACGATAGGAGCAGATGGCTGTTGCGTGCTGCATAATTATATTGCCAGCCTTAGCCTGTGGGCATACTTCCATCGCTGCCCTAACTTCATGACCATTCCGCCGCGCGGGGCCGAATGGTCAAAGGAATCTGCCGTGGATACCGGAACAGTGACGGCCGGCATGCGCGATGGCTCTCCGCGCCCATCGCGGGCACCGCATGGTTTTTCGCGTTGCGCGCCGTGTTTAGTGTTGGTCTGTTGGTCTGGGCATATCGCCGTCGCACTCCCTCGCAAGGCGATACGCCCAGACCAACAGGCCAACACATTCACATCAAGGATGGGCGGAATTTCCGTTTTCTGCTTTCTGATTTTCTGGCCATTTTGGGCAAATTTTTTCTGTTTTCTGGGAAAATGGACAAAAATTGGTCAGAAAACAGAAAATAGAGCTGCGAACAAAACCATAACATGGAAAACCAATAAAAAGGATCCAAACAGTATCATAGAATCATGAGTTTCACTCCAAAATAGTGTTTCTAGAATATTTAAAATGGGAGCAATGTGGCGTTTTTGGCGTGTGCTCGTGTAGTAATTACGCCATATACTCATGAACTATGCCGCTTTTTTTGCTTGATTGATTGTGTAAGTGCTGCTGACAAGTTCTTTTATAGGATGTTTATCGACTTTCATAATTTGGCTTCATATTCTTTTTGATATTAACAGTAGCTTGGACCATATACTTAGGATTTAACTTAAAATGCTATATTAAAGCTATAAAACTAGTGTTCTGAAGGGAATTTAATTATGCATTAACTAACCACATTTCCTAGAGCTACTGTGGATAGAGTTATTTTCCATTCCGGATTAAAAGGATAAACGACGGCGCTACTCAATCCTTTTTGGGATGTGCCACGCATTCTACTTCTACGGATGTCGTTGAGGCGGTTTGAATGCGTATTTGGCCATAAAATGACTTGCGGTGGTCAGCCGATGAACTAGTCAGCGCTTTATTCCTCCAGGACAAGTCTGGTACCAACTCACCGAATCCAGAGGGATGGAAGGCTTGGTTGGCCTGGGCGGGAAATCCGAACCAGGAACCTGGTATCGGATGCAGGCGACAGTCGGTGCCACCTCCGACTGCGCTACACACGCCCTATCTCCGGATTAGAAATTTAGAATTGTTGGCCGGTCATCCTCAATGATCGCTTTCTGCAGAGCCTTTGGCGATCTGCTTTCCTAATTCTAAACCTTGCTCAGCTTTTAGTTGTCACAAATTACAGACAGTAAAGCTGCGGGTACCACAGTGTCTCCATTCGTTCTTGTCGCATGCCCAGAGTGCTCCAATTGACTTTCCTCGCTAGAGGGACACGAAGAGCGTCACATCGGTCGTTCAGGACTTTCACGAAGAAGTCCGACCAACCTGTTAGTGGGCGTTCTGGTGTTTTCTTGGTATCCCGCAGAATACAGTCACTGACAGCTCCTGTCCAGCGGGTGTCTGCGAAGCTCAATACGTGGCCGGCCCACCTAATTTTCGACGACTTGTCCCATGTGACAGCGAGCATCTTCGAACGTCAATGAAGCTCGAACACAATCGGAGATGTTCGTTCCGGTGGGCGACAATGGTACATCAGAAACTAGCTCGTTCTTCATGAACATCGTAAGATTCAGCTGCAGTCTAACGTTCCCACATACACGATCAAAGTCAGCCAGCATTCGCTCCGCCTGGCTGATGCTCGGTGTTGGATGGTGCAGGTGCCAGCTGTCGCCTTTCACTTCATGTCTTCCCACTCTAGTTCGTTTATGACGTTTTTGAGGGTGGCGCTGAGGAGCTTTGAGGATATGGCACCCCATTGCCGAACCCCTCTCTTCACGTTGATGACGACGTTGTTATAAAACGGTGAAATCTTGGTCTTGAATCCACTCTACAGCTCTCGAAGATGTACTGAGTAGGAACACCCTGAGTGAGCAGGGCCTCGATGACCGCTTCAGTTTCGACGGAGTCGGATGCCTTCTTCAGGTCGATGAACGTAAGGCACAGCGGCAGCTTGTACTCTCGCGACACTTCGATGAGCTTCGTAATGGTGTGTATGTGGTCGATCGTGCTGAATCCTCTCCGAAATCCTGCTTGCTCACATGGCTGTCCTCCGTCCAGCGTTCTGCTGATCCTATTCAGGATCACACGAGTGAAGAGCTTGTAGACTACGGACAGCAGGCAGATCGGGCGATAGTTGCCAATGTCGTGCACGTCTCCCTTCTTGTACAGCAAGAAGGCTGTGCTGGTCTCCCACTGAGATGTGTATGTAGACATGAGGAGAAATAATAATAATGATAATATGATGGAGAGTTTATATGCTTGACCCCATTCTGTGGTTTCTACGCATTCAAGAAAGCACTTTCACCCAAAAACTGTTGTGCTGATAACCCCTTCAGTCACAATCTCGTATTGCTCTGTGAAATACCAAGCCAGTATACAACGTCTTCAGTCTGCAAAGGAGTAACTAGGCGCTGTAAAGTGCATTGGTGAGCTGGCCCGGAAATTTTCAGCTACGCGGAAACTAGGCCACTTAAAAGGAAAGGCATTCTTGAGACGAACTAGGAATATAGATTCTGGCGCAACCGGATCTCTACACAGTTTTAGAGTATGTTGAGAGTGTGCCTATAAACTCAAGCAATGGAGTTTAAACATACAAACATTGGTCAGTGAGGCTTCATTGTGTTCGGTAATCTGAAAGGCCAGTTTCTTACTAGTGGGACCATTTCCTAGGAACTATCAGTCATGATTTATAATTTGCTGAGTTGAATTTGGAGTGTAGTAGAAATTTTTATAAGCGCTTAAAAGTTAAAACGCTGGCCCACGACACATGTTTAATCGTACAAAAGTCTTTACTACTGGAAAATGGATCTTTAGGTAGAATAATTAGGCCGTATGATAATTTCGAAATTTTCTGTTTTCCGGCGTTTTTGGCTCTTCTGTTTTCTGATTTCTGTTTTCTGACGAAAGCAGTTTTCTGTTTTCTGGGAAAATTTTCAAAATTTCCGCCCATCCCTGCTCCATCCTTTATCGTCACTCTGCAAAACTCATCGCCGCGATTCTAACGCGACAACGGGAAGTATGCACGAAGCCTTACCCTTTCTTGCTCCATTGTTGGAGCAAAAGTGTGCTTTCGAATGACATAGCAAGTGTTGCAGTCGTTGGATTCGAAAATAGTCCAACAGTCTAAACATCGTGCATTTCAAGTATAAGCGGGACATCAATCACAGGTCAACGAAAATATATACTAAAGTTTATTAGATGTAAATTAGAAACGAGGTACATGTGTAGATTCTGTGAACTAGGTTCCCTTTCCTGGTATGAGTTAGTAGCGCGTTCAGTGGTCAAGTAAAAGTAAACTAAATCCTGGGGTTTAATAACTCAAAGAGTCTGACCTCAAGACGAAGTGGATTCCGCCAGAGGAGGGTCGCAGGCGCTGACGCTCGGACGAGAACAAGACGAGGTGGCGAACTCCCCGATATGGCGACGCCGAGGTGATAGGACCGGGCCGGTCGACAGGGAATCAAGGGTTGATTTATGTGGCCAAGAAGGAGTATTGCCCTACATATACTACAGCACCAATAAACACCAATAAACTGAAGTGCTGGAAATTTTTCACTTTAAGTGGCCAGGCGAGCAGCATACGCCGTTATTCAGGAACCAGTCTTATAGATGCAGAGCAAAGTTCATTGGCGGAGGGGATTAACAGCTGTTTGAATTGAATTTAGTTGTGAATTATGTTGGAAGTCAAACCGGCTGATATTTTGGATATCTGAGGTCTTGAAATCAGCTTGGCCTGTGCTATTTATTCGCTTCTTGTTGATTAACAGTCGCTTTGATAGGGTTATTCGTTTTTTAGATGGCATCGGAAGATATGTGTCCGGGTTAGATTGTACTGATGAAGATGGCGTGGATCTGTTGAACTGTCAGCAACAGCAGTACAACGTCGCTCAGCTAGTCGGAATGCTCGCAGCGTGAGTGGTTCCCTAAACATCATTGGTGATGGATCTGTTTGTAAATGACCGGAAGTCTTCTCCAGTCTTCAGTTTTTGTCTTTTTGTTACTGGTGGAGTCTTGAGTTGACATTAAACGCTACAACAGAACTTTCTAGATGTCACATACACACATCCTAGGCTTTGTTCAAAGCTTTGAAGGTGAGCTGGAATTGAACTCACATTTTAGTTTTTTGTAACCGGTCTGCAATACGTTATACCACCATTACCATTGCTGCACTATGCTCCGAAATAATAACTAAATGTGCAACTACTTGCAACTGACCCCAGCTTAGGAAAGCTTGTCAGAAGGAAAATAATCGACGCGGTTGAGTGTGTCAGCACGTCGGTTGGGTTGCAGTCCACAGAGGTAAAGCGTGCTATCAAAAAAAGCTTTGTGACAAAAGTCCAACAAAAGCCCTGCTGTTCGAGACAAACCGTGAGAGCAGCTTGAGCTGTTCATCACTCAATTCATCCTTTCTGCCGTCCAGCTTCCTTCGCCGATGCACATATGTCTCGGTAAACTATTCATTCATTCAGATTAAAGGCTTGTACAGTTTTTCGTAGATCTATGAACCTTTACGCGTATCTGTGTAGAGTGTTGCAGACTCCAATGATTTGCTAGCACACCTCCTGCTCGGTGATCCACAATGGATTCCATAGCGGGCTGTCCAAAACACATGTGGACGTGTCTTTGTGGCCAATACTTCGAATCCCACAACCATTGTTTCCATTTTGGTTTTCACTTATAGAAACGCCAGAGTCGTTCCTCATCGTGCAGTACCATTATAGAGATATTATAGAGAGCTTAACATATATATCCCCATCAACTGCAACGCCACGGAACTATATAGCGGCCTCCATGCGTACAGAGCGCAAGAAAGATTTTGGCCACTGAAGCAGACCTACAACTTCCCAAACAAGGCAGTATGAAGCGTTGTAATTTGGTTATAGGCAGCAAATATGGTTTAAAAGACACGTAGGTTTTGGCCACTGGCCAATGCATGGCTAAAAAATATAGCGATCGCCTGCTGCAGTTGGATGCTCAATTCTTTCCAAACTTCAACATGTTAACTCTTCAAGAAAATCAAACTGGCGCATTTAGTAGCCCTAGTTTTAAACCAGCTTACGTTAAGTAGTCCTGCCCTTTCAATGAAGTTCGTGGGTTTTTCTCAGTTGATGTGATTAAAGCGTGAGACAACCATTATATAAAACATTTTCTGCATATGCGAACTTTCATTTTTTCTTTCTCACCAGTCCACTAAAACTCGTCGCTCTTTTTCAGGAGACGCTCGAAATGAGCGCCCCTTGGCGAATTCATTTATTTATTGTATGAGAAATCTATGCAAAAAGCAACAGCGCAAAATCACCGAGAAAGCCGTTGTCGCAATTAGCGTGAAAAATAGGATACGATCAGTACATCGGTTAAAATCGGTTAAAATGAACTACTAAGGAATACAATACTATTAACTTTAGGAACTTCCCTAGTGTTGGAATGAGACATGAAAGACTTTCCATACAGCTAATTATTTTCTATGTAGTGTCCATTTATTTATTACAAGGGAATCCGTGTAAGCTGTCAAGCGTGGTAGAAGAAGATGTCAGCGAAATAATCGAATTAAATACTGGACGAAGGACATAACATTAAAACACATGTGAAACAATTAGCAAGTTCAACAATGCGGAACCAGTTGTTCATCGTCAATGTCTTCAATTTGAAATAGAAGCTGTATAAGTTTTCAGTGCCGGAATTCAAGAAAAGGTCTCGTGAATGAAATCCTACCACGGCACGTATGTCCCTAGTGTGGTAAGGATGGCTAGTGCGTATTCCTGGAAACTACTTATGTGTATGCAACCGTAGACAAAGAATTTCAGCAGTGAGAGCTGCTGCAAGGTGCTGGAGAATGTTTTTTTTTCTCACCATGTACCCGCAACTCACAGTCGGGTTTCATGAGAGATGCGTCAAAACTGAGTGCGGTATTTACTATATGCAGTGGTGTACATATTTCTGTGTCACAAGTACTGGTACGTTCTCTTCAGCATGAAGCCGTGCATGAATCCTTCACTATATTCGACTTCGGATTCTTCTTCAGACCTAGATTGTTCCAGGCGGACTAGTTGCTTCACCGCTGAAATCTTGTATTTGGTCGCGTGGTCTGAATACTACCAATATTTCTTTTTCTTCTTCTAGCTGCAGTCCCCTCTTGTTATAAGGCCTCCGGATAAGACGCGATTTTTGATATAACTTAGATTTTTTGAGAACCGGCCAGCCTCCCTTAATGTTAATACAAATCAACTCCGCTTAAGACGCGTCGGATATAACATACTCTTCTTATGGTGCGGTTCTGAAGGAAACTCCATTCAAAATCACTCCCGTTATAACGCGCCAAGGCGGAGTTCTGGTCCCACATTGAAGCAATATGATGACTGCTTGAGTGATAGTACCTTCCTTTTCATATACTCGCCCGTGTGACAATATATTGGGTGCATATCGACGTTATCCGCGCGTGCATGGCCCAAACGGTGTTCTTAGTCGGCAATATGTTCAGCTCTGTGTAAGGAACGCGGTAGTCGCTGCCGTATGGTGGGAGATTTCCTCTATTAAGGTTGACAGATGTGGGTTGAAGCTCAGATTATTCGGAACAGTGCCCCACACATTTGTTTTGAGCGTAGAGCAGTTGGTATTGAGACTATATATTGTTACAGGATGTTTTGTTGCGATCAGAACTCGCGCCATGCAGGACTTTTACCTGCACCCTCTGCTTTCCGGACAGTATTACAGCAACGCGTGGAGCGCAGTCGGAGGAGGCGCCGGCTGTCGCGTGCACCCGATACCAGGTTCCTGGTTCGGATTTCCCGCCCAGGCCAACCAAGCCTTCCATCCCTCCGGAGTCGGTGAATTGGTACCAGACTTGTCTGGGAAGGACGAAGCGCTGACTTGTTCATCGGCTGGCCACCGCAAGTCATTGTATGGCCAAATACGCATCCAACTCGCCTCCACGACTTCCCTTAGAAGTAGAATGCGTGGCGCATCCCAAAGGGGATTGAATAACGCCGTCCTTTATCCTTTTATCCTTATTACAGCAACAGCGTTGTTTTATCACACGCAGCATCACCATATCATGGAAGTGCTGCTAGGGCATTTGCAACGAGGATATCGCGGATGTGGCGCTCGATTCGCTTGTAGTATAGTGGACGAACATGTTGTGCGGAAAGCAGGGAGTGCGGGTTCGCGTCCCACCTGAGGCGAGAGTTTTGATCGCAACAATAGATCTTGTGACATCAGTTGCAGTGCATCAGTGTAGCTAACAGTTTTGTTATTGATCACTTCTAACGTATCTCTGATTCTCGTTATTCTTCATACACTTTGGGAGTATCTCTCAGGACAGGATTCATTAATAATATTCTTCATACACTTTGGGAGTATCTCTCAGGACAGGATTCATTAATAATATAGAATTGTAATATGTCTCTTCCTGGTCACAAATTTTATTGCTCTGGTTATATTTAGTCACTGTATGCTATTCTATTAGGTCGGCAACTAATTTCGTGGACTCTCAAGAGTCTTCAACAAAAGTATTTATTAACAAATAACAAATGACAATCTTTAATTAAAATAAGATCCCTCGGAACGCAGAAGTGCTTCCCATATATCAGGTAGCTGGTCTATCCCACGGCCATAGAGTTATTGTGCTTTTAAGGCCAAGAATCTTTGGAGGTGCATTTTGACCCGGTCCACATTATTAAATCGTCTTCCAACCAAGAAGTACTGCACCGAACAAAAAATGTGGTAGTCACTCGGCGCAAGGTCTGGGCTGTAAGGTGGATGAGTTTGACGCTCCCAGTCAAAGTCTTCTATTTTTTGAGGCGTCCGGTTCGGTACGCTCCCTCCGTTTGGTGGTGTCAAGAAGGTATTATCTTCTGGGAGCTCATCAAGAACGGTTCCAGCATTAATGCTGTAATCTACTCTTCTCAACCTGGCCGCTCGCAGGCTGAACTCCGCTGGAATCGGTTCAGACAGATTTTCAGGAGCGGAATTATTTATCAGCAAGATAACGCCAGATCACACGTTACGAATCGGGAGCTTCCAAAAATCGAAGACCTTAGCTGGGAGCGTCTAACTCACCCATCTTACAGCACAGGCAGTGCGCCAAATGACTAGCACCTTTACAGCACGCTGCAGCACTTCTTGGTTGGAGGACGACTTATTAATGTGGACCATGTCAAAATGCACCTCCAAGGATTCTTGGCTGCAAAAGCACAAGAATTCTACAGCTGTGGGATGGGCCAGGTAGCTGATAAATGGGAAGCAGTCCCTCGTCCAAAAAAATCTTAGTTTGATTGAAAACTGTTATTTATTATTTGTTTATGAACACTTTTGTTGAAGGCCCTTGAGAGTCCACGAAATTAGTTGCCAACCTAATAGAAAAATCTGTGCGTAAGAGAATGTAAAAAAGGTCAGCTCCAGCAGCTTCAGTTAGGACGAGACCTCCGTTATAGCGCGGAATTTCATCCCTTCGTTCCTTGAAACGAGATATAACGACAGGGGACTTCTTGATCAGGGCCTCAGCTTCTTTGGCTACCTTCTTTGAGTATTCAAATGAGAGTATTCAATTTGCGCTGCTCAACTGCAGGCGGGGGCTTTCCCAGCTATATTCGGTGCATTTTCAGTGCAGCTGAGAAGTAGCATGTACAGATTGGTGGGATGCAACCCTGTCCATCACAGTGCTGGGTGTATGCGGGGCTTCACATCGTACTTCGTAGCTTGGCTAGGTTGAACCGTAGTTAGCCTTTGCCGATACTTGACACTTTGTTGAAGTTTCCCTGCATCTGCAGAATAGAGGAGTTTTGTCGGCGTCTGAAAGCCATCACTGTCATGTCGTTAGATGGATAGCTTTCGACCACATTAGCTGCGAGTAGATCGGAATGCGGCAGTGATCGTCGACGACAGCACTGACTGCGACTGCATAACTGACCGACGACGCGGCGAACGACTCCACTGGGACCGGTCCCCTGTTCGCCGCGGGCCAACAGTGTGGCGCCGGCGGCGGTGACGACGACGGTGCTAGCTGGCTAGGCAGGGATCCCCTTTCCTTCCCGTCTCAGCAACCCGTTTCAATTGCGGCGCAGACGTCGGATCGCAGTTTCCAAGGCTTCTTCGGTGCTCACGGTCATCCGGTGTCACTCTGCGTTATCGGCTGCCTGGCTGCGGTCATCAGAGTGACACTCCGCTTTCACTCATTGACGAACGTGCTGCGGCAAAAAGGGTGCGGGCTGAATTCACTGTCGGCAGATCAGATATCCCCCCTCCCCACCACTGCAGGTGCACGGAGTTTACACTCCTGGCTCGGCCGTTTTGAAAGAATATGTTCCTCTTCAAGTATGGTGCCGTAGTTTTCTCGTGAAGCGCTTGATTTCCACTGATGCTTCGATATCAACCTATTTTAGTTCGTTGCATTTGGTTTTGTTCGAAATAAAGGGAAAATCGTAGCATAACCCATCGAGGTGCTATAAAGAGTTAGCTGAAGGTAACGCTAGCTGTTATCTCTGGTGTTCTTCCGGCATCGCCGATTTGCGTGTGCGCGCCTTTTTAGTGCGCCTTTCTTGCCCAATCTCGGCTGACGATTCTACCGTTCTGTCACTTCTTGAGTGTCTCCACGATCCTACGTAACAAGGGACAGGATTTCTAACCCCAAGCATAGTTCGATTAACGCTACTGCTGTGCTTAAGAATCTCCAAAAAATGTGTACGTCGATAAGGTGGTTGCACATAAGGATAAAGGATAAAGGACGGCGTTATTCAATCCCTTTTGGGATGCGCCACGCATTCTACTTCTACGGGATGTCGTGGAGGCGAGTTGAATGCGTATTTGGCCATACAATGACTTGCGGTGGCCAGCCGATGAACAAGTCAGCGCTCTATCCTTCCCAGACAAGTCTGGTACCAATTCACCGACCCCGGAGGGATGGAAGGCTTGGTTGGCCTGGGCGGGAAATCCGAACCAGGAACCTGGTATCGGGTGCAGACGACAGCCGGCGCCTCCTCCGACTGCGCTTCACGCGCCCTGTGGTTGCACATCCACATAAAAAATGCTGTTTGATTCACATGAAGCTGGAAAGACAAAAGTTTTCGAACACGTTGAGATTACTAGAACCTTCCTGCATGTTACTTCGATCCTGACTTGACTACATAGCAGAGTGACTGCATTTTACATGAAGTTCGAGACTAGTATCGAGAAGTGCATGCTTTCATGCATCGAGCTTTGTCGCACGTTCGGCTTGACCAGCATTTTCGATCATTCTGTTCGTAAAGTACATGTAAAATGGTTGAAATTGGCGTGAATCTTCCCCTTTGTGCGTCGCGCAATCTACTTCTACGGGATGTTGCGGATCCATTTGAATTGCATACTTTACGTCTACTGTGAATTGCGCTGACCAACCGTTGAAAAAGTCGTTGTTTATCCTGCTCAAACACAAATTCCGGTACCGGCTCACTATCCGCGGAGGGATGGCAGGTTTTGTTGGCCTGGGCGGGGACCGAGCCTAATACTGTGATGCGGGGTCATTTGAATGCACGTGAAAGGCTACGCTACTCTTGCACCTAAATCCAAGGTGTAAAAATGGGAAGTCATGTTGTGTCCGATGTTGATTATTCGCACCAAAGCCACAATCGTGTCTTTCACGATTGTACCCATGATTTCGGCTGGGTTCGAAACTTCAATTGGTGGTTGAAGGTTGTTCCGTAGATGTAGGGCACGGACGGCAAGCAGACGGATTGCAATTTGCTTACGCGGAAATCGTTCTTGTGTAAGTTCTCAATTCCACTGGTGGATAATCGATGTTTTACGTTCCGATTGGCTTCTTGGTCTTCAGTCCTGCGGAGGTCTGAACCTCTTGCAGATTCGCTCATCTCCACTCCGAAATTCCCCTCTGCTGTTTTCCCTATGGTAGCATAGAACAGTGAATACCCTGACCATGAGCTTATGCATTCCAACAATCTGCTCCTTAATTGTAGTGCGCAGAGGTTGCACTGGTTTCTCCTCGTGTTATTCGCTGCAGTCTTAGCGCTAAGAGCAGTCAGACCATGTCTTGTTACAAGGGAGTCGCCTCTCCCACTAGATGATCAAGCCACTCTTTTCGGGGTTTCACAGAGACTAAACACGGTTGTTGATGAGTCTGTGTCTCAATATTGCTATATGGGAGATTATACACGGCAGCTGAATCCAGAGCAGGCAGCTCAGAGCCCTCAGAGGCTGGAGGTGCAGTTAGTTAACACGCAAATGAAGTGTAGGGCCTATGTCATATCATCGCTCACCCCTAGCGAAGCCTAATGATAGGCTCCCATATCGATCACGCGAAGCGATGAGTCGATATGGGAGCCTATCATTAGGCTTCGCTCGGGTTGAGCGATGGTATGACATAGGCTTAGCACGGAGAATGAAAAGCTTCGGTTTGAGAATATCTTGCATATCAGAATCGAACGGTTCGGCTCGGTTTATTTAAGGCCTCCGCACACTTGCGGCAACATGGCAGCCCTATCTATATCTATCAGTATCCATAAGTATAGGGCAGCGCGCCTTTATGTCGAGATTATAAACTTGCACTAAACTTGCAACGTCGTTTGGTGCGGTCAAAACGCTGTAAGGATCCCGGTCGGCTAGCGGGGACGCGTATTGGATCGAGTCGTACCTGGGCTTCGTTGCAAACAAACAACGTGTCAACAATATTAATTGGGTTCAAGATCTTGAGAGAACCAGCGGCTCGCGCATGTAACATGCACCGTGTTTGGAGCGATAAAAATCAAGGATAGCGATAAAGTGCAGCAAATGAGCTGTTGATCACATTGTTTGGACCAATGCGATTCGTGTGTTCTGCGATCTCAATGTGTAGTCGAGGCCATTGAATTTCCACTTCTTAAACTGGAGTGGCGGCAAATAATTGTTCAACACTGCAGCTGAGGAACGGTGCCACCAAGAGAAAAGCAACGGTGTCGTGTCTATCACTCGTAGGACAGTTTTCATTACTAAAGTTTTCTGCGTTTCTTCCAAGGTTGTCAGGTTCTATTCGAAACTGGAAGGCGGAGCTCGAACGCGCATTCTTTGTGGAACAAAGTGCTCCGCATTCTCACCACCGATAGTGCTAGATACAGCGGTATATTTATTGTTAGCGTGTGACCTTTGGAAGTACTGCACTGCAGTTTTACCACTTTCACTTCAAATTTGGCATTTACCAAACCAGATTGAACACTCATCTAGGCAAGCTCGACAGTTTTGAAACCAGACTGAACATCTTCCAACAGACTCTCTGAGACGGTTAATCCTTCCTTCAAGGAAAATCTAGCACCTTTTTTGAGGTTTGGCTTTCTTTGTATTTTTTAAAAATACACCTGACCTAATAAATGAACGCACTGTGCGTAATTATATAAAATTTTTATTTTATGAGTAAAAATGGTAAATTAAGGAAGCACAAAAAGGAATCAATGGTATAGGTTTGAAAAAGGAGATCACATCTACACATCTATATACTCATCTACATCGCCGTCATTTTTATTTGATTGATAATGTAAATGCTACTTGCGTGTAAATGCGCTCCTACAACTGCTCTTGTAATACCGTTCATGTTACTCCTCAAAGCAAAGGATTTTTGCTTTCAATCATAAAAAATATAAAAAAATGAAAATCGCTAGTTGAGTGCATGACACAATCTCTACAGCTAATAATTGCTGACTTGCTGCGTTTTAGAACGAGCTTTAATTTAGTACTTTTCTTTAAAAATTAAAAATTTTATCAAGTTTCAAACAGTGTGATCTCCTCCTGGCACGGGTAAAAAAAATTCAAAGAAAGTCTTACTAAAATTAGACAAAAAATATTCCAACTTTCTCGGAAAAACTGGACTATTTTATTATGGAAGAATCTTGTTTTGATTTGGAAAGCGTCCAGTTTGATTTCAAAAGCGTCAAGTTCGCTTGGAAGAAGGTCAATTTGATTTGGAAAGTGTCAAATTTGACGTGAATATTATCATTACCATTATCATTATCTATTGCACATGTGTGTGGGCTTTTTTTTTTTTAAACGAGCTAAACGAAGGAAGTACGTAACATATAACAGGCTAAGTGTTTCTCGATCTAATCTTTATGTATAATCCTTTGCCATATCAGAGCACAAGCTCGCTCAAACGACGCTGAAAGCTCGAATGAATAACGCAAGCAAGACAAACGCTGAAAGACATTCACATGGCAATTTTATGATGATTTATGAGCACAAAATTGAAGTCATCAACTTTGCGTTTATATAGAAATTGCTCTTTCATAGAAGTCACTTCTACAAACGCTGTCCTCTCCTAAGGCTGTTCTTCACTCACTCGAACACTTCTCGTTTGGAAAAATTTAGAAGTTGCTCCTTACTGGTCTCAGCTTCCATCTGGTTGGTTCCACTATGAGTTGAGGGTGATAGTTGCGCTGCATACGTTGCTATGCATCTGCGCAAAGCACTGGGCAAACAGCACTGATGACTTCGATGCGGCAGCAGCAGCGCCAGCTAGCAGCACTTGAGAGGGAGTTGCCAGCTTTTTGCGAGGTTGGATTGAGGATAGGACGATTAGTGGACGACGGCGTATTGTGGAGGCTCCATACTGAGCGTCTTTTGTAGCCAGGGTGTCTGTTTTATAGGCGAATACACGCGATCCTGCTGGAATCCCAAGCTCGTGCCTATTAGCTCATTCCTCCGTTGTTACATTCTCGCGAGAATTGGGATATGGCTGGTGGTTCGCGTTGGTAAACAGAGGCGGCATCGCACGCATCAGCTGCGGAACGGTTTCGTGGAAATCCCAGTTTTTCGGCAGCGAACCCTCTCTGCCCTGTTTACACTGCATATTGTTGGAGATTTTTGTGTTATCAGCGCCTCTTGTGCAGGCGCTCGCCTGCGAACTCGACTTCTCGTCGTTTTACGTTTCATATACGTGGATGTGACGTAACCTATTTCATTAGGATTCCGTTCTTATATTTGTGTTGCTGATTAGGGGGCCGAGGTAGCGCAGGCTGGAGAGGAGTTTCATGCCGCCTTTACTCTGATTCGAGTTTTCATGGAAGTCTATGGTCGAGTCCCATCCGTGCCTACCAAGTTTTCCACCCCTTTGGGAGCGCTGAATCAGTACCAGACCTGCTTGGGAAGGGCAAAACACTTGCCCATAGACTGGCCATCGAAAGTCATACTTGCCAAGTATACATTCAAGACGCTTCCACCCATTCCTATAGAAGAGGAAAGCGTGTCGCATTCTACATCGGATTTGATCAACGAGCCCCTTATCCTTATCAACGGAATCAATTTCACCTCCCAAAATTAAGGCTTAGCAAAGCGTTGTGAAAAAGAGGATAGAAGATTTGTGATGATTCAAACGATCATTTTGAGCTTCTCCTGTCTCACCTCCGAACGTATTCCCTAGCTACTTCATCTATTGCAAAGCTGGTCGTCGAACAGCGTCCGTTTGTGCTTGCTCGAAACTTGGTCGCGTGGCTTTATCGCTAATGATGGCGAAGAACCGTGCAGAAATGAATCTCCGAGACACGATCGTATTTGTGTTATCGGTTCGGCGAGACAGTTGCTTACATAGCATATGGTGCTGCTCGCTTGGTCTGTTAATTTTTATAGGGTTTCTGCTTTACCATGTTTGAGGCCATGAGGGATCCACGTGATGTCGTCTGCTTTCACGAGTCGTACTCTGCTTGGTCGAATGTGGGCTAAGCGCTTCACACCTTTCTGGCCGTTATGTCTTGGCAGATTTATTAAGAGCGGGTAGAACCATTCTGGGTGAAACTGGTCCCAAAGATGTGATGGAAAGAACAGCCATACTACATTCGTATCATGGAGTGATCTCAAAAACGTGAATTAACTTAATTTTGAAAGAAAATGGTATTAGAAAAGTAGCTGAAAGCCTGCGTTTCGCTTCACGCGGTGCTTATTCTGTAAAACTCGCAGCAGTATTAAGTTGGAATCCATAGTTCGTTCAGCTACGGCGAAGCGTGCAAGAATTAGTATAGAGTGAAAGAGAGGCTGATTAATTGACGGTACCATAGCCACTCTTTCTCATATCCTCATAACTCTTTCCTATTGGTTATCTGCGTTGTATACAACCAGCGGAGACATAATCTTCATAGATATCTTCGCTTCTTCCTTGGTTATGTTAGTGTTCTAATATGTGTGTTAATATTAATGCTTGGTACTTCTAGTGCATAATTGAGAAAGCAAATTGTAAATACGCAAGTTCAACAGCTGTCCAGCTAATAATGAAAATGTTACACGTTCTTCCTACCGGACCTTTTAACATTTAGTGAACCATCCTGCTAGAGCGTGCTCGTTACGGTTGCTTTTTACAGGGATGCATCTGTTTTTGTGTCAAGTGTAGAAAAATAGGCCTAAGGTTTGAAACCATTCAAATGTCTCACTCATTTACTCTGATCTACATTATCGTACTCGCTCTTCACTTTGTTCGAAATCATATGTGAGCTCTGGTCGTTATGGATTAGACAAAATATGGCCAGAATTCCGTTTCGAGTTGCGCTACGTACTGTTTTCCTTTATCGGTTAGAAGCATCGTGATCAACTCTGAATGTACCTCTGTTGATGAGGCTATCTGGGGCCGAATTCATTAACGATTTACAGCAATTTAACGGAGAATATTCAGCCGAAATCCCTGATAGCGTGGTTTATCAAACTATGTGGTGAAACATTGAAACGTTTCACCATATCGCTTGTTGATAAGCCGCGCTATCAGGAATTTCGAATGTATTTTCTCCGTTAAATTGCTGTAAATCGTTGATGAATCCGGCCCCTCGGCGCGGCCGAACACATACACGGGTAGCACATCAACGTTTATCCTTTATTTTTCTTGGCGACGTATTTCGTCCTTTCTGCTTGCTTGAAGTTACTGTTTTCGACAGGATGTGAGGGAGTGGGTCTTTGTCATTCGCAGCTCTTTCGCACAATGTTATTTTGCAACGATTCGGTGATACACACCATTTGACTCATTCCCTATCGTGACGCGGAGCGCTGAAAATGTTCCCTTGAAACGTGAATGCTGTTCACTTCACTTCTTTTCGGTTTATATCACTTTCATGACGGGAACACCACCTGAACCTTTCCTCATCTGGACGTTGTCAGCAGCCTGTAATAACTTTGTCTGTATTCCTGGTTCACATGTTCGTCACTGCAGGTCTTTGTAGGCCAAGTACTCGCTGGCATGACATCGACAATATCGGGTGAAGGTAGCTCTCTAGTGTTCCTCGTTACACCAATCTTCGCAGCATCTTCGGCGGTGTTGCGACACTCTTCACGTTCGATGTAGGAAGCGATAGCGACACTACCACATTCCTGTCATTGCTTCATCGACTTTGAAGTAAATAACTAGCCAAGGTTGCACTTAATAACTGGAATGGAAGTATGCTCTCACCTGTCACCTGTCGTCCCGTTGATCATCGAGTTGCTCGAGCGGGCGTCAGCAGCGTCTCCATTCGTCCGTGTCGCGTGCCAGAGTGCTCCAATGGATCCTCCTCGCTCGAGGGACACAAAGAGCGACATATCGTTTGTTCATGGCTTTCACGAAGAAGTTGGCTGTTCATGGCTAAACGCATTAGTGGCCGGTACCACCTAATTTTCGAATATGTTCTACTTCCAGAATATGGGAAAGGACGGCTTAGGTTGCCCTTTGCTTCATGTGTTAAAGGCATGCTCTAAAGGAAATGGGAACTAGTCGCTAAGATGGCCTGCTAGAACGCGATAGGCCAACAAGGCCGCTTCGAGTCCGCCCAGAGGGACATGTACTGTCGATACCCTGACTATCTGCCGTGTATTTGGAAGGTAACTCGATTGGTTGTGATCAAATGGTCCTTTCATAGCATTAGTTGTAGGTGGTACATGGCAGTACATCGCTGTGCCGTTCATAAGTTACATATGATATTTCTTTATTTCATTCAAACTACTATGGAGTTGATCATTTTACCGCACGTCACATTAATTTAAAAAGCAGTAAAAAATAAACGATAGTATTTGTCTGCGTAGGCGCTTGGTAGCGCAGTCGGTGGACGCGCCGGCCGCCCCCAGTTCGATGATCTTGGTTTGGTATTCTCCCCCTATGCAACTGAACTTTCCCCCCTCCGGATTTTTGTGGTGCCGTTGTCTGAGATTTGAGTCGTCCATTACAGTTGTCTGGAAGGGATAGATCGCTGACTTATTTATCGCTGGCCTGGCCTCTACATCTCGTTGTGTAGGCGTTCAGATTGCCTCTACGAATCCATGTTAAAGTGGATTGCTTATTGGACTGTCATTAATCCTATATTTTTATAGTTTTAGTTGTGCTAGGTGAGATTTCTAGGTGAAGCTTTACTGGGAAATGTACTTCACTTTCGCTACACTCCTTGTATCGGTCGGATGCATTAAAAAGTCCTAACCCACCGTGGGTTTTGGCCGTTGTGCGTAAGTTTTGGCTCATATTCCCCCTGGCGAACATTGAGGGAAGCGCTAGAATATTTCTTCCCAACCCATTGGCTACCGGTGGTACATTTACTCGCACAATGTCTAATGGTAGTGTCAAATTCGCCAAATGGAGGCTAGCGGCTGCGGTGCTAATTGTGGTGCGTGAGGCCAACCGTGGTTCTGTTGCTTCAGGCTTCGACAGTCGGTCGAAGAACGTGTGTCGAGAGCATTCTGTTCGTTGAGTAATGAACATTGCACGCATGTAGCGCTGAGAGTATAGCAGACGTCACCAGCCTAGCATCGAGTGCTTTTTCAAGCGCGGCTTCGGTCGTCGGAGTTTGCAGAAAGGCGTCTGGCGATGCATTTCCTCCGCTTTACTGCTACAGGCATTCGTGATAACGCCAGTTCGTGTCACTGCAAATCCCAGCTTGCCCTTATCGCTTCGCAGCGTTTATGCCACGTTGAAACGTTCGAGCGATCGCCGAAAAGTGTTCTTCTGTTGCCTTCTTCCATTTTTTCGTCGTATGGACGCTTTGTAGAGCCAGTTGGCACTTTTGAGATGAACGCGTTGACGACAGTATACGCCACTGATGGCTAATGCGCGTCTATCTGCGTGCGACAATATGAGCCACCGGTGGCTCATAATTTTTCGTGCTGTTTTTCGTATGGCTGCCGCCGGTTTTCCGTAGATATTTTTCTGTTCCCTGACCATCTGTGATGAGTGAATATTCAACAGGAATAAGCAAATAAAGTGTCTTTGCCTTCATTAGATATTTCGAATTATAAAATTTTATTAGGAAGGAGATCAAATCGTAGATCAAATCATGCAGACAGGTCCGTCTAAATTACAATCTCCGATCTTTTCATGAACCCCGTTCATGTTTTTGACAGCAACAATCAACATAAATGCTCTTGGCATTTGTTGCGCCTCGTTTTCACGCTTTCGACTTTTTTGCCGTCGTGCTCGAATCCACTTTAACCAAGCCAGAGAAGGATAATTAATAATGGAACAAAAAAGCAGAAGAACAGTAGTGGATACCATATCTAACGGATTCATATGAAAATAGAAGTAAGTAGATGAACCAAAAAAGTGGTTTGCAAGGGATATCATGAAGCACCGGTGGCTCATCGTGCGTGAGCGTCACACGCGGCTTTCTGCCGCAGAACGAGATTGTCGCCGATGTGTTAAACCGAACCCTTTCTAAATCGATACGAATGTCTTCCCAATTAAGCTAAGATCTCTAGGGAGATGAAAATGAAAACAATGTTTTTTGGATTTCTTTTTGTAATTTTCCTGCCTCAAAAGTGAATATTGTGTTCACATTTTGTAGATTATTTATTGTTCTGCCTACAAATGAGTTTGAACTTGTTTTGGTGCGACAAAAAGCAACGTGTTTTCAGTCTGTTGTGAGAAGAGATTGCGCCATGCGCTCGTCTGCTATCTCGATTTTTATGTGATTGATAACAAAAATTCTGTTCTCCCTGAAATACATACTAATGGACGACATTACGCTTGCAGCAAACACGCATAGCTCAACAGCACAACTTCAACTGGGCAGCATTTATTCCAGCGATCAGATAAACAGAGTGACGTGCGTGACAAATGCATGGCGCAGTCTCTTCTTGTTATTATAGCCAAAAACTGCAGCTCTCTTGCATTTCTAAATAGGCATGAAACCATCCTTTTATGCTATTAGTTTTGAAAGGAGCTCAGCGTTTTGCTATAATTTCAGAGTGCAAGTCAACCTTTATCTTTTCATTTCGTTTATCAACAAGAGTCCTTCGGTGAAGTTCAAGTTGTGTGTTGTAGGCATATTGAAATTAACCTTATGAAGGTTAACAACTTAGTAAAGGACTTACTTTTAACATGCGTAGTAATCTTCTACTAGAAAAACTTATTTAGGCATACTTGCTAGCCACGCCTAACTTGAACTGCACCGAGCTTGCTTTTTCCCAATTTTCCCTTTTTGCTGCCCTGCTGGGGATATGTAGGCATGCACACACAGAATCGCGGCCTGGGTTTGTGTAAGAAATCGCGGCAATTGTCTTCGCCGATGTCAAGGAGAAGAAACGAACGTTTCGTAGTGGCCGGTGTGTAACGTTGCGTGAATACTAGAAGTTCTGAACGCGAGACTTTCGATGATGTGGTTACCACACGGGGTGGTGTGTGGGGTCAAACACGGAAGTGCCGGGGCATTCCCAGCACTTCCGTATTCGTCTCTGAAGGTGACTTGCAGTTCTCTCGCAGATGGTTGACGTATGCGCTGCTGTTTTAGTAGGTATTTTCTTGATGTTTCCATTGTCCTATTTCGGCCTTGAGCGACGTTGTTTGGGGTATTGAAGAGGTAAGGAAAGCTGTGAGGAAATATCTATCACCAAACAGGTCTCATATGCGCCTCCCTTACTTTGTTCCCATCTCGAACACCTGGTTAGAACACAAGCGCAAACTCGAGTTCTGCCTTTTGCTAGCGCTTTGTAAGGGAGGATTAGGGTAAAGATGTCATTTCATAGGGCATCGAAACCCGACCATAGGATCGTGTATTGTCCAGTCCAAATAGGCCGTTCGTCCCTTTGCTCTCGACGTGTCGGTACTAAATTTGTCCGTAATGGATAAACTTGAGGTATCTATTCGAACCAAGTACTTTTTTAACTGCCTCCGCGTGTAATGGTGAAGTAGGATGCATGGCATGTCCTGAGTAAGGTTGGAGTAATACCTACCTTAAATGGGATTATGAATTTTCGTAACCGTTCACGTTAACACCGGCGGGCTCGCTTCCAATCTAGGTTCTGGTCTCATCCAGACCATCTAAACCTTCCGTCCTTGCAGACTCAAGGAAGTGATACCAGTTGTGTCGAGGAAGGATAAAACACTGACGTGTCCTGCAATCTTCAGGTTTTGTCGTCTTGAAACATCGGCAGCACTGCTTGCTGTTAATACCGTTTATGCTACTTCTTTGTGGGATGGTACTCTTCTACTCTTTGTTGACCACTTCCTCATCTTCAGGGGCCTCAAAGTGGTTCGGGTTAAAGTGGAATTGATTCCTTGTGTACCTTAGCAACTATCTGACCGAGCCCATCATCCATACGAAGGTTTTCGATCTAAAGCCTGAAAAACTATGCGGATGCCCATCGGCTCACCATCGCAAGATACTGCGTAGGCCAAGTAGGCATTCACATTGATTACACGATATTCCATAGAAGTGATGGATCCTTTTTAACCTACCTTGCGGTTCAGTCTATGGATATAAGTTGTGATCAAGGTTGTTATTTCTAAATGCGCCCTGTTCTAATACTGCCCACGGCAGATCAAGTAACTTTTCAGTGTGGCTCATAATATTGCATAAAAATAAAATAAAGATGAAGGACGGCATTAGTCATTTTTTTATTTCGTGCCACGCTTTTCACTTCTACGGGATGTGGTTTTGTTTGACCTTAGCGGCGGCTACAGCCAATGAACAGTCAGCATTTTATCCTTTCTAAGCAAATCCTTTACCAACTCCAAAAGTGAATTCCTCGGCTTACCTTGCGGGATCCCAACCAAGAACCTCGGCCAAGGATAGACGCGCCTGGCGCCTCCATCAACTGCGTGTCCACATAACAAAAATAGATTGATCCTTGGTTTTTTATTCTTAAAATTATTCCTGCATATCTTTCGGCGTGAAGCTGTCTGTTTTCTTTCTCCTTTGTCAGATGCTATTGCTTTTAGTGGACGTTTATAACAAACTACCTTATGAAGAGCAGGAAAACGCAGTGGATAAAGTTCTAATCAGCCTTCTACCTATTAATGTTGTGAACGAGTATGCACTAGACGCAGAATAGGGTTTGTCTAAAATTTGCGATGGTCAGGATATTAATGGTCTGGCAGGTTTTCCCGTTGTTTATGATGATCTACCTGTCTGTAGTTGGCCAGATAGATGCAGTAGGTGGTGGAAATTCCTGCCTGAGCGCAGGTTGATTAGGTTCCCAGCCCATCTGCAGCACCACTTTTTTAATGCCAGCAGATACAGGTGCTAATGAGCAACTTTTGTGATATAGAACCCTGTCTCTTCCTTGGGGAAATATTGCTGGTGAATGATACCAGCATACGCATGCTGAAAGGTGAGCTCAATTAGAGGCGGATGGCATGGCTCGAGTGTAATAGCCGTTATCTATCACACATAGGTCTGCAGAAGTTTTCCCTGAGTTCTCGAGCACGCTCTCTGGCCCTCCTGAAAATCTTGACAATGGGAGCTGTTCCAGGGCACATTCTCACATCCCGGCACCTAGATTCATTCCCACTCCGCTCCCAGTGTCTCTGCGCACAACATGGGTGTTGTAGACATTGGCCCGAGCTGCAGAAGCATCCTTTTACCGACGCGGCTACCGTTCAGGTCCCCAAACGTTGGTGTGATGATTGCGAGTTTCCTCTTCCCAGATGGTCTTTCATCCATCGTTAAGCCTTTGTGGCATTTGTGTGTAGGCGTTCGACGCATTGTTCGGTGGTCGCTGTTTGATCAACTGCATGCATTTCTGCCCACGATGTTGCATCTCGTCCACTACGATAGCAAACGATGTCAACAAATGAAAAGCGTGACAGGCCGCGATATGCGTTTTTACTTGAGTTCAAGCTCGGGTACCCTCTATCGTGGATATCCTGTCCTCGCCATTGTCCTCTTTTGTCCATTAGTGTTCCCTTTTGTGAACTGACCGATTTACTTGGTTTGATTAAATGCGGCGATCCATTTCTGAGCTCCAAGAATTTGTAGTTTTAATAGAATCCTCGATTTAATTAGGTCCCATTGCTCTAGATAGCTTGCTCCAACTTTTCCAACTTGTCTTTACCGTTTTCTTTTACTGATGGTTTTGAAACGAAAGAGAATTTCCAGCGAATCAAGAGCTTCAGTTCTATTTTAGGCATGCACAGTGATTTGTGTTGGCCATCCGATGAACAAATCAGTGCTTTATTTTCCCCAAGAAGCTATTGTTCCACCGAATACACCGATGTTTGAAAAGATGGACGGTCTGGATGAGGCTCTTTCTTGCTAGTTGTAGCTGTTCTTTCGAAGCAGCTCTAAAGAAATCTTGTTATCGTTTTCTTTGTTAGTAACAATGCCCTGGAATGTTCTTCATGTCCTCGTTCTTAGGGATTTTCTAATATTGTATGCTTCTAGGACTTTGTTGTAGACCCTGGAGCCAGATTCATCAACCGCTTACGGCCCTCTAACGGGGAAAATACCGCCAAACCCTTGATATGACATTCATCAGCATGAGGTTTGGCGGTATTTTCACAGTTAGGGGGGGGGGGCGGTAGACGGTTGATGAATCTGGCCTCTGATCTGGACGGTTGAATTCAGTGGGATGATCAGCCGTCTTCTTTAAAAGCCATGAATAGCTACTAATTCCCTACTCATAGCAAAAATTAAGAAGAATGGGTTAAAGATGGATTTTGGACTGCGTAGGTCAGGTATTATTCTGCTGAGGCGCGTGGTAGCGTGGTCAGAGGCGTTGGCTATCGCGCGCGCTCTCATCAAAGCACTTGGTTCGGGTCCCGCTTGTGCTAACCAACCCTTCCATACTTCCGAGGTTGGTGAATTGGTACTAGACTTGTTTGTGAAGGACGTTACACCGACGTGTTTCATCGGCTGACCCTGGAAGTCATTGTGTAGGCTAAGTCTCGGATCAGGTGGCCCCCGCTTTATACAATAGAGGTAGAAGTCTGGCACATGCACAGATTGATTAGCGCCGTCCATCACTCCTATCCTTCACTGAAACCTCGAACCAGACGTTAACCGCAGTTGTGTTCCTTCACTTCTAGGCATTATCGGTGATCAATTTATCCGTAGGAGGTGAGGATTCGTTTGTCCTAGGAGCCAGTCGAACACAGTTCACTGCGTACGCAAGTCGCCACTTCTTGCTGACCGGGCAGCGCTCCATACTTTATACTGTAAATGGAAATCAGGGAAAGAAAAAATAAAACGGAAAGGTGGGGAAAAGAAGTCGCAAGGAGCCAAGAATTTGTGATCAACTTATCAGGGGAGGAGCATTAGTTTGGCCTGGTTTCGCCACCTTCCTTCATGCGAAGAGTAGCACGAAAATAGCTCAAAGAGCATTTGAAGATACAGCGCTAAACGTAGTTTTGTAGTGAGATGGCTATCTAGACCGTGTGTGGTTTACGTCAACCTGAATAGCCTTTCGTTATCTTCGAGGGTAGCTGGAACTAAGTGGGCGTTGTCCTCAAGGTGGTTACGTGTTAGTGAGTGCATGCCGTAGAAGGAGGCTCTCAAAGACCTCACGCTCGCTTCATGCACAATGAATTAACGATGGTCGTTAAAGTTCGAGGCGGTCACACTATGCGTCTCGCTTATGCACCCTTTTACCTTGTGGTTCAGACGGCTCCAATCGCTTTCAAATTTACGAGATTTCTTCTATCATTCCAGCGTGTTCGACCAGGGCAGCCTTCTCTTCAATTTTATGATAGTTAGGGCTGCTCATTTATATGCACACCGTTTGTGATAACGATTCCTGCCACTGGAGCGTTATAATAGCGGCAATTTTAATTTTATAATTTTAAATAAATAAATAACTATATTTTGATGCGTATTTAACCTATAAAATAACTTGCGGTGGCCAGACGATAAACAATCTTTCCCAGATAAGTCTGCCGCCAATTCACCGTCTCCGAGGGAACGAAAGGCTTGATGAGCCCGGGATAGTAATCCGAACGAAGAACTTAGAATCGGATGCACATGACAGCCGGCGCCTCCTACTACGCTTTCACGCGCTCCTATTAGTGTATTGGTCATATTCGCCCCTCCAATGTTCCACAGACTAAGAGGGGTGCCGAAAGCCTTTACTAACGGGCAAAGTGCTCCTGTAGCGGAAGCACTTGCTTCTCTCCTACCAATCCAAAAGATTATTGCTTGCATCGGGACAGAATTTGTCTAGGAAGCGCCAGATTCAACCTACTCGGATCATTCAGCATGTGCTGTATAGCACACAGAGATTATTAAGAGCTTGGCGACCCCGGTGGAGGTACGATAGGTGATCTGCTAGCAGTGGTGTAATTCACCTTGAGTGAAGGCGATTTGACGTTCTTCTGTCCCTCACGCCACTCTTTCGCTGGCCTTATACAGTTTTCGCCTGTTTTCTCGCTGGCGCCTCTTCAAGTGTCGCGGCTCTGGGACGTGTTAGCGTCGGCGAGAAACGAGGAATGCGTTAGGATATTACTACTGAAACGCTGCCCCATTAGATGTCGCGGTAGGGGCAGTTATGCTGCTGCAGACACGAGGCAATGGAACGCTTCCCGGCTGCACTGAGACACTTACGGCGTGCAGTGACGGTTTACTCTGCTGTTTTCTCACACTTTGTCGACATGAGTTGGTGTTCCTAGTTCTCGTTTAATTTTTATAGTAGAAACCCTAGCAAGTAGTTACCCGTTTGTTTTTATGGAGTATCTGAGCTGACACTAAGTTCCTGTTGATCACAGAATTGGGAATACCGCCACTTTTTGCGAAGGCGCTATGCTGACTTTCGTGGGTAAGCCGCTTGGGCCTAGTAGAGAAATAAAGGTCCAGGTTTGACGCCAATCAGTGTGTAGGATGCCCCATGCACTTTATTCCTAGGTGAATTCATGAAGATTCTTTCAGTGAAAGCATTACACCTCCGTGTTGAGGCCAAACCGCAATTTTGCGCGATGCATTGCTGAACTTTCGCCCCAGGGCGCACACAAAACCGGCGTCTTCTTCCGACGGCGCCAAGTGGGATCGTGAACCAAGTAGTTCTGAAATACGACGCTTTGATGCGCAGCCTAATGGTAGAGTTACGGTTTTGGTGCTTGTATTCTTCACAATAAACGAACACACCACTTAAGAGATCTTCAACCACCTGGCTCGCAAGCATTTCCTCCTTAAGTGCTAGAAAGTATACATGTCGCTAATCAATCCCCTTGCGACACCTGAATCCCGAATTCTGACGTCGTATGGACCTACCTCCAATAGGTAGTTTTCCTTCTCGACGACTTACTGCTGAAGGTCGGTCGATCTAATGGTTTTTCTGCATCGGCGACGTTGTTAAGTGAAGTTCGTTTATGGACTGGTGTTTTTACCATGTCTAGGGAAGAGGCTTTGCCTCCTAGTGTGACCTTGGCGGTGGGTGTTCCCATATTGTGAGGTAGATGAAATTGTAGATGAAATTTCTGCCTAAACTTTTTCTTAGAAGAGCTAGCTTGATTGAACATTCGCTTTCGGGTAGTTGTTTGTAAATTTTCTTCTCAATCAGAGGGCGTAGTCCAGATAGCGCTCGATCATAGGTTTGTTCTGCGATGAAAATCCATAAAAAATTCTTATTTTTCTGGAAACTGCAGAGCCGTTGTCAGACTGGTAGCGAAAATGGAGCTGAGTGCCAAGGACCGCGACGCCCCCCCCCCCCCCCCCTTCAGCATAATGGATTCAATGTGATACGCTGGACCTTAGAGTATTTGACATGGACCGCATCCGAAGTGATGTCATATAAGTGAGGTTCAGGTGGCACGGCTTATAAGTTGCTCGAAAGTCTGCCGACGACCCTACGAGCATGTCCTTCGCGCCGTGACGGACGAAGCAGGGTTGCTTGATGCGTTATGCGCAGACTTTAGGACAGCCTGTGTTCGCCCAATTTGATTGGTATGAATGGCATCACCATCGCGGAAAATTGGACGCTGCTACCAATTGGAGAAAGCACGAAAAAAGAAGAACGATTTTCGCCGCAAATCATGGGAGGGTTCCACCCTCCTTGGCTTCCATAGGGTTCAGAAAATTTATGAGTTATAAACGATGAATGATCTACAATTAAAAAGATTGAGGCGCTTTTTAATTGTAGATCATTCTTTTTTTTCAAAACTTTCTAACCGTAGAGGGGCATCAGAGCATGTTGCGGACAGGATGATACTGCTCACTATGAGATAAATCCATAGTAGACCCCCTCTCAGGTCTTAATGCCCCCTCCCTCTTGCTCCACAGTTGGATTGTGATCAAATTGTGATATCGAACCTGGGCATTATTGGGCGCAGCACAGTCTGAAGTAGCGCCGGCCTTAAAGCTCAAATCAGTCCACAATTGGCCCCGCCCCGCAATCATGCCTATTTATCAATTCGGAGAGGGTGGTTTGGCAACAAACTTCTCTGGAAAGAAAAAGCATGACTTTCCAAGCTTTCCATCCATCCGGAGTATCCATCCGGAGTCGGTGAATGGGTACCAGATTTGCCAGGGAAGGACAGAGCACTGACTTTTGTATCGGCTGGCCACCGCAAGTCATCGTACAGGCCAAATACGCATTCAAATTGCCTCCATGACATCGCATAGAAGTATAATGCGTGGCGCCCCCCGGAGGGGTTCAGTTGCGCCATCCTTCATCCTTTATTTGGCCGAGACTTGCGAAAGTCGAATCCAGAGACGCAATAGTTTATCCATTGCCGAATTCATGCCTGTAATGCGATATGGAACAACGCGATACAGGCGTTCAGGGAGACGAAACTGGAACCAGTTCCACTCCTAAAACTAGTAGATCCTGAGTTTCTCTTGAATGAGTAGGCTGCAGCACCACTTACGACATGCCACTCCTAGCCAATCTGTTCGCGCAAAGGCTGCTCATTTCTCGAGCGCCAATCTGTTCTAGATCAATGTTCAGCTCTAATTTCACCTTCGAGGTTGTGTCAGCGTCGCTCTTTTATTCTGATCATGTTTTCAGAGAGGAGACAGCCGCAATGGTGTGAGAAAGTGGGCGTTGGCGTAGTTTACCAGCGCGTCTGTCTGCTCCGAGGTTGTGCTCGGTTCCTTCACTTTGCGTGAATCAATCATATTCGTCGTCAGGACTAGGAGCTCTTCGAACGCTTGATCATACCGTGCGATCGATCTCTATTACAGGTCCTCGTAAGATTGGAGGAACATCCCTGAAATGGAAAGACAATGTACTCTTGGAAACTCCTGCAGCACGCGCAACTGACTGCTAAACTGGCGGTGAAAGTTGCGCGAGATCGGCATTCATTACGGTGTAATGACGCGAGGCAGGCTAGAACATGGAGCGTTTCTCTTCTGCGACCACTTCCTTGTTTATGTCGGCCTTGGCTTGTTTTCGATCTCCTCGTCTGAAGGACCCATCGGTTCCTGGCAGATGTGTCTGGAAGGGATATGGAGGCTAATATGTATGGTGGTCCTTGCACCTGCAGTACTCATCCCTCTTTCTTCACATTACTCACATGGAAAGGGTCTGAAGCGTATTTCTGAACGGGGAAAGCTAGTCATGCAGGAAGAATCTCCACCCTTCATTCAAGCCTATGTTATACTTCGCCGACAACAGCGTGCTACGCTGTGCGTAGCAGCCCGCACAACATGTCGCCGACGTCCCGATAACAGCGTTACTAAAGTATAACATAGGCCTTAGTATAAAAGTGTGCTTTTTTTACCAGGTCGTTCAACCAATCGAGTGGGGGCCGGCATAAAGTCCGTGAAACTGAAGTACTCCTGACAATAGGGGGAGCGTATAAAAGCTGCAGGCTCTTCATAGCTTGTTTCCCCACGTGGGCCCAGAGGGCAGAACCGCTCAAATCCAAACTGATCGGTTGAAATGCAAAAATGCAGCAAAGTAGGAGAACCGACCCCTTGAGTTTCCTCTCTTGATACAACATTTGTATCCACCGCGCCCAGTATCGCTTGCGGGACTGAGCATCGTGGGCGTACAATTGTGTTCATGGAAATCTCCTACTGAGGACCTCCTATTCGTTCAGTTCAACGACTAAAGCGTTCAGTGTGCTAAAACGAAAGCACACTTTTATACTAAATTAAGGGTATAAATTCTTTCCATATGACTCGCTTTTCCCGCTCAGACCTACACTCCAGACCCTTCCTCTTTCAGAGGATGAAGGCCCGAAGTTAATCAGTGCTTCTGGTATATGCCACGCATTGCGCTTTTCATGGCGGATGAAGGAACTTTAAGTGTGCATCTCACCTCTGTACAACTTAACTTACCACCTGTCGATACTTGCACCGGATTTTCAAGGAATGCACAGAATCTCCCCTATCCTCCTACGCCCGGTATTCCATTTCCCATTCCAGACATATCGCACTAGTTCTGATGGGAGAAGGGGCTTGGTTGACTTGAGCAGGATACGAATAAGAAAGGTCCCTGCCGACTATACCTTAAGTTTGTGGTAATCCCACTCTTGCAACTTTGTTTACCGGTGTCGGGAGGCAAGTCCACATTGTGGCAGCACGGAAGCTTATGCCCTAGTAAATGATCTTTCCGATGCTGATAATCACTGACGGCTGCCAAACGTGCTAAACATTGATGGCTCAGAAAATGCATACATTACTTGAGTGGAATTTAAATCTCTTACCATTAGCCCTTTATCTCAGTGAAGGTTGTAGCTGGTTTTGAAGAACAAAAAAGGGAGAAACATCTGTTGTGTCAGATGTTGAGATAGAAGAATGCACTTCTGAATATAAAAAGGATAATGGATGCAGGACGGCGTTAGTAACCTCTTTGCACGTCCCACGCTTTCTACTGCTACGGAATGTGGAGGCGATTTGAATGCATGTTCGGCCTATACAGTTACTTGCGAGAGCCACTCGATGGACAACTCAATTGTTTATCCATTCCAAACGAGTGTGCTACTAAATCATTGACCGGCCCCGGAGGAACGAAAGGCTTCACTGGCCTGGGCCAAGAATCCGAACCAGTAACCTGGAGCGGATGTACGCGCTAGCGGGCACCTCCTCCAACTGCGATACCACCAGCCACTATGAAGTGTAAATGCCGTATTTATGAAGATTAGCAATCGTGCTGGGACTTGCCTTTGTGGACTTTTGCTATAGGGAACAATTTTGAACTTGCGTAAGCCAGTCGATGGACAATTCAGTTCTTCTTTTCAATTTTGAACACCCGATGACTTATTATAAATCCTTAAGCCAGACTTACCTGTCGCTGCCTTTGAGTTAAAAACAGGCTGACCAGTTTTTTATCAAGCTAGAATTTCCCATAAATCGCGTCTTGGTGGAGAAGTGATTTTTTGCCGATGAAGGTCTCAGCTACTTTTGTTGCCGCAGATATGAATGTATTTGACAACTGTTTAATGCAAAAACTTTGCTGATTCAATAATGAACGCGGCTATCCAATTTATTTATTTATTTATTTATTTATTTATTTAATGTTAATGTTAATGTTTATTTAATGTTCCTCTCGAAGTATCACATATTTCCAGCTCGTAGATTGATTGGTCACCCCGGCTGCTAAAATTGTTACACAAGTACGGGTTCAACAGCGTTATCTGTAAAAGGGTGGTCGTTTTTCAATTGCCAACGTTTATGTAATTACTACTTCCACCACCAACCAAGTGGACATCGCACTGCATATGCTGGACACGTGCCTGGTCTTGACAGTCTTTGCCATTAGCACAACTAGGGACTTAATGATTTCTCGCTACTTAAAATACGCTTTACTGCTGCTAAGTGGGTGAGGATAGTAAGTCTATCCGAACAGTGGAAACAATTTTCGGGACACCCTAAGCTGCAAGAAAACATCACTTCACTAAGAACCATATGCTGAGTGAGCAGTTATGCGCTTCGTCGCTGCGTTGCAAGGCTTGTAGACTGGCTCTGGTATGCGATGGCCTTTTGAAGGTTTTCACTAATTTCTTTTCTGCCTCTTATATCTTGTTAAAACACATGTGTTTGTTTCGTGGTGAATGATTACTAAGCAATGTAAAGAGGCCAGCTGTCGTGTGTCTTCGATCATTATTGAAGGCGCCGTAGAATTGCTTTTCTAAGGAAACGCAGCGCTGTTTGAGTGACGTAAATCGCGATGAGAGATAGCACACCATTCACAACTGATTGTCGTGACGGAATTTCTTCCAGCGCCTTTGTTTTACACTTGCTTGCCACCTCTGAAATGAAAACTTTCATCCGTCATGCACTAGGAGGTCCTCAAGTTCTTGTGGTTTGTTCGGCGTCTCATTTCCGTGGCTGGTGTCCTTGACAATGACCGACGCTCTGGTTCAGGTCATTTTCTCCAACGAATTAAAAAGAATTTGCACTAGCTGTTCGCTACATGTCCTTTCGTGGTCCATATTACAGTGCGATTAGCTGTTGGTGATGTTTTCAGTATTCGCATGGACGTTATTCCGTGATCCAACGTTGTTACGGGGAAGGATAAAGGACGATGTCAATCTCCTCCGGGATGCGCCACGCATTCCATTTATAGAGGATGTCGTAGGGGCAATTTGAATCCGTATTTGACCGATACAGTGACTTTCTGTGGCTTGCCGTTGAAAAGTCAAGCTTTTATCCTTCCAAGAAGAGTCTGGTGTAATTTCAACGATCAAGAAGGGATTGAAGGCTTGATTGGATAGGGCGGAAAATACGAACCAACAACTTGGATCGGGTGCGCGCGACAGCCGGCGCCTTCTCCGACTGCGCTACCTAACCTTGTTATATTGCTTATTGCGGCCAACATTTCGGTTCTTTGGGTCTTCAAAAAATAGAAGTTGTTTGAGAAACTACCCTGCCAAATGTCAATGCGTTCTACGTACAAATATTCACCAAAAAAGACGAGATGAACACGACAAGGGCAGCACAGGAGGCTGGCGTCATGCGTCGTCACTTTGGATT
>OX375869.1:29767747-29995588 GCA_947359475.1 Heligmosomoides polygyrus bakeri
GCAATTCTTTTCATGCTCCTGAAGCATGGTAACCTCAAACTTGTGTAATCAAAGAGTAATGTATGCAAGGCAGCGCCAGTTCCTTCTGCGCGCATTCTACTTCTACAGAGTGCTGTGGAGGCATTTGAATTCCCGTTTCATTTAAAAATGACTTGCGGTGACCATCCGAAGGAGAATTCTGTGTTTTATTCTTCCCAGATAAGTCTGGTACTAGTCTTGCGACTCGAAAGGAAGGCTGAGTTCGATGAAATGGGATCCAAGTCAAGAACCCCGTTTCTCTTTTTTGTTGTTGTTGAGGATAATAGGATAAAGGGGACGTTAGCCAATCTTTTGGGGTGCGCCACGCATTCGTGGAGACAACCTGGAAGCGTATCTTTCCTTAATGCCTTTTATCCTTCATTGACAAACTCTGGCATCAATTCCACGTCCCGCGAAGCGTTGGAAGACTTGGTCTAGTCGAGAAACCCGAACATAGGACCTTATTCGAGGTGCAAAGGCAGTTGGTACCTGCACTACCACGTTCCCTATTGTTCTGCTTACCACGGATTTGCCCAGATAACCACTAAGCAGCTATTTTCGGCTATTCTATATGAGTTGCTGGGTTTCCTTAGGCACCAACAAGCCTCGAGTCGGTTCGTGACGTGGACGAGACCACCGCCTCCTGCCGACTTCAACACATGACGCTACGCAGCGCTATTTGTAGCCGTCGAACTGCGCTAAACTGCATATGTCCATTTCGGGCCTCTGCTTCTTCGTCAATGAGCAGATGTTCGTTTCATCCGACACTTTGTCACTGAACGACCCTTATTTCGCAACATGTGGGGGTTCAAAAGTAAAACTGCTGGAACGTACTCATCGTCGAGAATCAGTCAGAAATTCTCTCTCATATGGCCATTCCGAGGTCATTGTGCACTAAACATATCTTTAGCGTAGTAGGTGAAACTTTGTCAATGCCTACAGATCTCCATTTCCTTCCTAGGTTAAAAGTACAGTAGTGCCACCATTTTGCTACAGCCTTTTTGTTCTGTTGGTTGGGAAGCCTAAATAAAAAGGCCATAGCAAAATGGTTCCTCCCGGTGTGGAATTTCCCACTCAACATCGAGTCTGCCGTAGTTGATCGCGCCACGCCACGCCCTTCCCTACCGCGGTTCGCCGAATAACCCAAAATTCCGTCAATTCTGGTGATTTGGGGGCGGCGGAGTATAGGCCCATGCACACTTCTGCGACACCGCGGCGCGGCAAGTGGGGGTGACAGCTACCTCCGCGAAATCCAGCGGTCGCGTTAGAGCATCGTTATAGGCAACGGGACCGACGTCCCCCGTGGATGCCGCGCCGCCAGTAAAGGCCCATGCACACTTCTGCGACAGCGCGGCGCGGCCATGATGAAGCATAGGGCCGCGACGGCCGCGGCGCTATCTTCATCATGGCCGCTTCGCGCAGTCGCAGAAGTGTGCATGGGCCTTTACGCCGCTGCGCGGCGCGGCACGATGATCGAGATGAGGCCGCCACAGAATTCTGCGGCGGCCGCTCGGCGGCGCCACTGCCCTATGCTTAACCATAGGGCAGAGACGCAGAGCTCGCCTCCAGCGGCACCGGCGGCGTCGCTGGCGGAAATGACTTGAATCATTCCACCCGGCGGCGCCGCTCCAGCGTCTGTCTGTCTGCGCTCTGCGCTCTGCCCTTTCGCGGCGGGATCCAGAGCGGAGACGGTCGATGCGGGCGCGCGATCTTCATCGGGGCGCGTTATTGTTAAGCACCAGTCGGTCCCGACTAGAAACAGTACAGTACCTCGCCGTCACCGCTCCCACTGATGATGAGTCAAGCCGCTGAGCGGCGCCGCAGAGTCTGTGGCGGCCTAAAGATGTCGACCGGGCGGCGCGAAAAATCGATATCTATGGCGATTGTGATGCCGCGCGGCCACGCGGCGCAAGTATAAACTAGGGCTTAGCCTAGTTTATACTACTAGCACTACAATCCTATAATCCTTTAATCCTATAATGTCTTATAATCATCAAGTTCGCATACTTCTTGAGGTCGCTTGGTAGGCGATGGTCGATGCCGGTGAGCTTCTAACTACCTATTCTTTTTGTTTTTTGCTTGAAGTATTTTTAAATGCACTCCTCACGGTACTCTCTCACGTCACCCCTTCGTTGTCACCTGTCCTCTATTTGTCAAAACAGTGAATTATAACTTTAACTTTAAAATTGAATTATAACTTGAGGATTATAGGACATTTGGATTACAATTTATGCCTTCAAATAAGTAATTTGACAGCAGAAGGGTAAATTATGGTGTTTGTCGATTCCTGCTTGAGATAAACAATAAGGGTGCTGGACGGTGTTTATCAATCCCTTTTGGGATGCACCACGCATTCCATTTCTATGGGATGCTGCAGGGGCAGTTTGGATGCATATCTGGTCTGTATAATGACTTGCGATGGCCAGCCAATGAACAAGTCAATGTTTTATTTATTTATTTATTCTTTCTAGCATTCAATTTCGACACGATTTCTGCTTACATGCTCTTCAAAATAAACTCTACAACATCGCTATAGGTTTTTGTTTAATTTTTCCTTCGGCAATTTGTTCTATGTAAGTTGTTATTGCAACCCATATGAGCTTGATCGTGTAATAAATAATGAGGATCATTATCCTTTCCAGATAAGTCTGGTAGTATTATCGGGAATCCCGACCACGGGGATGGAACGCTTCATTGGCCTGGGCGGGAAATCCAAACCGCGAATCTGGAATCGGGTGCATGGGACATACGGCGCCTCTCCGATTGCGCCATGCGCCCTTGCTCGATATACGTCATGCATTCTACTTCTACGGGATGTCGTAGAGCAACTTTGATTGCCTATTTGACCTGGGACTTCTGACTAAAAGGCTGAAATCTTTCCGATCATTCAAACCTCACGTGAATTTCTTCCCTGTGGGACGACCCGAAAGCTGATGAACTTAATTCGCCTCTTTTTTGACAAGGAGCTTCTGGATGCAAGGTGTCCTTGGACGCAATTCGGTTATTGCGCAGCCACCGATGACAAATGCGGTTGAGTAGAAACCATTTTGACAAAACAGACTCATAGACTACGTCTCTCAGAAGGATGAAGCCTGACACATGTTGAAGTTGATTGCCTTCATTGAGCCTTCGCAAAGTCGATACAAATACGATTGGTTGTCAGGAATAACCATCCATACCAGAAGGCGATGGAGAGTAAGGATCGGCGGGAAACGATTTTCACCTTGAGTGCCAATTCAGCCATGTTCGTTTGTATTCCCCTTGGGAAAGCTCTATTTATGCTACTCATGTGCTTCGGACCTGATGTGGGACTTGTCAGTGCCGTCATTCCTCTATGCGAGTGCTTTTTCAAAATGGTTTTTTTTTTCCCAGCCACGTTCGTCGTCGGTGGTTGTGCAAGAACCGGATTGTCATAGAAACACTTTGGATAGGGATCTGGTCTTATCGCGATGTTGTTCTCACACTTGCAGCCGCTCAGAGGAACTTTTCGATCATCGCTGTCCGCTGCTTACGATTAGTCACTTGTTGCGCAGCTACTTCGGAACCACTTAACTTCTTGAACGCAGTTGGAGTGTTGAGTTGGGGTGTCCAGAAAGAACACCCTTTCCAACACTGCGCTCAATTTTTCTCCAGCCGTTGCTGTCACGGCTTTATTGATGAAAGTTTTCATCCATTTAGCTGTAAAAAAGATCGTATATAATTTTAAGGAACTGGAAAGTGTAAATAGTATCCAATCTCTGTGTGATAATGCACCACGCTCTCATCCAATGTGTCGCAATGTTTACTTGGTTGGTTGGGTACACTTCTTATGGAGTTTTTCAATTCAAAATTATTTTTTACGCCTTTCTATTTATTCTAGCTTTTGTTTTGGGCAGCATCCTTGATTAACTGTACCTCTAGGACCCTGAAGTAGTATTCGGACAGGATCCTAGAGACTAGGCTTCCATGTTGCTTTCCAACTAATGGTAAGAAAGGTGCCTCTTGGCTCAAATTGTTTAAGGCACTAGAGTTTCATTTAAAAAATCCATTTTCGAGTAGTATCCGCGCATTCTATATCAACCGTACCATTAGCTCCATGATCGTATCTTCGATCTCGAGATGCAGGTTATGGTGGGGATTCGTGGTTCTCTCTCCGATCGTAAAGTAATCCATAGCTCACTGTTTTCAGAAATGAAGGATGCTTTCATACAGCAAGCTTTTTTCTGTTTTCCTTAATTGACTATTAGAGGACCACCTAATATTTAGGTTCTACAAGGAGCATTTGTTCTGGCTTAAGTTTCTGTGTCTAAATTAGAGTGCTCAACTTTCGTGCTCAAAAGTAATGATGGTTCAGCAGTGATCGAGCGCGAACACTGGTGTATTTCTCAACTACTCAACTTCATGTAAATGTTATTTACACTGCCAATCAAGTAAACATAGCGAGACGTTTGACAATTGCAAGGAACGATTTCGATTTGCAGCAGACCACACGGGTTCTGTTTCCTCGCTCTGCAGAATAGGCTACGAAACATTGCTATAGCTCAAGTGGCTACATTTCTTCATACATCTCCTATGCAAAAGCATTCATTTACACTTTAGCAAGTCTAGATCTTTGGAGAACATCGAGATCCGATGCAATCACATGCAGCTTTCATATCGTCAAAGGAAACTGCAGTAAAAAATGAATCAGTTCTTTTTAGTGCTCTCGATTCCTATACCTAGACATCCTATAGCACCTCAAATAACCCTCTAGACGAAGTTCCAGCGAAATCGGTGACCCTGCCTGAACCAACCTTGTTAACGGTATGGGTGGTATGCTATATGTAAACATGCTCTATAATACACTATAGTACCCTAGGTGGATTACCTATACGACAAACATGGATTTTGCAAAGGTACAAAACAAACGCAGTCTGCAGGATCCAGACCCTCGACCCCTCGCCCACGAACCCGAGCGCTTCCCTTCTACGCCACCTGTGCACTGCGCTGAGTCGCGATACGAGCCCTCATCCCGCTCGCGCCCGTTAGCTGTGGAGCACGTGAATCAACAGGGCGCCAACAGGCGACTTCCGTCGCCCCTAACTCTGCGCGGAGTTGTATTGGGGTCGAGATACCTGCAGTTTGTTACTTCCCAGGGAGAGGCGGTTCTGCCCATATAGAACACTTACGCCGTTCCAACCTACCGTTGAAATAGTATCCTGGTAAGCCCTAGTTTATACATCAACCGCCACGCGGCGCGGCACCACGATCGCCATAGATATCGACATTTCGCGCTGCCCGATCGATATATACTCCTGTTATGGTTCCGCGCTGCTCGGCGGCTCAACTATAAACTAGGGCTAACGCAGTCGGAAGAGGCGCCGTATACACCCCATATCAATTGGTTGCTCAGAGGTCTGGCCAACCAAGCATTCTGTCCCTCCGGTATCTGCGAGTCGCTACCATACTTGTCTGGGAGGGATGAGAGACTGGCTTGTCCATCGGCTGGCCAACGCAAGTCATAGTATTGGCCAAATACACACTCAAGTTGTCTCCACAGTCTCCGGTAGGTGTAGAGTGCGTGGGTATCCCATAGGTGGCTTAACTAACGCTGTCCTTTATCCTTTTATTGCACTTTTTGAGGTGAACTATTAAACACCAATGGCATTGTAGTAGTTGGGCTTTCTTCTTGTGTTTGAAATGCAAGTTCGTGTTCTTTCTTGAAGATGGGCTTAATAGTGTTGTTGAGCTGACATTTTTAATATTTACCCAATGCATTATGACATTTGACTTATAAGGTCATGGCAACGATCTGTTCCTCTTCTTCAACTCCAGAAAGTGTGTAACATACTTCGATGTCGATACACCCTTGTGGCGCGTGATAGTGCGTTATTTAATTCACCACCATCAGTATTGAGAACCTTATTCGCCACCCCATTCCATGCAGCTTTCGCATGTTCGTTGGTAAGATCTTTCCAAACCACTCTTCGTCTTCTCCTTCATCATAACAGTTTGGGGCGAGCGATTAATGATGCAGACATGGCCGCGCTGTGGTTCCACCCTCTGCGAGAAATACGTCATTTTAGCAGTAAACCGCTGTGACACTTTAGGACGTTGTTCTTTCGAACAAGCAGACGTTCGGAACATTTCTTTGCATCCCTTCTTCGACATTCCGCATGAGTACCTCCAGTTCATCTCTGTCGCGCTCACAGCGGGGTGCGAAAATGTGATCGAATGGATGGGCGTCCTTTTTCTGGGTTTCCGTCTAGTACAGTTATGGGGTTGCCTCCCAGGGTTTGTCGTAAAACGTCAGGAGCGCGAAGAATTTAACCGCGTTCCGGCTTTCGTTCTCTCAACCGCTTCCAATGGACCTGAACGTAGTGAATAGCTGGCTGATCGGCTGCAAAGGCTTTGCCGTCCTGTGGGTTCTATTATTTTTCTAGTGCCTCGGCAGAATTTGCTTCAACGCTGGCATGCGCTCCACATAGCCGTCATTGGTCTGACTGCGATAGATTTGAATGTGCCACGCGGTTCTTCTTCGGTTCGAACACAGGCCACAGTAGAGGCTTACCTCAAACTTGGGTAATTAAACAATGAGTATGTAGTTCTACAACGCTTTAGTAAGGAGAGGAGGAGAGGAGGCAAGCCAGTTGCTAAATCCCCATATGACCGTACGAGCACTATTTTCAAACAAAGCGGAGTAGTATGTTTATTTATTTATTTATTTATTTATTGTACGCACTATGGTGTGCTAACAAAACCTTGGAAATGAGACGTATGTACACACAACGAAACTTCGTAAAAAAAAAATCGACGATCATTGAAGACAGCTAGATAACCGAAATCCCAACCCAAGTGGAAAGGAAGCAGCATAAACTTGGCAAGACTGTAAGGAAGAGAAAGGAAAAATAAGACCAGAAAAAGCGAGCATACGCTGTGAGCTAGAATTGTGGTGAAGTCATCCGCTTTCTTTTCTAGATTGAAAACAGAATTGCAGTAAGCAAAAGGTTCCAAATTGGAAACGTAGAGAACGGTGTGGAGATAGGCAGCTGCGTTTGTTCCAACAAGAACATGTAATCATATCAATAGGACGTGAAATAAATAAGCCGCGTCCGAGCTCAGATAGTCCCGCTGCTAGTGCCAAGCCGACTAGTGCTGCTGGTGCCTATGCACTAAGCCACCTAGGGTTGCTCGTACTACTATAGAAATAGTGTCAAAAGATAGTGCAGTAGAAAGTATAAGTCAGGAGGAAGGTAGTTATAGTTTTAGCGAGCCCAGCTATAGTATGGCCCTTTGGTTCAAACCACTCTCGAGCAACCTTCTTGGCTGGTCAACACTAAACGTCCTAAACATCACACCTCTTTTCTTCAGCAACTGCTAGTAAGACTGGAATGTGGGCGGAATCGACTTCTGGTGCTTCCCACTGATATCCAACTCCTGCCCAGAAATGCCTTTACCGTGCGGAATTCGGTCCCAGGTCTACTGCAGAAGCCACCCTGGTAAGCCGTGGGAGTCGCCCGTATTTCTCTGGCTTGTTGAGCTGATACCTGGGGCAGTGGCCTTGATGGCGGGGGCGTGTTTGTGCATGACTTTCACCATCGATGGCATTTCGCCTGAATGCGCGCACAGCCGGTCTTTGGTATGGCGGTGTGGACGGCGTGCTAGGCAAGCGGTGTGAACGATCTCCTTCCCGCCGATGATTGTCTTCAACTTCTTGCCGAAGGCATCTGCCGTAAAGCGCCCGGCACCAGTGCGACTTATGGAGTGCCATTTCGAGTTGTTTGTTTGTTTGTTTTTGCTGTCCGCCTGCTGTCCATTGGGCGGCGGCGCGCACCCGTTTCAAGGAATTTTACACTGCCCACGGCTGCCTCCCCCACCTTTCGCGTTTTTTCACTCCGCCGTTCTCAGGACCAGTATCTCCTCTGATTAGCATGCTATCGCCGCCGCTTCCCAGCGCCGCCAACTGCTTCCGTCTGTCCCTGCCCTGCCTTTGTCTTTCCATGCTCGCTATCAATATCTCTCTAGATTGGCGTCATGGCGGAGATAAGCATACAACAACCCCGATCTATAGTCATCTGATCTTCCCTTTTGCAATGGAAATATGTGTTTCTACACGTTTCTTTTCACAGGTTTTTTTACGGGAATTTTTCCGTTAGACTGGAGAGATTACATCGCTGAGTAGTACTGCTGTTTTTTTTATGAATTTGCATCCGCATTCTGCACTCCTACGTGATTGCAGGCGGCAGGTTTAACTTGCGTAAGAATTGTCGGGATTTTTGGTCTAGCTCTCACGCAGATACACCAAATCTCCTGTCCTTCGAAGGGGTGAATTAGTAGCACAGTTGTTAGTGGAGGAACTGGGGTACCTATTGCCTGACAACGTAAAGTCACTGTATAAACCAAATACGCCGCAAATGGGCTTAACCACAGTGCTACAAAACAATATTCAGTTCTCTCAACACGCTGCGGTACACTTCCTTGGTTCTATATCTTGCGGATATGAGTTGGCCTTTATTTTTACTCTCTTAGGATTAACACAATCTGCCTTTATTTTTTCATTGCTGCACTTAAAGTGCGCCATAGAAACCAACTAAACAAGGAAAACATAGTGACAGTTAAATACAATGCTTAGTCTAAAACAGACACCACCAACGAAATCATGACTCACCTTGGATAACACTATGAACTGCAGAAGAATGGAAGAAATGTCTTTGCAGATTATTCAGAACACTCGGAGCAAAGGACCAGAAAAATATTTCCAAAAAAGCATCACCTGTATCACCTGTCGTCCCGTTGATCATCGACTTGCTCGAGCGGGCGCCAGCAGCGTCTCCATTCGTCCCTGTCGCGTGCCAGAGTGGTCCAATGGATCCTCCTCGCTCGAGGGACACGAAGAGCGTCATATCGGTCGTTCAGGGCTTTCACGAAGAAGTCCGACCAACGCGTTGGTGGGCGTCCTGGTGTTCTTTTGACATCCCGCGGAATCCAGTCTGTGACCGCTCTCGTCCAGCGGGTGTCTGCGAATCGCATTACGTGGCCGGCCCACCTAATTTTCGACGACTTGGCCCATGCGACAGCGTCTCTGATCTTCGAACGTCGGCGAAGCTCGGAACTCCGGAGGCCTTCTCTCACTTGCGTGAGTCGTGTCACTCCGAGCATCGTCCTCTCGATTCCACGCTGCGCGACGCTGATCGCGTGTTCATCCTGCTTTCGTATAACCCAGGTCTCTGAGGCGTATGTTAGGGCAGGAAGAACAGTGGAGTCGAATAGGTGGGCACGGAGTCGGACGTTCTTCGTTTTCTTCACGACTTCTTCGACGCTCTTGAAAGCTCCCCAAGCCGCTCGTTTCCTCCTGCTCAGCTCTGGTGCTAGGTCGTTGGCCATGTTGACTTCGCGACCCAGATACACATAGCTGGAGCATTCGGAGACGTTCGTTCCGTTGAGCGAGAATGGGGCATCAGAAACCCATCCGTTCTTCATGAACATCGTCTTCGTAAGATTCAGCTGCAGTCCAACGCTTCCACATACACGATCGAAGTCGGCCAGCATTCGTTCCGCCTGACTGATGCTCGGTGTTATGAGCACGATGTCGTCAGCGAAGCGAAGATGGTGCAGATGCCGGCCGTCGACCTTCACTCCCATGTCATCCCATTCTAGTTCGCGCATGACGTTTTCGAGGGTGGCGCTGAAGAGCTTCGGGGATATGGTATCCCCTTGTCGAACCCCTCTCTTCACGTCAATGACGACGTCGTTGTAGAATGGTGAGATCTTGGTCGTGAATCCACTGTACAGCTCTCGAAGGACTCTGATGTACTGAGTAGGAACGCCCTGGGTGAGCAGGGCTTCCATGACCGCTTCAGTCTCGACGGAGTCGAATGCCTTCTTCAGGTCGATGAACGTAAGGCACAGCGGCAGCTTGTACTCTCGCGACACTTCGATGAGCTTCGTAATGGTGTGTATGTGGTCGATCGTGCTGAATCCTCTCCGAAATCCTGCTTGTTCGCATGGCTGTCCTTCGTCCAGCGTTCTACTAATCCTATTCAGGATGACTCGAGTGAACAGCTTGTAGACTACCGACAGCAGGCAGATCGGGCGATAGTTGCCAATGTCGTGCACGTCTCCCTTCTTGTACAGCAAGACGGTCCTGCTGGTCTTCCACTGAGTTGGAACCTTGCACTCCGACAGGTATCGTGTGAAGAGCCGCGCCAGGGTGTTGATGAGCGCTGGCGGGAGGTTCTTCAGGTGTTCGGGTCTGATCCTGTCGGGACCGGGTGCTGTACGTTTCTTCACCGACGAGATGGCGTGTCGGATCTCGGAAGGGAGAACAGAGGGAACGACGTATCCATCCTGCGGAAGATGGCATGGGGGCAGGTGGACGTGGCTATCGAAGAGATCGGAGTAGAAGTCGTGGATGACCTTCTCCATGGTCCTTCTGGAAGAGGTGACGGTTCCGTCAGGACGTCGGAGAGCGGTCATCTTGGTCTTGAAGTTGGCGAAGTTCCGGCGGGCATTGCGGATGCTCAGCCCTGCCTCTGCTGCTTCAGCCAACACTTCCGCCCTTCTCTCCTTGAGATCTTCCTTTATCGCCGCTCTGCATAGCTTTGCAAGCTCGGACGTCAGTTGGTAGTTGCCTGACGCTCGTGCTGCTCCACGCTGGCGTATAAGCTCGAGAGTTTCCGGAGACAGGCGTCTCTTGGTGGTCTTCAAGCTCTCGGCTCCCTTAGCACTATCGTGGAGATGGTTCACGAAGCGGTCGTATTCCTCGTCGACGTTGTCCATGACGGCATCTTCCCAAAGGCCGACAAGAGAGGTGTAGAGATCCCAGTTGATGGTCGTTCTGGGATTCCTATTCTTGAACTTCGCGGCCTTCTCTCCTTGACGCGAAAAACGGAACCTCGCGCGAAGGAGGCGGTGGTCCGATCCCGTGTAGAACTTGGAGACAACGGAGACATCGGTCAGGCAATACTTGCGATTGAAGATGATGTGGTCGATCTCGTTGTGGAGCTGGCCACCGGGGGATTCCCAGGTCCATCGTAGGGAGGGAGGCTTCTGGAACTGCGAGTTTCCATGGATGGTCTTGGTCGACATGATAAACTCAGACAGCCTTTCACCTTGCTCGTTCCACTCCAAACCGTGGGTTCCGATGTGAAGTTCTTCTGGCGACCTTCGTGGCCCGATCTTGGCGTTGAAGTCGCCGACGATCACCTTGTAGAAGGTGTGATCTTCCTTATAGAACTTCTCCAGCTCCACGTAGAAGGCCTCGACGTCTTCGTCGTCGTAGTCGGATGTTGGGGCATACGCAACGAACACAGTCAAGGCTGGCACGGAGCCACATCGCTTCAGTCGCAGACGTCCGATTCGGCTTGTCAGAGACTCGTACGAGTCGATGTTCATGGCCAAGTGCGTGTTGACGAGGACACCAACGCCGCCTACTCCCCTGCTGTCGCATGTTCCGAGGAACAGTTCTTCTCCGGAGTCGTAGGCGGCGTGTAGGGGGTGGTGTCTTCTCGTCTCGGTCAGTCCGATGACGTCGTACTTGATCTTCCTGGCTTGCATCATCAGGTCCTCGACGGATGCTTCCGACGCAAGCGTGCGGGCGTTGTAAGTACAGATCGTCATCCTAGTCCTTCTCAGTTTGCGCAGCCTGGTTAGGCCCTGAGATTTTAGCAGCCTCTCCGTACTCGTCCTTCCCATCGCTGCAGAAATGGGGGCTCTTTCGGGGTCAGGGGAATGAGGCCCTTTTGTGCTGCTGTGTTTGACTGGAATACAACACGGGTAGCTAGTCAGGCTCTGTCGTGCGGGCGGGGTACTCCGGGCAGCCAGCCAGACTGCCCGAAGGGACGGGGCGAGACTTAAGGCGGCCTCGAATCGCCTTACATGTACTCCCAGTCTACCGAGTGCAAGCTTTTGGCCGAGCCGACACAGTTACAATCCGCACAGTCACGGACACATCCACGCACACTGTGCACGAACATGCCGCTCCCACGCACAAGGAACGCATCGACCCGACACAGCAGGAGCAAGGAGTCCATCCCCTGCATCCCACCTGCGTCTCTGGGCAGTACACGGTCGCATTTGGTTCGCGTTTAATTCCCCTATCCACCACCCGGGGACGCGCCACGTGGCCCTGCGACAAGCGGCCCGAGATCCCTCTTAACAAGAGAGCCCGAAGGCTCTCTATCGAGGGAGATCCGTGGCAAAAAAGCATAGCAGAGCATAATATTATGTCGAGTTCATTTAAATGAGTGATATGGTCAACGCCTTTGCACTGTAAGCGTTACTTGCGGTTAAGCGATGAGTAAATCAGTATTAGCGGAGAAGAGAAGGTTGCTGCGTCCTTCCTCCTCGGCGCCTGGCTCGCCAACCATTCATTACTCACTGTTATTGTCCGAAAGCAAACCAACAATGCAGTGCCTGATACAGATGAAATCCTTTCTGTTTTGACTCGATGTCGAAAAAGAGAGCATAACTAAACAAGGTCTCTTTGTTGAATGCGCTACGCACTCCATTCCTATGGAATATGGTGGAGGCACTTTGAGTACGTATTAATTTGCTTTGTAGGTTAACTTGCGGTGGCCAGCCGATGGGCTAGTCAGTGCTTTCCCCTTTCTAATCAAATCTTGCTGAATACGGATTCTATTTAGGGGATGACCGTGGTAGCTGACAGCTAGCAATGGCAAAGCCCAGCTTTACGTGAGGTCATCTGCACCTACATAGTACTTCTGGTTCCTAAATTTTTTGGCTTGTTTTACGTGACCTGCCCATCTGTTTGGCTGTACTCTGCGTTGCATTTCCTTGCGGCCTGTCATTTCCATTTGTATCTTGGTCGCTCTCTTTTCGGTTTCTGCGCTCATCCTTGATAATATGCTTGCCCCGACCGCCAATGACGTCGTTGGTCGGACAAAACGTCAGTCGTCTAGCAGGGGAGGGACTCCTTACACAAGCGGCTATAGGATCAGTGGCACCTTTGTGGTAAAGGAAAGACGTCGTATATTCAGGTCATATTCAGGTCGAAGAGACAGGTCGTTGTCCACCAAGTATCATCCATTGCCCTTAAGCTATTATATACGCTAAAATGTTCCCCGATGGAGTGGTGACGGTCGTGCATCTCATGGACACATGTGTGTTGTCTGCAGGAACTCGGGTAGTGGTCTGCATTGCACAAATAAAAAATTTTGTTTCTTCTATGAAGGACGCTTGATCTCCAGTGTTTACTCGCAAATCAAAATGCCTATTTTCTATTCAGGCATTTTGGTCAGTTGTCTAATTGGTCCATACTGCCCAATGGAAGTAAGGCAGCCGTTGAATCTAACAGATCATGTAGCACACATCCGATCTTGACGTCAGAAAGGGCACCTTTGAAGGCAAACTGAGCACCTTCAAGATGGAAGCGATCCTCTTCTAATTTAAGCTAGAGACTCTAAGATGGTGAAATCTAAGAATGTTGCACGAAAATGAGTTTCCAATTTAAAAGCGTTACTATGACTTTCTTCTAAAATTCATCACCCACCTTATTCGATAAAAGTGACGCAGTCTTTGAATTTTCATAAAAATATTATCTTCAGTTACAGAGGTACTCTAGAGTTTACTTTGAAGTGAAAAATAACAGAAGTTTCAAAATTTTTCTAGAAGTGAGTCGCATCATGAACTCGCCAAATACAGCACTCTATTCGTCTGATTGATAGCACAAGTGCTGCTTATGCAATGACGCACCGTGGCTTGGGTTCCTTCCGCAACTGCTTCCGTTGTATCGCTGATTAGTGTGTAATTCTGAATCTTACAGAATTTTTGCAATCAATTAGATCAAAATCACGACATTTTTGTCTAGTGCGTGGAGCGCATCCAGTTTTTGCAACTCAACAGAAAAACCCCCAGTTTTCAGCATCTTAAGTCAAGCCTTATACCATTTTTGTAGCAAGAGAATCAAAAATTCAAGCGCGGAATTCATTTTTTGGGTCTTGCGAAACACAAATTTTCGAGGGAAATCGTAGTGATCTTTTCACAACGAAAACCTTTCAGGAAGGTATCTAATTAGCGTCCGCTTTGATTTTGTAGGTGTTCATTTTGTTTTGATAATATCCAGTTTGGTGTGGAAATATTATATATTTGCGGTTTTAGGTTAAGGCGATTACGTCAGTAAGATGCGATCTCTGTAAAAGAGGAGGATACGAAGAACGCTATCTAAATTACGAAAGTTTCTAAGATGCGTCACGCATTCTACATTCAGTTCACTTCGCTAACGTACATTATATACATTTTTAGCCACATTCGAATAACTAGGTAGTGAACCCTCCATTCACAGTGTCTCGAAGAATTCACGCAGGAATGGAATGCGCGGCGCATCCAGAAGGGATTGTCATGGCTGACATGTTGTATCGTTCCTGTGGGAGTTCCGTTCCATTTATCGACAACGCCGATAGTCTCCAGAAGCGGATTTGTGCGTGCCAACGATTTGTTGCGATGCGATTTAGTCCAGTTCTATTTCCGAGCCATAGGCCGGCTCCAGTCGTTCCCGTTCCGTTTCTCCGTTGTCTTTTTTCCAATTCCGTTGATTCTTCGACGATTTGCAGAGTGTCAGACGGTTGCTTTGCCGCGACGAGTTTCCCAGGTGGCGGCTCGTTTTTGGTCCTCGCTTTTTGGACCTGTTTCGGTATGATTTTCCGGTGGCATGGCGGCTGCCTATCACTTGGCATAGTTCTGCCTTTCTCGTCTTGTAGTTATTATTCCGCTCGTTTGCCACACACTTCTGAGGTCTAGGAATTCATCTTCTTCTCGTGAGCAGGTGCTTTGGAAGAAACGCGAGCAGCAAAGTGCCAGTGCGGTGTCAACCCTTGAGTCTCCTTCCCGCACAACTGCTGCTTCCAACTCCGTAGTCCACTGGATCAATGCTAGGGTGGCAACGGGATATGTACCAGTGTGGATATTAGTCGCCGCAGCTGACGCTTCGTTGTCGTGTGGTCGCCTTCTCCATCCCCCCCCCTTTATTGTTGTGATGTTTTTCGGGCGGAGAGACAGTTGCAGCGCTACTCTATTATGCAGGCGAACTGAAAATCATTTATTAGTGCTATTAAGTCTATGAAATCTTTGTCCACAGAGATGCAGAAACTCTCTAGGATCCATATTGCTGAAACAAGGCTTGGATCATTTCTGTTGGCTATTTTTATTCGCTTCGTACCCGTCGAGCGCTTACCGATATCACCGAATTCTCCGAACGAATTCTTATTCTGTGAATTTTCGAGAAACGACATGCTGCAAGCGGAGATTGCCAAACGTAGAGTTAGAGCAGTGTATCATGCCAATCTATCCAACACTCCCGGAATCCAGTTAGATAATAATATGGTGTCTCACCGATCTCGCAAATTACAGACGATCTACTGCCTCGAAACCGTCGCTAACATCGCTCACTGCTCCATATAATGTCGCGTTGTAGACACGCATACGCTCACATAGAACTCGTTTTTGCCTCGTAAAAAATGAATCAATAGGGAACTAAGCATAGAAATCGCCGTTCATCAGTTTGTTCAATATTCAATGAATTCGTTAATTTTGTTGCTATTTGTTATGGTATGCTTTAAGACTGGACAAGATCGTCGCCTGTCAGGCTGGAACGGGTTCTTTTTAGGAAGTTTTGGTTTTTATTTCGAAAATTTTCTCGAAAAAAAAAAACTCCCGCACGCCTGCACGGCATGTCCTAAAAGCGTGATTGTACTGTTTGAATGATCATAAAATCTCACTCTTTTTAAACCTTCACTGTAGTTTTCGACTTTTCATAACGCACTGAAAACTAGATTCATTTGCAGAGACTGCGCCAAGCGCTTGCCAACCTCGCCACAACGTAATCATTCTTTGGATCATTTTAGAGAGTGTATTAGAGTGTCAGGATGTATTATTATGGGGGGGGGGGGCAAAAGTAATGAGACTCCCCATGCCGAGTCCATATATCTCGTGGTTGGAGTCTGGTTTCGTGCTTCTCGTATTTGCATGTTTGTATGCTACTTATTGAAGCCCATCTGAGAAGTTACCCCTTCCGCCCTTTTCAGAGGCATGCCGAAATCCCAATCTGACGAGTCGACCTGTGTCGCGCAAATCTCGCCCAATTCCCAACTCCGAGCAGCCTGGACTCAATAGTCACGCAAGATGAGAAGTACGTCTTCTACCTTAACCCTGCCAAGCAGCGAGTCCGGGTGAGGCCTGCTGACCTGTTATCGACCTTCGTTCGGCGGGATGTTCACGGCGAGAAGCACCTTCAGAGCTTTTGCGTCTGCGCCCGCGGATCGGTTTACCGGAAGCTGTTTCCCAAGAGCACTGCGATGAACTCCAAGGCCATGGTGAACGAAATGGAAGAGATGGACCTGCGACTCGCTCTTATTCATTCGCAGCGCTTCAAGAAGGTTCTGCTCTTCGACAACGCCGCACCCCATCGGGAACAAGTAACCACGGATAAGCTGGGCAGCTAGGCTACGTTCACATGCCTCACCCACCGTATTCGCCGGACTCCATGCGACTACCACTACTTCTTGAGCCTACAGGACTTCCTGGTCGGAAGGGACACAAGAACCCAAGCAGTCCTTGACAACCATATCGAGCAGTTGATCAACACCAGGCCGAAGCAGTTCTGGAAGGATGGGATCAGAAAGTTGGCTGAGTGATGGCAGCAAGGTCATTGCCCTTAATGGCAAATACATTCCTCAGCATCGTTGAGTTGTAATTGAGTTATAAGGAGATAAAGATTTTTTTCATTTTGTCTCATTACTTTTGGCCCCTCCTAATAGAGTGTCAAGGGGCGCGTGAAGCGCAGTCGGAGGAGGCACCGGCTGTCGCCTGCACCTGATACCAGGTTCCTGGTTCGGATTTCCCGCCCAGGCCAAGCAGGCCTTCCATCCCTCCGGGGTCGGTGAATTGGTACTAGACGTGTCTGGGAAGATAAAGCACTGACTTGCACATCGGCTGGCCACCGCAAGTCATTTTATGGCCAAAAACGCATTCAACACGCCTCCACGTCATCCCGTAGAAGTAGAATGCGTGGCGCATCCCAAAGAGGATTGAATAACGCCGTCCTTTATCCTTTTATTATTAGAGTGTCATAAAGATCCGCATAGATTTGCGATAGGTCACAGGATGTTTTCTTTTCTGATCACATCTGCTATTCGGTAAGCTGAGTCGCAATAAACTGTAGCTTTTCATTGTGAAATTTGAGAAAATGCACGATAGCGCTTGCACAGTCAACCACATAGGCAATGGAACGTCCTGGACGATTGCATGGCGTAATCTCATCTAGCACATTGGGTTCTGCGCATGTAGCAAACGTGGTCAGCATTGAGAAATGGGAGCGCGCCAGCCTACCATAACCAATTAGAGCTCCGTACGAATACACGCCATCCAGTCAGGATACCGGCTGCAACCATACATGCCTCATCCAATGAGCGTGTCTGAAAGACACGCTCATTGGATGAGGCATGCATGGTTGCATGGCACACCCCACATCCCAGTGCTGCCTGCACTTGCAACTGGGATCGGGAACCGTGTACTTCTCAGCTCTTTAAAATAAGCTTGAAGGCATTTCTTTGCCTAAGGACATAAGAGTCTTCCGGCTATTCAAAGAGTGTGACCATGTTTTGAAGAAGCCCGCATAGGTGTGTTTTTAAGACAAATTTTTGAACTGAAAATTTATTTCTACTTTCATGAAACATGTAATGTTTTGTTTGAAGTAATACGACTACGCCTTATTCGACCCCTCCAAAAAAAGCCCAGTTTCGTTTCAAAAGTGCAATTTTTAAGCAGAAAATGGTATAATGTTGTATTATATGCAGCCAAATGCTAAGGGTCAGTAAATGGACGATACTGTAAAAAATTTTAAAAATTCACTTTTCGTGTCTTTTAGAGGACAGCTCAGGATTTCACCCACATTTCAAAGCAAATTTTGTCAGAGAAATACAGGCAGCGAGTAGCTTTTGATCAGAAGCGCACCCTTAGTACACTACTACTAGCGTTATTCCCGTTAGATGCGACTGCGACTCACCCTTGGGAAGCTACTCGGCTAACTTGGCTTCCAAGCTCTCTCCTGGGTTTTACCTGATCTTGAGTTGTCCCTTCCATCGGCAGCCCAATGACTTCGTGCTTCGCTGTCGATGTACTCGCGCCGAATGTTGAACCCTCGAGACCGTCGAGGTGCGAGTGTTTATCTCGTTCAGCTTAGTAAGACTTCCAAATTGAGGTATAATAAGATCTGGTAAGATGTCGGCGATGTTCGTTTGGCCGTAACAGCTTTTCGCTTGCTAATATTTAAAAGCCCAGTTGTGGAGCCCTGCCCTATTTTTGAGCTGAATAACGTTGGACCTCTATGCTCCTTGCGTGATATCATACCTTGCCTACTCGTTGAGAACTAAGGTATTACTTCGTGGGAGCCGCTGTCGTCAGCGACGTCGTTGCCGATGCGTTTTTCTATTGCAACAGTCGCACGTAGACCACACGAGCCGTCTCCGCCGCCTAATCTTCGACGACAGCAAGGGCGTGGAGGCACCTGATCTTGGATCATCGAGAGATGTCGCTCCGGGTTGCTCTCACCTCGACGGATCGCCTATGACGCCAGAAACTCGTTCACCGCTTCGAATGAAGTTGTGCTGACGGAATGTCGTTCGTTGTGGAAATTCGCATAGTGTTCTTCGTCGTCTTACTGAGCCACATACACGCCATGTCGTGTTTCACTCTCAGATCGTTTGATTGCTTCTGATGTTCCTCAAGATCCTGGATCACGTGGGCGGACATCAACGGCCTCGTTTTTGCGGGCACCAGCATTACCGGACTCGCCGTCACACCGGCGGCCGTTCCGCTATTCCAGACAACATTCATTCTCCGTGCTCGTGGTCAGTGTGTCTTTTGGAAAATTGGCGCTGTCATTGTGCCCTGTTGCCGTCAACCATTCTGCCACAGACATGAGGAGCTAGCGCGTTTTGTGGCGGAGAATTTGCGTCCTGCACCCACTTTTTACGAGAGACCTTCGAAAAGGTGTGTTTGTTGCGAGGCGGCGCTGCGCATCTCTTCCATAAAGTATCAGTTCACTTTTTCTGGTCACAAGAACGACTCTTGGTGGAATATAAACTGTTTGTCTTCCGAATACCGTCGCGAAATTGATGTACGACCCTTTCGCCGCAACCGTCGACGATGGCCATATCGGTGTCGGCTGAAACAAACTGTTGTCTGACTTTTCTTGTAATCCTGTGCTAGTAGGATCTGAGTAATAAGAACATGTTTTCCAAGGTATTGTCAGCTGCTGTTACCGTTTATCATGGTGAGGCAGCCGTTCCCAGTCTCTTCTTTCGGTCTCGTGAATTTTTCACCGTTTTATCAAATGTCTTTACCTCCTCGGCACGGCAGTATCCTTCTGTTGTCCTGATCTAAGAATCTGTCGATGCATCGTGCTTTAGTCTTTCTCTCTCTCTCTATTTAAACCTCTGTCTCATACAGGATGTTTCGAAAAATGTCCATGCACTCTTTGCGTGGCTCAAAGATGTCAACCCATCTGGCGGCACTGAAACCTTATGATTTTTCTTTGCTTTACCCTATTTAATCCTTCGTTTCGGCAGCAATTCCTGAGTAGGAGGAGCTTCAATCTGAGCCAAGAAATCTGGGGTTGCAATTTTTTCCCGATGGTTGCTGTTTTTCCATGGTGTTTCGTGTTTTGTTCAGCAGTCCACATATTTGCAGTGATGGAAGGCTATGGACTACAATCGTTTTTGCTCCTGCAATGCTCCACGTGAATAACAGTTGCGCTAGTGTTCCCTAACCATCGTATTATCCTGGACGAGTGCTTGGCAGCGTCCGAACATCTAGTATGTACGTCATAAGAATTGCGCTATTTTGTTCTTCAACTTCGGCTGAAGGTGCTCCCTTCAGCTGCAGTGGTAAGAATGATCTGGCCATTCAAGCAGGGTATGCACTTTTTGAAGCATCCTGCGTTTTCGTGTGCTTCTGTGTATCACTTTTCAAAACGATACGCCTGACGTAGGCTCACATTGACGGTCCTTTTGTAGCCATCATTCCCCGGTTTGATAGAATGGGGATCTGTGTACACAGATAGTGTAACAGGCAGTGGTGAATTTTTAGAGAATTCTGTTTTACCTGACAGAAGCTTCTTCACCGTCACATTTTTTATGTTTGCGCAGTGCATTTCGAGATGATCCTTTTAAAATCGATTTTACTGAAGGCTTTTAACCCTCGACCTCTTGTACCTGCCCTTGTAAACGTTCTTTCTCAATTATCCAGCAAGTGAATTTGCTCTATTAGTGCTTACAAGGAATGAGAAGAATGCATTTTCGCGAAAATTTTGGTCTAGTCGTTGATAAATCTCGACTGGAGTTAGGCCAGGAATGGCGGGGAGCAATTGCGAGTGTGTTCGCACTTTCGGCGTTGACGAGTTGTTCTATGGTTCAAAACAATGGTCGCACTTGGTTTTTTCTTCGTTGCGGCCTGCGTTCGGTAGCGGGTTTTGAATGAATTTCATTGACATATGGTGTAGCAACAACAGAATCATGTTAAATGTTCAGAGGCAATCGAAACCTCTGTTGGACACTGTTCATTTGCCTGTACATAGTCTGGGCCACTCCTTTGGGTCGTCTTCTAACTTTCATCGAGATCTTCCGAAATCAATATCGGTATTACCCGATAGCAGGAGGAAGGATGACATCTCTGTACACGGTTTGCTACAAGAAGAACAGGTGTTGGACGCTGCCAATAAATTTTTTCTGATACACGCTACGTTTTATACTTCTTCGGTATATCGCGAAGGGAGTTTGGATACGTATATAACCCACATGGTAACGGAATCAGAGGAGGCACGCGCTGACGGGCACCCCGAGTCGAATTTCTTAGTTCGGATTCGGCCCTTACTGGATTTGCAACCTTTCGGAGATGATGGTGAATTGGTGTTAGACTTGTCTTGGAAGGATCTTTTTTTCTTTAAAGTTTTCCCCTTTTCGACAATCGCATATGGTTGTTTAGGAAGGATACGCATTCAAATTGCCCTTACGATATCCTGAAGGAACAAAATGCGTGGCGCATCCCAAAATGATCGATTAACACCGTACTTTACCCTTATTCAGCTCGCACAGTGACCTACAGCGGCCCGATGACAAACAAGTCAGTACTCTACCCTTTCCCAGCTCGACTAGTTCCGCTTCTTCGACTTCACAGATAATGTAGCCTTACCAGTGGATAGTTGGCGTGACTGGAACTCGAGCCGTAATCGATTCAGCCTCGAGAACCAGCGCTTCCTTTCCGACTTTGTTTCTGTGTGCATTGAAAATTCACTGGTGTTCTAGAAATATTTTGTGCCGGCTTAGCTGAGCGAGAGGTTGGACATTTTTTCTGCCTTTTGCTGATTAAATAGTTTTCTATCTGCCTTTAGGGTAAATAAGACTTTTAGGTACGTGTCGCGAAGACGCGCAGCATTGGGAGGTGGGAACGTGCCAGCCAACCATAACAAGCACAGCACCGACCATACCCTCATCATGTAATCGGGGTACCGTCCGTGCACTGCCTCTGAATATGACGCCCATTCGATGCGGCGTAATTGGCTGGTGTGTCCCCGCCTCCTAATGCTGTGCGCCCTCGCGACATGTGCCGATTTTTATAGCACTGTGGGCCCTCTTCTGTAGTCTGGCTAGTCTTCATTTCTTCTTTGGTTATATCACGCCTTATCGTGCCCGTTGTTGGAAGATGGCTGCTTATACCCCCCCCCTTTGTTCAGCCAGTTGGTTCCCTGTGCAAATGCCTCTCAAACAACTCATAGCTTTTGACGGAGGACATCAAGGGAAATGCAGAAAAGGGGGGCTTAGGCAAGGCTATGAGGACTTGCCCTTTCTTTTTAGCTCTTCCACTGAGGTTTGTACACTCTTACTTTTGTCGTTCACGCTCTGCATCGATTTTACAGTTCTTCTATACAGCAATTGGTTCCACTTTTTGAATGTCTCGTGTCGCGACCGTCGAATGCTAACCTGCTCGTTCTCTGCCTCAGAAGTTTATTTTCACAGAAGGAGCGTACCTCACGGCGTCGTCGCGACTACCGTCCCAAGTCGCCGCCTTCTCACCTATTCAGCTGAACTGCGCTGTCGATGTCTTATTCCACCGGCTCGAGCGACTCGGGTTATTGTTACGTTCGTAAGCCGAAGCTCAACGCCGCCGATGGACTGGCGAAGAACGGTGTGGACCACGCGGCGGTCTGCGTCACCGACGATGAGGAACCGATGCAGTTCATGGCCCGTCGCGGTTCGCCCTTCGCACGAACTGGCAGAGGAAAATCGCGGCGACAGCGCAAGAAGGCTGCGCCTCGGCCATGCGACGCGAGCTCGCAGTCAAGTTGCTCGAGCAGCGACCTGAACTCCCTGACCAGCGAAGAGGACCGTCGCCACACACTGTCGCGTGAGGACGTCATCAAGAAGGTGTACGTCTACTTCCAGTCGCTGCTGGTCACGATTCGCCGTCAGCAGAGGTTCTTCGAGAAGATCGGCGGCCTCATGGCAGACGCCGATGCTCGCTGGGGTGCCGGCGGACTTCGGAAGGGCTGGGTCGACCCTTCCGGTTGCTTTGCGCCGCACGGCTTTGCAGACCCGTCGAAGCCACTAGCCTTCCCTGGCTGCTGGGCTGTACCTCATCCGGCTGTCCATCTAGCACTCATCACGTCTAATCTACGCGACTATCTGGAATTTCTGGCGTGGTGGGTGAACATTGCTTCTCTTTGGAATACGACGTGCGGTACCATTGAACTTTTTTTTTCGATGAGTGGTAGTGCTGGTGTCAAGGTGAAGTTTCGTTGGGCACGGAAGGGCGGTACAATATCTATTCGATACTCGGTAGAGACACATTTATCAAGCTTTTGTCTGAAGTATGCATCTCTTCAAAGACAACGAACTTCTTATAATTTGAGATGTATCAAGGTCACCTAATTTCGTGAAGAATTCTGCAGGTTCGTGTTAGCCGCTTACTTTTCCATTGGAGGCTACCACTTTAGTCAACGGTCATACATACTATACGGACCTATCATTCAACGATTCAGAGGTAGCTGGAATAGCGCTAATGCTAGATTTCAGAGGTGGGTAAGGCTGTCAAAGTTTTACTTCGCGACATGCCCTTGAGAAAGACTATCTATTAACAAGCCCTCAACTCGCCATATCCAGTGAAGCTTCATCAGCCTCAGCACCTATAGCCCGATTTGTTTCGTCGTAAGATGAGTGACGAAGTAACGCCATTTATAGCTTTTCACACAATGGCAAGGAGACATAAAACCGGAGCCTGGCTGTCTCAGTTCATTTATTGTACTCACTTCACTTTACTGTACATTTTAATGTACCCGACTTGCGAAAAATCTATAGTACAAGTTGGGTTCTTTTATTTCACGAGGACAGGTTGTTTAAAAATGTGTACTCTGTTTGACGCGGTATAATTGCATCCCTTTTTATCTGCACTGCACCTTTTATATCAATGAAAGCGAAAATCTTACGTCACTTTAGCTGTTGAGATCGCAACTGATAGGCCAACCGTATAATTGAATAACCGCATGATTCTCCGTTCAAATCAGAAGCGCCTGGACTTAAACGGTCTCCAAATTCTTGGGATACTATAGAGTCGCGAATTGCTCAGCATTACCCGCAACACTCGTCTGTGCGCCGTCAGTTGCTCTCTTGGCAGTGGAAAAAACGTATCGAATGTGGTTGTAGCAGCAGACATGTGAATATTTAGCCACTTCTGTTGTAATTCATGACCTACTATTATCACAAGTATTAGAAGCTGTTGCATTTAAGAGACGCCCTCATAGAATGAGAAATAATAGTGCAAAATCATTTTCGGTCCACCTTCAATCACCAGTTCTGTCCCAAATTTTCAAGAACTCTTCTTGAGAAATTGAACGTACGGGTCAGGCTGGTGATTAAGCAGAGTTACGCACAATGGACTATGCAGTCGCTTATTCGAAAATTCCAAGCATTAGACTTTGAATGTGTACAAAGCAGGCAAACAGAAGCAAAGCGCTGCGTGATCACATCAATAAAGGATCCCTAATTTTTTATCGTTTAATATTAACTGTAAATCTTTGCTGTAATTGAAACAAGTTGAAATTCTCTTACTACCTTAAACAACGAGGCGATTTGCAATGGGAAAGTATAGTGCAGTCGGAAAAGGTGCCGGTTGTCGCGTGCACCCAATACCAAGTTTCTGGTTCGAATCTCCTGCTCAGGCCCACCAAGCCTTCCATCCCTCCGGGATCGATGAATTGTTACCAGACTTTCCTGGGAAGGATGAAGCGCTGACTTGTTCATCGGCTAACCACTGTAAGTCATTCTATGTATAGTCCACGTAGGCATCCAAATCTCTTCCACGACATCCCGTTGAAGTAGAATGCGCAGCGCATCCCGAAATGGATCGAGTAACGCCGTCCTTTATCCTTTAATAATAACTATAAGCCCTTGCGGGGACTGGAAAAAATTGAAATTTCCTCAGATACCCTATATAAAAATGAAATCAAGGAAATCTTCTTATCTATATTATAATTCGCTTAATCCGTGGGTCACGTTACTAGTTACGGGGAGGGTGATTGAAGCCAAGGAATGCCCACGGCCGTGCGGGGTATGTCAGCTGGTTTTTCTTTCAGCTTAACCATGGGCGATTGTTGGCGAACCATATCCTTGGCGGCGAATCGTCCAAGTTTACGAAGTAATCTGTGGACAACGCGTCAGGGTAAGATGAGGATCAAGTGCCGAGCGCCACGAGTCAGAAGACGGCGGCAGACGTCCGGCGTGCGTTGGGAAACAGAAGACGTGCAGAAGACGTCGTCCAACGTGCGCATTGGCTCAGAAGACATGTCGCAGACGTCCAACTTGCGTAGATTCAGACTAAGAATAAGTGGGATCAGTAAGAGGGGGACCACTGAAGATCAGCAAAGGAAGACCACTAGAGGGGGGGGGGAGGGTGAATAAGGGGGACCAGTAGTTGCCCTCAAAATCGTCCAAAGTGCGTCGGGTTTTGGAAGACGGGTCACAGAAGTCGTGGCACGTGTGTAGGTGTGCAGAAGTGTCATACACGTCGTGGCAACGTGGTTACACGTTAGTCGGGACTCAGTGTCACATGTGATGTTTGATTCTCACTCCGTTCCTTTGCCAGCACATAGGAAAGAAGTATTTCGGGAGGGGGAGGAGTTGAGAAAGTGACCATGGGATTCGGAGGAGTATTATTGCCGTAGTAAATGGTGTCGGCCTATCGATTAATTTTAATTATGTTTCTGAAGATTAAGCACTTTGGAATGGGACTCTCATGTTTCTCGACACGTCGAGAACGGGCACTTCGAAGAATAAATCGAGTGTATGTGATAGTGGGTGGATGGGATTCAAAGGATCAGTGAAGATTCTGCCATGGCATATCCCACTGCCCAATCTATGTAGTAAAACCGGTTTTTACTGTAATAAAAGTAAGAAGGCCTAATAAGAAAGGAGGAAGGTTGGGGCTCTTCTATTCTCGGGGTTTGGGGGCGAAGCCCCCAACCAGACGTTTGGCGACCGCTATGCCGCTGAACTTCTGGTGGAGAAAATAAAACGATCAATATCCATCTTTGAGGAGGAAAAGCTGCTTGAATATGTTGTTTTTACAATAATTGTATGTATGAGAATTTGTCAAGAGCAGCAAGCATAATGGTTGGTTGAACATGGTCATCCATTTAAGCGTAGTAAATTTTTCAAGGAATTTTCAAAGATTACTTCGAATTCTTCTTATGTGCAGTGTGTCGTTCGAATGGGAACGGTATTTCGTGTTGAAATCCCTACCCACCGTATCATGTTAAAGATCATTGAACCAAAAGCTAATGCAATCGCTTCTGCGTGGCTACGTTCTTGGAATGCGGACGTCTGTGTTTTGTCGATCTGGCGAAGACGACAGGGACAAGAAGGTAAAGGCTTCTGTCGCCGCCGCGCTGCTTTTCACGCCTATCGTCTACAGCGATGATTTGTGGCTCGGCTACACCGGCGATCTTCTGCAAACCGGTTCACGCAGCGTTCGCCATAATTTGCGCAATGCTAACGCAGCTGGGGATATATGGTGACACTGGTGGTTTTTTGGCTGAAAAGGGCGTATATTACATTTTGCTCTAGAAGATAACCGCTATGGGCTATTATTTCGTGAAATAAAGGATGAAGGATTCCGCTAACTAAACCCTTGTTTGTATGCGTCATGCATTCTTCTTCTGCAGCATATCGTAGAGGTTATTTGAATGCTTTTTTGTAACATACTTGGGGTAGCCAGCCAATCCACAAGTCTTTTTTTACCATTCCCATACAAATGTGACACCAATTCGTCGACCGTGGGTAGACGGAAGACCTGTTGGCTTGAGAGGGAATTCCATTCTCGGTAGTACACTTAGGACGCTTCCTGTGCGCTACCACGGCCTTCTGGAATCATATGTGAATGAGAGAGCCTTCAGTGCGATGTGTTTGTATTTGTAGGGTGTCGTCCCATCTCTTGCTCTTATTCCGTGTTGTTTATCCTGCACAAAAGTGAGTGTGACTGAATTGAAAAGCTCTTTGTTTTGACGGAATACTCTTTCATGCAAATGGTCGAAATTTGAGCGATTCGGGGTATTCCTGAAATCGGTCCATCCATCGTTACGCGAAATCCATATCTGAGACGGTGAGCGTAAAACTTCAGTTTTTGATAAGAACTGAGTCTGTTTTCACTGCGGTTAGCTGTGGTTTTAGCCAAGGGCCTCACCGGTACACCCCTTTTTGGGATTGGGTGCGCAAACGCTGTAGAGGGCGAGTCCCTTGGGCTTGACGTCCTGATCGCTTCTACGGCGTACATGCAGAAAAGTCCCGGTCACGCTAAACATAAGCCCTAATCCTAGTCAAGTGCGGACGTCTTTCAATCCTCGTATTCCGAGGTTATAGATGGAAATATGGTGTGAGGGACTTTCCACAACGTGCCGTAGTCAAGCAAGTCTAACGATAAGCTTAAGAGTAGGCCAGACATAGCAAACGCTCTGTCTGGGTGTTTTCTGATGGTTTTCCCGCGCAACACTTCCGACGCACAGAAGGGCAGTGCAAGAGCGGTTGACATTTAATCTACGGAAATCTTGTCTAGTAGCCAACGGTATGTAGCTCCGTACATACTTCCGCGTTATGTAAATGTTAATGGCTTTGTTTGTTGCCGATCGCTGTACGGTACTGGTTTCGAGTGGCGGAAATGCCGGCTCAAGGCGATAAACGGGACTAGATAGCAGCGGTGATCGAATGCTGCCACATCGGTCACAGTCGTCGAATTGTGACGGCGGCGGTGACGTCATCTTCAGCTGAGCAATATTCTGCGCACTGCACTCGTATAATCTGTCAGGGATCCACTGCGTGGTGGGTAGTCCATTTGGGATCGACATCTGCGAGGCATTTCGACAGAGCCCAATGATGAGGTTGTTTTGGAGCTCAAAACTGTTCTGGTCATATTCAGTCTTTCAAGGTCCACTCCTTCAATAGTGGTTGATAGACGTTGCATTCAAACAGTGTCTCAGAATATGTTGCCACCATTAACCGTGTTTAGTCTGGCTTTCGTTGGATATCAACGAGTGATGCGGCGGCACGACTATTCCTACACGTTTGTTTGAACTGGTAGCCGTGGCTTCTAGACTGCTCTTCAGCTGCTTCGGCACCGTAGCTGTTAGCTTAGAATAGACGAAAATTGAGTGAATGTCGCTCCAAACGGTCGCAGAGTAGCGCAGTCGGAGTGGTGCCGGCTTTCGCCTGCATCTGAATCGAGATTATTGGTTTGGATCCCGCCTCTCCATCGGCTGGCTACCACAAGTTACTACATATGCAAAGTACACATTTGTCTTCACGATGTCTCGTAATATTAGGAGTTACAGCTCTCAAAAACCGGTTAATCTGTGCCGAATTATTTTTCTTTAGCTTGCCATCCAGTATCACCTTATCCTTCAGAATAACATACTTAACAAATAAAAAACGAATTGGAGATCCGAATGCAGAAACGGCATAAAAGCTATCCCAAAACCCCTAATTAGGCCTCATCTCTTCGTATCGTTATAATCCTCCAAAAACAAGGTTTGTTCACGCGAAAATTTTAGACAGCCAGAGAGAGAGGCTACGTAATGTGGATGATTTAAATTTTGAGTGAAACAGTTTTTGTTTCGGAGGAAAGCTGTGATCGTAACTAGAGGCAGGAACTAAGGTCAACTGGGTTTTTTCCTAGCATTTAATTTTGTGGGTGGCTGCCAAAAATGTACGGCTGCTATCTACATCTTAAAACCGAAATAGCGAATAGCTTTCGTATGTTATGCAAAGCGATACGGTGACCGTGCGCGCAATCGCTTTCGGTTCTCAAATCGCTGCCGACTTCTGCAGCAGAACACCCTGTGCTATAGTTGTGCTTACTCGACTATTCGAATAATTTTTTCGAATAATTTATTGTACGATATTATATTATTCCAATTCGAAACTTCCTGGTTTTCGAATATTCGATTTCGAACGAAAATCGAAAGTCAGGAAGTTTTGAGTATTCGAAAACCTGGAACTATTCGAATAATTATTCGAATGGTCGAATAGGCACGTGCCACTACTTATCGTGGGTTGTCTCTCACTATGTGAGATGAAGTAGTGTTTGGAATGATAGGTTTTCAAATTTTTTCTCTACCTTCGAAATTCCGAAAAGCGCGACAATGTCGAAGCATTCGTGGGTTTAAATTTTCTGCCAACATTGGCTTACAACCGGCATGATGGCGCTCATGCTCCTGTCAGATTGATATTGGAGAGTCTGCTTCCCAAGAGAATGGGTTGGGTACAGAAACAGCCTCGGCAAAAAAGTTATTCACAAGCATTCAACGCTTCATAATGCGTGTTTATTGATTAGGTTTAAAAAAACCTTGGGGCTTTTGTGCTATGTACTAGGACGAGTTGGCATAAAGTCCTTGATTCCAAGCGGGGCGTGAACCATTATACTTCACAATCCACCCAGAGATTCTATTAGTTGTGCCATAGGAACGTTCGCTCTCGTTGGTTCGGGACATTCTTATTTTAAACTTACCAACATCCTTCTGTTATTAAACGAAAAGTTCTTCTTAGGTGCTGAAATTCTTCCGAGTGGATTTGATTAGATATAAAATTGAATGAAATGGAATTGAATTGAATTTGATTTGACTATATTGGTGTGTTTATTGGTAGAACGGATAAAAGGCTAGAAATCATGGGGTATGAATTTTCGTCCGGGAGCCTAGTTTGTATATATTATGGGTTGCTTTCCTTTTGGTGAAAATTTCAGTCACAGTTTGCTGCTGTTCTTTATTCTTTTAACCCTAAAGAAGCTGATTGAAAGATCCCGATCCCAATTAAATTATATGCTTGTTTTCCCGAAAACGTGAAAAGACGGACAAATTGAATATTTCATACGTAATGATAACGTTAATGAAGAGAACAAAGCAAATGAGCAAGACAGTAGATCATTCTCTACGCTGTGATTGTTCAAACTATGATCCAATGAACAAAGCGCCAACGTATATACGCCATTTCAGGTTGCACCCAGGCGTTGTTGGGCGCGGTGCAGGAGCCGCTGGAGCTGGGACCGCACGACCTGGAGCGCCTCTCGATGAACAGCGTGCACGAGGTGCGTATTTTATGCCGGTAGGGATAAGCACACGCGTACCGTTTCTCTCTACAGCAACTGATCCGGCTCCTGAAGAGCTGCTTCCGCTTCTGATGCAGGTTCTGCAACAAATGGCGCCTATGAACGGGGCCGCCGGCCCGGGTGCGGCAGCGGCTCCAGCGGCGCCGTTGGACGAAGCACTGCTGAGGCAGGAGAAGATGCGGCAGCACCTTCAGCAAGCAGCTGCAGCTCAATCTGCCGTGTGAGTCCGCCTTATATGGAGATCATGAGGCAATTCTCATGGCTAGATTGCCTTCCTCATGAGGCTTTGTTTAATGACTTACAATTAGTGAGAGAGTTTTCATCACGAAATTGTGTTAAGAACCGAGATTTTGCGAAGTACAGGTTTCCAACCCGAGATATTTGGTTTTCGGATCATTATGCCTGTCATACACCATTAACTGCGCCGCACATTTTTAGAACACCCTGCACATTCTCACCTTAATTCCGTTGGGGCATGATGTCCCTGTGGAATTAAGGTGAGAATGTTCAAGGTACTCTGGTCATTGATATCAGTATTGAACTGGTTAAGCTGAAAACCGCTTATATAAATAAAATTTCATCTGATCGAGGTGGCAGTGGACCGTGCTGATGCAAAGAATGTTCGCGAAGCGTAACCCAGATGTAAAAGTTTTTGTGACCGTCAGTCAGACTATAAAAACTTGAAATTTTCGTCACCAACCGTGCCCTATACAAATTGAGAACATGTCGAGAAGGTGTACAGCATTGGAAGATGGGAACGCGTCAGCAAATCATGACCAAGCACAGCACCGAGCGTAGCCATGCCATGTAACAAGGGTACCGACCCTGCACGCTCTCTCTGAATGGAACGCCCTCATTCGGTGCGACCTGACTGGCTGGCACGTTTCCACCTCCCAATGCTGTGCGCGTTAGCGTCATGTAGCGCAATTTCTACCCATTACTTCAGCTACCACCACAATGTCCATTGATATCCTGTAATTTTTTCGGTAAATTTTATTTTCTGTAGTTTGTTCAATGAAATCCTCTACAACAAACCGACACGGTGAGTTTGCTGGAAATAACCGTTGGACAAATAAATAGTTATTTCCAGCGATACCATCGTGCCGCTTTGCATAGAAAAAAAACTTAGCCTTGAAAAAATAAGAAGGCTCTGTGCAGCTATGTGACATGCAGCAAAAGTACATTAATGCATTAATTGTATTCTCAATAAATGTCCCAATGTTTTCATAGCACCACCTACTGAATGGGCGTATCACACTCGCTTTTCTCGAATGATCTATGATGTTTTGCAAAGACGCAACAGGAAGTCCGGACATCGATGGACCGGAAGACCTGAAAAACTTCTCGCTGGTTCGCAACAGCTCCTAGGTTGGGCAGCCATACGCTGGTTGTGCGAAGTTGCATTTTTTGTTGAGAGACCGGCAAATCTGTCCTGATGTAAAGAAGGAAACATGCTCAACGATTGCGGCTATCGTGCCGTCCCCAAACTACAAGTCCCTCAGTAGAGACGCTCTGAATAGGATCGACAGAGCTTTGGACGAAGGACATCCATGCGAATAAAGGATCCAGAGAGGAGTCAGCGCATTCGACCACACACACGCCGTGACGGAACTCTTCGATGTAGCATCAGCTACCGCTGTGCCTTACGTTAATCGACCTGAAGGAAACATTCGAGTCTGTCCACCTTGATGCGGTCATCGAAGCCTTGTCACACTGGGCGCCACTACTGAGTTCATCAGAGTCCTTCGAGAGCTGTACAGTGTGTCTAACCATTCTGGAGCGACGTCGTCGTCAATTGGATGAGACGTTTGATTAGAGGATACCATACCTCCGAAGCAATTCAATGTCACCCTCAAGAACGTCATGCAGATCTAGAATGGGAAAGCATGGAAGTGAAGATCGACGATTGGAAACTGCATCGTATTCGCCTTAAAGACGACATCGTGCTCACAACACCGAGTGTAAGTCAAGTGGAGCGAATTCTGGACGACTTCGGTCGTGTATATTGAAGAGCTTGGCTGCAGTTGAATCTCGCCGAGACGACACTCACGTGGCACCGAGGAGTTTCTGATGCCCATTTTCGTGCAATAGAAGGAACTTCCCTGAATTTCCCACTTACATGCACCTAGCCAGTGAACGAAAACAACGAAAGCTGCTATTCAATGCCGAAGGTGAGCAAAAGAAAATGAACGACTTGGTGCGGTTCGAGGGAGTCGAAAAAGAGGTGAAGAAGACCAAGAACGTCCGGCTCCGCTCCACCTATTCAATTGCACCGTTCTTCCTGCGCTATCGTTTGGGTTAGAAGCCTTGATGTCACACGGTACACGCGGGAGAGAAAGGGCCTTTGGAATTCTGAGCTTCGTCGACGTTCGGATGGTAGACGTCGGTTGGAACAAGTTCTTAAAAATTGCGTAGGTTGGCCACGTAATGGATTTCGCTGAAACCACCAAGATGAAAAGTGTAATCGACGGGGGGTCTTCAACGAGGCCGTGGACGATCTGTTAGACCTGCTCTCGTGCTCAATGTGCCTCTAACAAAAACGGACGATCAAATCTTCCCAAAGACCTCGATTGACTTATGACAGTTGTATCGGCTACCTACCGTACTTAGGCTGATGAAAGCCAAGAAGGCGAATATCGAGGACACATCGTTTTGGCCATGCTTTCATCTCGTGATAGCAGTTCAGCTGATAGAGGTGGCTAGCACAAGGCACAAGATTTTGATGGTTATTCATGACCTATCCATCTGAACCCATGACAGTGTAACGGATAGAAGAAAGAGGTGCGAATTCCAGGGACAATTGACATTCCCAGGAAGCTCTCTAAACTGCGAATTGAGACAAAACCTGCATGAATTCTGATGCTTCTAGGCACCGATGCAACAAAGCGAAAGGGCTACTTTTTGCTCGGTGGGCATTCCAAGTACTCTTACTGAAGTCGTAGAAGTTTGGATTGCCTTTGCCACATGCGTAGCGCACCAGTCGATTTCAAGAAGTAAGCGTTGAGGTGGGAAAGGCGCTGCGTGCCAGCCGGCTTTCACCTTTCTTCCTCTACTGCAGCAAGAGCGCTACTAATCATGCGGAAAGACGAATGTTACGCGTGTGGATAACGAATGCCTGCACGCAGCAGCTTCCCTCCCGTGCTGTACTAGTGGACGATTCATCAGTTCAGATGCGTTGAATGTTATTATGTTGCTGTTTGCTCATTCAGTCCATAGACGTAATGACTGGCCTTTTCGAAGCTCATATGCGATGCCTATGTAGATAGTTCGTCTTCAACCGTCGTGCCGACTCGAATGTACCTTCGTTCCATTTTTCCCATGGTGATCAGCGCAGTATCGAAAATTGTGGTGTCACGGCACTGGAGGAGCGGACCCGCAACGAAGCGGGCGAAATGCTGAGGAAGAAGAGGATGGATGGACTAAAAAGGCAGACAAGAGGCTTCATTCGATTCCGGATGGAAAGTCATTCCACCTATCCATTCTGTGACGACACCGGCCCACCTTATTCGAGAACTTGGTCATGGACTACTCCTACAGGATTCTTTCCAGTGCAACCGCCGTCACCCTATTGAGTTCGAAGGTTGTAGTTGAGAAGCGTTGCTCCGCTCAGTGCTCTATATGTGGTCCTCAATGTCCTCGACGGAACAGCCGCGTCAGCCAAAGCCTCCGGCTGGCAGCGCAAGGCTGGTGGACCTGCCGCGTAGCTGGTCGAATCTTCGGACGCATGCGTTCATCAGACAGCTAAAGATCTTCCTGGGTTGCGGGTTGCGACCTGTCTCCTATGCAGATTCCTTCTGTGGAGGTTACTCTTCGTAATCCCGTGTTTATGAGGTTTGGATCGATTCCATCTCCCTTCTCTTCTATTTATCTATGTATCTACATGTCTCCCTCTTATAATTTTTACCCGTTCAGAGTTTAAATGAACTGAGCATTCCATGACATCTTTATTGCCTGAACTGCGCTATTTCCCAACAATTCTTCTGCGCTAGTTGTCGGAAGGAGGAAGTTAAATTTAAGCTATGCAACCTTCTCTTCGAAACATCATCAGTGTATGTATTTAGTGTTTTCTTCTGGTCATCATCCGTACAAGGCATTTATCTGTTAGGGCGCGGAAGCCCCCCCCCCCCTCCCTTTTTTTCGTCGAAGAGGACGAGCTATCCATCGCTCTCCGATATCACTTTGTTTTCTGATAGAATACCTTCTAACCTGCTCGTGAATACATGTGTAGCCCGAAGTTTATATCCAATATATGATAAACCGATTCGAAGGGAAGAGAGGTACAATTTCTTTCAATCCTTGGCATGTATGTACCAGGCTGTCCAATAATTCTTGTCCGAAAATTTGACCATTTTTAATTTTTTTCAACTTTATTGAAAAACAAGTCTAATTTATTATAACACTTCTAAGGAAAATTATAGAATTTTGAAAATTTTCGGACAGGAATTATTGGACAGCCTGGTAGATGCATGGTGCTAGCGCAGTCGGGCTGTCGTGTGCACCCGATTTTAGGTTTTAGGTAGCATTTCCCGCGTAAGCCATCCAAAACGTCCATCCCTCCGGGGTCAGCGAATTGCTACCAGACTTGTCTGGGAAGTATAAAACACCAACTTCTTAATCAAAGAGCCACCGCAAATCATTGTGCAGGCCAAATACGCACTCATTCTACCCCATCCCGTAGAAGTAGAATACGTGGCGCATCCCAAGAGGAATTAATTAACGTCGTCTTTTATCCTTTACTTTTTTACATGGTCATCCACATTACTGGCGTCTCACCTGTCGCAGAAGTCTTCCACTCTCCTCCGCTGCCGTTGAGTTGGACAAGGGAGACAGCTTCAGAATGTGTGTACTAACCTGACCGTTTCACGATGCCTCGCCGTTTCGATGACCACCGGGGCTAGCCAGGCACTCATTTTCGTTCGACCACTTATCCATATACCTGTTACCAAGTTTCCTAAAAATGACTATAAAATGCACTGCCCCACCACCACCACTCGGAACTGCACTACGCCAAAGCCATCCAAATACGTTGACTTCCGAGAAAGGAACACCGATGTGAATCAGCGTTGTTAGCTGTTCATCATCTAGAGGGCATTTGTGACCACTTCTGCATGAGTACGCCCCGGCGGGAGAATTCAGGCCGCTCAGATCATACGTGATCATCAAGCCAGCCGACTGCTGCGTTGAACACATCTACGAGAAATGCGGTGCCGTAGCCTTTGGCCAGCGCCGAGAGCTCATGTCTGATTAGGCTTCCATTCGATGATCAAGGAATTTTCGAGGAATATTCGGTCGCGAGTGCAGGTCAAAGAGACGTCGATGTTGGCGCTGAGAGGGCGGCGTGGTGTGGTTTTTTCCACCGAATATTGATCGGGTTATGGTTATCAGCCTGGAGCTGTGCAGAGTAGAGTTTTCCCTGTCGCTCTGCACTTCTGCATACAATTGCCATTGTTCCCGTGAGAGTCCTACATTTTTCCCAATCTTTTTCCGCTTTTACCGCTGACACGACAAAGATATCCGTTAGTCCAACCCATTTCGAGCCGTGAAAGTGTCTTCTATGTATTAGGTCACTACTTAGCAAATTCGCTTCCCATCCAACCTAAACTTTCCCGGCTTAAGCTCCTCTGACACAAAATTATAAGCATTCCGTGATCGAAGTCCAGGCAGCCGCCCAGCCAACTAGCTGCACGTCAACTTCGCTGCCTGGTACGTGATGGCACGCCGATATTAAGAGTGCATAGTTAGAGCGACAGCTTGCTTTCGCTGTTGGTTAGTATTGTTTCTGCCGACGTCTCAATTCCAGCCGTATCTTCAGAAATCTTAGCGCTAAATGCACTGCAAGAGCCTCGTGTTGGAGACGCTTTTGTTGCGGTTCTGTACCCGATAGTGCTCACAGCGTTATCGACCTGTTTCACCTGCTTTGACGAAGTCGGACAGCATAGTGATCTAGAGCGATTTTAGAAGCTGTCGCGATGAAAAACGATCGAGATATGTCACAACGTGGTAGGAATTGGGTATTACTTCATATAGATGGTAGGCTTCAGCTGGTTGCATTTTCATTTTTTTGTCTGTTCCTTCGCAACTGTGTTCATAGTCTTCTATATCGACAGTGTAACCTTCATGTTGAACACACCTTGATTATTTATCGAACGATGTAGTGACACCTCTTTCTACGTGTATAGCACGGAGTATTCTTTGGTTGGAAAACGTGCTGGCAGCTCTTCCGGAAGATGTGTTGATTGTTGATTCCTAATAGGCTGCAGTCAGATTTTAAAATATAGTCGGCAGATCGAAACCTAAAAGCAAAGTGCAGTGCACACGTGCAACTAGCTCAGTTCCTCTATCTTCGAACTTTGCAGTGTGCCCGACTCCAGAAGTGACGTTTATGTCGAGTTTCCTCGTTTCTCCAGTGCTTTAAGCACAGTTAAGGGGGTATATGTGTTCATATATAGGCTTTTTTGGTGTTTTGCCCTGTAATGGCTCATGTTGCTGCTACAGCTGGAATATCTACTCACTTTCTCCAATTCCCCGCTTCTCAATGGCTTAAATTTGCAAGTGTGGCCACGAGTTGCCTGCCAACAGGTCGAGGCAGTAGTCGCGGGCCATGAGAGCCCATCGCTAAATTAAGCCCAAGTGCTTGTTGAAGATGCCACGTTGTTTATGTCTGTCGAGTGATTTGCTCAGACCCTCTCACTTCTCGAAATTGAAGGATGAATGTCCCTATGTTCCCGAAGTGATCGAATTAGCCTGTAGAGGAATTCATAGCTTATTTCGGCAAGCAACCTTTCCCGACATTAAAGGCCAAGCGCGTTGTTCTCGACCGTTGGCACGCCCGCATCGAACCTATTGGACATTCCCAGCCGCCAGCGCCATTTTTCATTTAGCTTTGAACTTTCGTCAGCTGCGCTGACTCTCAAGGACCTGTATAACTATAACTTCTACAAACTGCTATGCTGTAGTCAGTGTCTCTGGGTTTGTCTCCTTCTTATTTTATGGCTATCACTGTTAGTGACAATCTTAGAATCGCTATTAAAATAGGTAGGGCATAGGCCGGGGCTGGGATTGATGTACCGAGGGGATAAGATAGAAGTACGCACGCCCCCCCCCCCCTGCGAGGATACCATATCATGCCGTCTGCAATCCTCCAGTGTTGCTACAGGCTGTCGGATGCGAATTTCTCTATCAAAGTTCGTGGATCACTGTGGAACAATGAGGGGCGAAGTGTAGCGAGAAATGTAGAAAGTCCCACTACATAGTGTGTCCGCTGTCGCCTTTCCCATCTTGGTCCCGAAACGATTCCTGAACTTGGTACGAAAACTGTCAACTTTCTTTTGTGGCTCATCGATTGCTTTGAGCATAGGTCATTAGCCGCTATTCATCTCCATGGGTAGAATGCTCTCGAGACGTCAGTTTTTGGTTTGCTGTGTTTAGTCAGTTGAGCAATCGTTGAAAAAAAATCGGTGAGCGGAGGTGAATCTATGGATATCCACACATCAGAAACCGTGCAGATGCCGTGTGGAACTATTTGTGGTAACGTTACAAGCGTTACGTCGACTACATCTAGCACCCGTTAACTCTCAAGTCGACAGATGGTTGGTTCATCATTATCTCGACACGCAGTTCATCATGTTTTCCTGCCAAAACTACAGCGCACGCGGAGTATCTACGCGGCTTCTGATAGTGGTTGAGGGAACCACACACCATCTACCTATGTTCAAGGTGCCGTTCTAATCTTGCTTGCATTGAACTCCATTCGACCACAGCAGCATTCACGCTTTGCACTTATCTCTGTCACTGCTCTTGGAATGGAGCCTTCGAACTGCTTCCTGTGGTCATTGAAAATGTAAAGAACACCGCGTTATAAGTGGAGATTCATGCGTTGCTTGTGGACTTGCTCATGAAAGAGGAAGGTCATTGTTTTGGAAGTTGCTCTTTCTGAATGCAGACGACCTTCTGGACTCTTTCCCGGACCATGTGCATTGAGTGCTAACACGTCCCATTATATGTGTCCTAGGAAAGAACTCAATAGAATGATAGTCTGCGCATAGTTAACTGTCGAACGATGAATGAGCCCTTTTTTGCTAAACACACGTAACCAATATTAACTGCTTTATGGTGAGCACGAGTCAGTTTCCTTCTGTTGAATCCTGTGTACTGACTTGAAGCTCTATGAAAGAATGAAGAAATTCCTAGATGTCTTGCAGTTTATTCTTTGCATGACCTCAAAAACAACTGTGCATGTTTCAGAGGCTGGAGCCTGCAACCGGCGGTGATGCAGCAACTGGTGACGCAGCTGAATCAGATGCACCTCTTTCAGCAGCAGCAACAGCAGTCGCAGCAGGCGTCTGCAGCCGCTGTTGCTGCGCCGGTCGTTGTCAAGAAGACGGCGGCAGCAAGTGTTCCTCAGGCGCTGCACCCGTCGCCGTCGAACTCGGCAGCATGCGACGCTACGCAGAGGTCGCCGAGTGTGAGTTCCACTTCTTTTCTCTTTCTTCTCTCTCTATTTTTTTTGTTTGAACACTCAGGTTTGGGAGAAGCATTTTTTACAATGGCCATGTGGTATCTGAGCATCGAAAGGTAAAGAGGTCGCCAATCCTTGCTGACCCAATCCGTCTTTCCCTGCTGCTGTTTCACGAACCATTTCGTATGGGTACTTCCAGCGACATGAGTGTAATCATGCATGTCGAACGTCGCCTCCTGGACTGTCGCTTGTCGCTGCCAACTGCACAGCCTTTCTTATTTTGGGTGTTAAAATTGCCTCCTGGGGTAAGCTACCTTGGGAGCTTTCCATAAGATCGTGTTCATTGGGGCGTCGCCTGTGGAAAACTAATGGACAGTCAAAGGGAGCTATGTTTCGTCTGAAAAACCAGGATATTGGGCATCATATCGGATGAATTCAAACGTAGGGCCTCACTTTTCAAATGAAGGCTTTAAAGCAAAGAAATCCCTGTGTAGACACCGATAGGATTTATTTGTTCGATTTCTTGGCCGACTAGTGGGAAACTAGAACGTACCCTCTATGTGACTTCCACTATTATCGACCGCTATTATGCCGGACAGTTTAAAAATAGAATGCCATGGTGTCGAATTAAAGGTTTCGTAGTATGCTTCCTTTCCAGACCGTCATAGTAGGGCAGACCTAGGAGCCCCATATACAGTTGTGTATAATCACATCCGCCCATCTGTCTTTTAGAGCCCGATTAACAGGATCCTGCGCCGATTCGGATAATCCGAATCCGTCACTTTTTCAAGCCCTGGATAAATGGACCATGTGGACATTTTTGAGCACTCCGAATCGTATGATGTTTTGTATAGGGATTGTGTTCACCAAACCGCATTCTCGGTTGATTCCGATGTCTAATTTCGATTAGAAATCTAATCTCCTATTGAATCGGATATTCGATTCCAATCCGAAGAAAAATCGGTCGTCCGAATCATACGAAATCCACTATAATAAAAATCCTTCTTATCAGAATCATCTTAAGTTTCGGACTTTTCGAAGGTGCCACTATTTTTATGGTTTGAAAAAAATGACGCATCCGAGCTAACCGAATTGAAGTCGAATCTAATGTAGAGTGCACGGAGAGTGCTCATCAAAGAATGAGTACCATCATATTGCTTAAAGGAGTACTACTCGGCCGTCGTCGCTCGGCGCTCACCAACATATCGCGATGTAAGCAGTGGATCATCGAAATCGAACGCTCCGTCAACCATAACGCGGCCTTCTGACGCGCCAGTGAAGTTGGAGCGCAAAGGTTGGTTATTACTGCAACGAAATTGTGCAGCTGGGGCATTGAAGAGTACGATAATACGAAAGTTCCTGGCTTAAACAAAAGTGCCTTTTTGTTCAATTCACATTTTCCGCCTTCTGATAAGTGACCACACTGATCTCTACATTACCTTCTGGGTGCAGCTCAATGAGGAAACGTTTGCGTGGTATGAATAGATTTCGTTTCACTTCCAGGCGCCATCTACTAGCGTCGGAGGCGCAGTATGGCGGAGGTCACCCTCTATTCTGTATTTATCCGCCTTGAAAAGAGGGCATATGATTGCTCAAGGGGGGAGAGTCGTTGGATACACCGCCCTCAGAAAGGGGCGGGGAGAGGGCGTGCCGAGGACAAGATGTCCGGGTCCCTACCTTCACATGGAGGCATCGCATTTCTAATCACTTCCCTTGGCACTGCATCTCTATCCTGAACTGATTTCGCTCTTGAGACAAGACTCAGAACCTTGTGCACCATATTTGGAACAAAAGAGTTTTCAGCTGCAGCGCCAAGGCTTTCTTCAGGTCCCGCCAATGTAGAACTGACCGGAATCACTCATAGTCTCTAGTTGAGGCGAAAATTGAAAGAATCTAGAGAGAAGAGCGACGTCCTCCTTTCGTCAACTGCCTCCATAAATGAACCGACTGGAAAATGACTTCAGAATTCCCAGAGATGCGCTTCCCAATCGCCCCTATCAGTTGTTAGGTTTTTTGAACGACGTCACATCAGTTAACCACGGTCTCGCGCGCTGCAAACTTGTCCAAATAGGGCGGCGCAGGCTGGGCGGGAAGTGGGCGGCGGGCAGCACGGTGTACCGAACGACTGCCCCCCCCCCCATTGCTCATGCATTCACCAAAGTTGAAGGAATATGTACATCAGGGCTGCATAAAATTTTTCTGCAATGGAACCTGGTAGTATAAGGCTTTTCTACATAGTGATCTCCTCTTCGTGCCACTGAGCGGCGAGTTAGAGGGTTCATGTTCATTTATTTATTTATTTATTCATTTATTTATTCAAAGCATAGGCAACGCTAGCGTAAGTGGATTTAGAAATATGACAAAGATCCAAGAGTTACGATAACATGTGTAAACGATACTATCGGCCGTGTAAAACAGTGAATTATCAGCAACATGTCATTAGTGATCATGGAAATTTCTACGTATTCGACATGAGGTACACCTACAGGTCTGGACACAGGATTCCCTACTAGATCAGTACTTGCTTTCTTCTTTTCCCTGCTATTGATCCTATCAGTGAAAAAGTATCTCAAAGTGCTAGATGACTCGTTCACTGATAAGATCTAAAGTGCAGTTGTTTAATGAAAAAGGGAGCCATGCATACATTTTTAGTAGCGAACTTGCAGTCGAGTATCATCCTAAGTTAAAGTCGTAATTGCGTGACTGTAATTGCAGTATTTTACTTATTAGCTGAATGCAATCAAGGAGGTATTAATTTATCAGGAAGATATGGATTAGCATCTCAAAGCTTGAATAAAAAATGTGGTTAAAAACTTAATCATTATTGGTGTTTTGATAGCGGATAACGATGCTTGTTCACCGAGAGGGCTGCCAACTCCATATTCCAAGCTCGTCGTCGGAACTATTTCACTAATATAATTATGATGATATATGTCATATGCCCATGAGGGGAACTGTGCCCGCTATTTCGCAGCACAGCTTCATTTACTGATGTTTCAGTTCGTCCAACTACTGCTGAATCTGCGCCGCTGAATCCCATAGTGACGTTGCCATCTATGCGAGATGACGTGAAAACGCCTTGTGGTGTGTTGCATTTTTCTTGCTGATTACGATTTAGGTGACATTACGGTGTTGGAGAGCGAGCGCTCAATCTTTGATGTGTTTTCCTGTAGTCATGAGGAATCAGGAAAAAGCCAGACCGTGAATAGTGGCCGCATTTATCTACGTTATGAAGCAGGCTAGACCACTTTATACATCCATTTTGAAAATTTGCGCAAGTTTTCAACGTGCAGGGTTAACTTTATGAGTGACGTTTACGCCTTTGCGAAGTTCTACATGGAGAACTCCCACTAATATTACCACTCGTAATTTAAGTTTAGGGATGTTCAGGATTCTGATTTAGTAAGATTCAAATAGAAGTACTGTTTTTGTCAACAGTTGTTTACTATCCAGTCTACCACAACTGCTAGCATAGCATGTGTGTTCACCCCCGGATACTTTCAAATGTTATTGTGGTCTGCGACTGGAGCGAAGGCGGCAGTGAGAGCGACGCGAGCGCAGTGATTCAAGCGACAGAACACTCGAAAACTATGAACGGGCGAAATTAGCGACCGGCGCGACATGAGGTACTGCAAAGCGTGATGTACGTCGCTACAAAACCGGGCCCATTCGGAAAGATCTGTGAAAGCTGAACCGTTGAAGGTTTCCTGATATTTGTTTTTCTGAACTTTCACTGAAGTAATCCTTTATGTGTCTGCAGCATGTAAGAATTGCTGCAATGGTTGGAACAATTTTTCGCCAATCGACATGAAAACCTTTTAAAAATTTTGGAAAGACAAATGCTCACCATCTAGGCAAACAATGCCACTATCTTCCTAGCAGGTTATAACGAATTTAGTATGCTCTCTTAGCAATAGCTGAAGCTAAACAAGCGTGTGTGCAAATGTCGAGCTCTTTGGACCATCAGCGATGGTAAATCACACGGTTCAACGCTGACAAATCGGCCACTGAACCGTCTGCGCACCAGAGCATGACGGAAGACTCTGAGAGTAAGGTGGTGACTGTGCAACATCCCAGTAACATTGAATGCGAAACAGCCAAGGACGGCACACTTCTAATAGGGCGAGAGAACAACTCTAAATTGTATATTCACTTATGTATTATGTATTACCAGTCGTACGTCGGCCTAGCGGCCGCCTACGACTGGTTGGGGGCTTCGCCCCCAAACCCCGAGAATAGGACGCCATGGCCGCTACGGGTTTCCTATTCTTCCCTAGTCCTTCTGACCTTTATGGTAATCGAGATGGATCGATTGATCCGACGTCAGATTCGTGTTCAGCGACCTCGATTACCCCAGGGCCGAAGTTTCGCGCCACTTGAGCGCCATCCTCAAAAATCGATAATATCGATCGATATCGATTGGCCGACTTCAGATTCGTGTTCAGCGACCTTGATTACCCCCAGAGCCGAAGTTTCGCGCCACTTGAGCGCCTTCCTCAAAAATCGATAATATCGATCGATATCGATTGGTCGACCCACAAAAATCGATAATATCGATCGATATCGATTGATCCGACGTCAGATTCGTGTTCAGCGACCTCGATTACCCCCAGGGCCGAAGTTTTGTGCCGCCGACGTGTTCGGCACGTCTGCGGCTCGCCATGCACAGTCGCCGACGTATTCGGCACATCTACGGCTCACCATGCACGGTTGCCGACGTGTTCGGCACGTCTGCGGCTCGCCATGCACGGTCGCCGACGTGTTCGGCACGTCTGCGGCTCGCCATGCACGGTCGCCGACGTGTTCGGCACGTCTACGGCTCGCCATGCACGGTCGCCGACGTGTTCGGCACGTCTGCGGCTCGCCATGCACGGTCGCCGACGTGTTCGGCACGTCTACGGCTCGCCATGCACGGTCGCCGACGTGTTCGGCACGTCTGCGGCTCGCCATGCACGGTCGCCGACGTGTTCGGCGCGTCTGCGGCTCGCCATGCACGGTCGCCGACGTGTTCGGCACGTCTGCGGCTCGCCATGCACGGTCGCCGACGTGTTCGGCACGTCTGCGGCTCGCCATGCACGGTCGCCGACGTGTTCGGCACGTCTACGGCTCGCCATGCACGGTCGCCGACGTGTTCGGCACGTCTACGGCTCGCCATGCATGGTTGCCGAGGTGTTCGGCTGCCGCGCACCCGACTCAGGTGTGACGGACGGACAGTGTGACACACGCACACACGCACACACGCACACACGCACGCACACACACACGCTTGCTGCTTTATATATAGTAGGATGAACTAGACAACTCAGGGAATATGGGGTATCTAGCGCTACATCCTGTAGTCCTCTCTCTCTGTCCATAGTGCAGCAAAGAAAAGTTTCAGTATCGAATTTCTAATTTCTTGCTCAGGCGCGAGACAACATGAGAACTCCTTTTGATTGCTGTATTCCGAGAACGTCCGGCTGCCTCCTAGTCCAAGCAATTAGAAGACGTAGTCTTCCAATTCTTCTTCGGCATTCTTTGAAAACCAGTGAACCATGCAATAAAATGTGTTGAGTCGTCTCCCTAGACGATTCTATGCCAGTGGGCTCTCTGCGGGGTGGGTGGCCGCCCTGCCTCTTTATACATTGTTAGCATGCAAACCCGCTCTATCGCGAAGATTTGACCCGCTGCGGTGCACATCCGTGGTGTTTTTACGTAAGATCACCGGAGCGACGGCAGCGACAACAGCGACTGCTCTCCATTATGATTTCGACTATCGCCCTGTTTTAATCGATTTGTGTTTTGCCCGGGAGACCAGTCGCTCCCGATGTGGACTATGAACAGGTCTTATTACATTATCGCTTTTCTTCGTATGGCGGGGTTTATACATCTGTCGCCGCGCGGCGCGAGTACCTTTTACAACTCCACGCTCCTTGGCGACTTAAGTATAAATTACGCCTTGAAAGACTCGCTAAAACACGTATTGGACATGAATTACACCGATTTATCGTCACTGGCGATTTCAAGTTTGTGCGTCACGACGTGTGTTCACTACGTCACGAGAGCTGACGATGTGACGTTTTGTTACGTAGAAACGTAGACCCAGCACGCTGGACCTGGGCAACATTCAAGTGCAATCTATTAGTTCATCCAATAAGTAATGTCGTTTTTCAACCTTGCCTTCAATTGAACAAATTTTCAACAAAACTTCATTTCAGCCAACAGTGTAATCACCATCATTATCAACAACCTTTTTCCATCTAGCGAACAAATCTTCAATACCTGAGCAATAAAGCTGTTGTGGGTTTTGAGCAAAATATGTGGACATTGTATTTTGAATATCCTCTAGACTTTCGAATATCTTGCCACTAAAAAATGCTGTAGAGAGCGGAGTAAGTGGTAATCCGAAGGAGCGAGATTGGGAGAATACGGTGGATCAGGCAGAACCCCATCCTAATTCTCCAGCGATTTTCTCCAGCATCCGTTTTTCACAATGCGGTCTTGCATTGTCGTAATGGAGAATTACGCCCTTTCTGTTGACGATGGCCGGATACTTTTCCAGCAAAGCTTGGCTCACTCGATGCAGTTGCTCACGGTAAAGGTCTGCGTCAGCGGTCTGTCCAGATTTAAGCACTTCAAAGTGGACAATTCCAAGGATATTCCACCAAACACAGAGGAGTGTCATTCTGAGATGAATATTCTGCGTCGCAGTACTTCTTGGTTGTTCATTTTTGGAAAGCCACTGCTTTTTGCGCTTTGGATTATCGTACAAGATCCATTTTTCGTCTCCTGTGATCAACCGGTCAAAAGCGGGTCTGTGTCGCTGAAGCAGTGCGTTGCAAAGCGTCGATCGGTTGGCACGCTTCTCGGCGGATAAATCGTGCGGTCCCCGAGCACCTGCCCTGCATACCTTGCCAATTTGGCGTAGACGAAAATGTATGGTTGATCTAGGTTCGTTGAGAGTACTCGGAAGTTCTTCCACTGCTTGACAAGGATTCGCCTCCAGTTCTGTCATCAGCATGCCGTTGTCAAACGTTACGGGTCTTCCTGATCGAGAGGAGTCAGAGAGGTCAAAATTAAAGGATTTAAACTCGGAAAACCATCGCTGGCATTTGCGAACGTCCAATGCATCTGGATATGCATCGCAGATATTTTTGCTAGCAACCGTTGCGTTACTACCTTCCGAAATTCGAACAGCATGCAATGCCGAATATGCACCTCTGAGATTTGCCAAGCAACCTCACCTGAAAGTGCAAGCTAACAATTCAGCGAATGGTAGATTCAAAGAGAGCAAGTCTCATTTATCTTAGAATCACTTTATTGCGCCTTTGAAATACACAAATCTGCCGACAAATAATGAGCTAAAACCGTAGTGCACAAAAACAACAGTACTTAATGGATGACCTAATATATCTAAACGGATTCTGGCCCTTCAAACATAAGGAAAGTGTTTACTTTTTGTTTACTGTATCGTAGGCTGAGCCGCTTGTCTCAATAGACGTCAGAAGTGGAACGTCTTATTTCTATCGTTCGGTGTTTAGCTAAGTATACCAGAGCACCTGAAGTCGAAGATTTACAGAGCCGTCGTGCGCCCGGTAGCGATGTACGGCGCTGAGTGTTGGCCTGCGACTAAGGAAGTTGAAACACGCCTCAGCGTCATGGAGACGAAGATGCTGCGCTGGACGGCTGGAGTCACGCGCATGGACCGCATCAGAAATGATGCTATTCGGCAGAAGTTCGGTGTTGCACCGATAGCGGACAAGATGCGCGAAGCTCGCTTGCGATGGTACGGCCACGTTCTGCGTGGAAAGGAAGACAGCGTCCGCAAGATTGGCCTTGAGTTGGAAGTATCTGGAAAGCGGCCTAGAGGACGCCCGAAGCAGCGTTGGTCCGATACGTTACACACGGACATGAAAGTAGCTGGTGTCCACCCTGATCAAGCGCAGGATCGGGAAAGGTGGCGTCGTAACACCAGAAGAGCGGACCCCGCGACGATGCAGGACAAACGCTGAAGAATAAGAAGAAGAAGAAGAAGAAGAAGAAGAAGGTGTTTAGCTAAGTAGGTTCTCGCAGCCTTAGAAGGTGTACTGCGGTTGATACCTCACGAATGCAAGCCGGTCGTAGCTACTGCCACGCAGTTGTCATGTACGTGGTCATTCTGAAATCGTTGCTCTTGGATAGGAAGTGAACCATACAATACTTTGCATTTTTCTAGGAAGTTCTTCAAGAACATCTACCATGTTGAGGGTTATCTTTCTCTTATCGGCTAGGCGTGCGGTTCTATGTGGTTACTTTTCTCCCTACTCCACCTTTTCCGACCCTCCTTCTTCAATTTCGTGTCTAGAAGTCCTCTCTCAGATCTTGGGGAGTATTTTTCGTTTCTTTTCTACTCCACAGTTTCCTTCGAAGAAGGATCCCTTCAATGTCACCGCTTATCGCTTTTCCCGCCGATTAGCAATAAATTGCTGTCAGCTGACTGGATAGGCGGAACCTGCTGTGCATCAAGGTCTCCGCAAGCGGGGTCTTGAAACAGCCTTTTGCAGGCGCCATCGAACACCTCGTTTCCCGCGGTTTTATTGCCGGGGCTGGCTTTGTTTCCACCTCTTCGACTGCATTCCAGTCCAGAGCATTCCCGTCATGATGTTCGGTTTCAGTTTGCGGATGTGTACTCTGAGAGTTAGTGCTGCTTCTTGCTGTATTGTGTCTGCTCATCTACTCAGCGCAGCTGATAATGTGTCGTAGAAGTGGTGGCGCGAATGACAGATAGGGGTGAACCGCGTGCGATGATTAGGAGTGTGCACTCTGCGAGACGTCAAGTGGCCTGTACGACAGTGGCGACTTGTGTCCTCTCTCCTCGGTGTCCTTTGCTTCTTCCCGCCCTCTGACCTCTCATCTGACCTTCCATCGGGCACTCGCTATAGCAGTGCCAACATTCCATTGCGTAGAATGGATAGCTTACATCAAGCAAGACTGCATCATCTTCAACCCAAAGTTTTTCCGCCACAGAATTCTACCTGTTCTTGTACTGATTTCCTTTTTGACTGGAGTCCTGATCTTCGATTGATAGATGTTCGTCACTCCGATAGTGTTTTACATAAGCGACTCCTTGTTATTTTGATCATGAGCAGAATGTAGTTAAAATTTGCATTTGAAGTTGGATAAAAGCTCATTAACTTCATGGTTGCGCACTTGTGAGTTCCCTTTTTTCTTTACTAAATACCTGCGAGTTTGCTATATTTCGTGAAAGAGGCCTGGATGCGCTTTGTCCTTGTGTAAAATAGCCACACTTGCTGAGTGCTTTGAGAGGTTCTTTTATGTTTATTGAGCTTTGCTGTACAACAAACTGTACAACAGTAGTGGAACAGGAGTTTGCAGACGTTTTGCTTCATGCCTTCACAGCACGAATAGTGGTGATTACTTGGCGGCGAGCGCAAATGCTATTTACGTTGTTCAAGAATAGAGAATTATATTCGCATTTTTGAGCTACTGCAGCGAGCCTTTGCCTCTTTACTAATTTCGGTTGCTAAAAATAACTTAAAGACTAACAGTTAGAGTTAGATTGCCAAGAGTTTTTTTTGCTGATGGGTGAATTAGGTGGCTACCCGTCTTAATGCCCACCTCGAAGCAGTAGTTGTGGCTTAATGTTTCGGAAATTATCAAAATTTTGCTTCAAGTAGGGGTTCGGCATAGTCAGACGCAAAAGCGGTGCATCTTTCGATTGCAAAACATTGCGTAAATGTCGTTTACTATTGGTTAGGTAAATAGCACAATACACTGCAGAGCTTCATTGCCAATCTCAGTACCTCAGTAACTAAAACACTGAAAGATTTTTCTCTCTCTCTCTCTTCTTTTCACTTCTTAAATCTTAGGGTTGTTTATTATTAGTAGGTAGGAATTTCTGTCATAATGAAGACGCTTTTTGGCACTAGGCAAGTGTTTTTCACCGTCTCAATGAGTCTTGGGTACTTTTTCTGTCCTACGGCAGCTTATGCTGCTTTGTGCATACTAACAAGATACGCCTCTACCTCTTCATCACCCTTGAACGTTGAAGATATCAGTAATTGATAGAATGTTTGTAGGTTGAAGTGCCACCCGTTTATACAGCGAAAGCTGGGAAAACCAAAATAAACGAGTCTCAGAAGACCAAGAAATGCCTTTTCAGTGAAGCTCTTGATAGCTCGATTCTATTTGCCTGTCAAATTTGTTGGCTTACTGTTAGACTACAGCGTTTCTCGTCGATCCGCAATCGGGGGCTGTGTGCGTAGAATTAGTTTTTTTTTTTTCGCTGCAACGATTTGAAATGGACGGCAATCATTTCACTGGTTAGCCTCTTTCATTTGGTCTAGTCTGTTGGGGCAGTCTGAATCAATTGTCGTAGCTACGATACGAATCCCTAGAGTATTGCAGCCACAGTTTCTTTTTGTGTGGTTTATAGGGTCATGCTCCTACCTGGGAGTGAGGGTTTACAAACCTTTATTATTAGTCTATATTATACCATGTAGCAAGAACGCAGTTAAGGAGACTGCCAACCTTCCAACCCATGTATGGGCGTGGCTTACAGAGGCGGTGGCCACTATAGCGTGGCAATAGTTCTTCACTCTTTATCACCTAGTGATTCACTGGAAGGGTAAATGCTGCCAAGGAGTAAAGCTTCTGAACAACAGCTGTTACGTGCTTCGTCGAAGACATTGCTTCGCATCGCTCAAGGTTCGAACTCTTATGTACTTCAGATGTTGATAGTTTTCACTTCAAGAAGAGCAGGTCGCAAAATAGCAGACGCCAGAGATTTCGTGATTTCGCTGTATGCTCCAAGTGAATCTAGCCAGCAACCAATTAAATGTAATATAGTTCTGCAGACTACGGGAGTTCATTAACCCAGCTGCTGTCTCAGCTTATTCATTCGGCCTCAAAAACGTCTAGAGTTTCATAACATGAAATTGAGCGTGCCACTTATGAGGATGGTATCATTTCCGGCCCAGCTGCAGCTGTCCCTGATGGCCTGGACTTTCGTCAAATTTTGCTTTTCAGTTTTGAACCGTAAGCGATGCAGCTGGGTGAAGCCGTATACCTACATTGTTCCGTTTCTGAGAGCATTAGAATTCGCCGTGAAGTATTTTGCTGTTCTCGGGTGATATCGGGATGCTACTCCCTATAAAAGAAGGGATTATTATCAGCTTGGCGCGACTGCACATGCTACGCTGATACCTTCAGCTAACTACAGCGGCTAATTTCTAGCGGGAACTCTAGTACTGGTGCAAACGTTTGTACAGCGAGCTTGGCGCAGGCGATAGAAGACCGATACGTGATTTCCCTTGGATTTTGGAGAGGATTTATTCTTCCCCTACTGGCTTGCACTTCTGTAATTCACTGTTCACGTTAGACGCGCATTCAAAAGCCTCTGCGATATCAAGACGAATGTGTAGCACATACCCAAGAGAGTTCTCAACACAGACATCTTTACGCTTTTACACGAGGCGATGTGTTGCGGACTTCACCGCAATTAATAATTCTTCTGTACGAAGAGCAGAATGGGTTTTTTCTGGTGCCGCGAATTGATCCGCATATGTGTTGATCGTCGTCCCTCGCTCAGCAACGGAGCGTGAAAATATTTATTACGCTTTCGCGGTGAGAGATATCCTACTGTGAACCAATCTTGTGAGTAATGCGAGAAACTCGTAAGGTACTTTGCATTTCAAAGTATCTTAGTCACTAACAAAAATGCTCCATTCAATCCTCATCTACCTCGAAAGTGCTGTCCTTTTTCTATGTTACGCATTTCGCGGCTGAAGTTTCATTTGAAGAAATCACCTATTTCTCCTGCATTGGTCGAGGGATTCAAAAAAAATGTTCGTCGTTCTATTATAGTTACTACAGGGCGAGTTGATCATCGACGACCTATTTGGCGAACAGCTCGAGAAACGGGTGAAGAAAGACTCTTCACAAGAGATCTTAAGTGCCTCATACTCCTCTCTTAATCAAAATCTGACCGCAAAAGCCGCTTTGTTTATGATACTTCGCGGAAAACAATACAAGCGAGCAACACTGATCGTAACGCAATAAGCAAGCGGTACATAGTTGTGTTATGTGTTCCATCCATTGGCCATCACTTGGAGAAAAGCACAGAGTTGGCTAAGGAAAGAACCGTTAGAGTGTCGTTCACGACGTACCCATGGCCGGTGGCTATGTCTTGAGGCTCTCTCCCTAGTTCCTGTGCGTATTTAGCGGGCTGATGAGATTGCATCTGGTCGTGGAACACTCACAGAACTAGGCAAGGGAAGGAACTCCGGTGTCTGGCTGATCTAACTTAGCCGTTTTAAGATACCCTGCCGGTGTGCAGCGGGCATCAGCCCGCTTAGTACCTCCCGTGTAATCGAGACCGAAAAAAATCGCGGGTAAGACTGCCTTCAACTAATCCGTTTCTACTGCCGCTGCTTCATTCATTACGTAGACGTAGGCGTCATATGATGCCCCCCCCCCCCCCCTACGAGCCGCTTTTTGCCGGCTGTCCTACACGCTCTTGGAGCCACTAGAGGCGTTGCCGGCACACGCTCTCGGTGCTCAGTCTTCGTTGCGTCGGCTAGGGGTTCACAGCGGCCACTATCCCCGCAAAGGGCATCGGGGTCGCTGGCAGGAGCGGGGCAGCTCCGTCCGCGCCGCGGCAGGACGTCCTGCCAGGTGCGGCGCGCGCCACGTGGCAACTGCTCCTGTGGCGGCGAGCGCGGGCGGCGGCGACATTGACAGCGCCGGCGGCGGCCGTGGCGGTGGGTCGTCGGTTCGTCGGCCGCGGTTCACTTGGTGGCGATCGATCGATGACTTCGGTTGGAGACCGCCGCGCGGATTCGGCACCGTCGCGGATCGCCGCGATCCTGTCCGGATGCCTTTTTCCACGAGCAGCGCTTCCTCACGGTCGAACAGCCGCTTCTCACTCTGCAGACGCACTCGGTGCGCGGCAGCGCTGCACCTTTCTCGCCCCTCCTGAGCGCTTAGCTCTACCCGCGCCGATGATCACACTCGCCTTTTGGCGGCCTCCCTGGATCACCTACCGAGCGAATTACCCTCACTCGCGCTGCCCCTCGCTTTTAGGCGCGGCTCTCAGCTGCTCTGACGCTCGTTGTACTCTGTTGATGTGGGCGTTTCTCTTCAAGCGCCGCAAGTGCATGTTATGAGGGGTGAGAGGGAGATGTGATGTCCCATAGATTCTGTTTGGATGCGTTTCTGTTATGTTGAGCTCTCGTTTCTCTGTCGATCGTTCACCTAACATAATTTCACCTCGATTTAGATATCTCCATTTAAGCTAGTGAATGCTGCGCTCACGATTTCTCCTGGTGACTCCTAAACAATTTACCTCTTGGAAAACTGAATGTCTTCATGTCAGGGCAGTCCTATAGGGCATTTTATGTTGTACGAATTCAATAATTTTATGCACCAGTAGTATTCTCTATCCCTGTGGTAAGCTCCTAGCTCTCATAGGTTGTTGCGAGTTATGCACCACATCGAAAACAATTTGAGAGCCTTCAAGATGAAGAAAACTACCACGACAAAGGGATAAGGAAGCGTGATGGCAAGGGTACTGTTTCGCTTTGAATTTCAGTGTCTATTTTAAGTTTTCAGGCAAAATCGGTGCATTTTATGTGGAAAAATGAGACTGAACATCCCTCCATGTATTTGCAGGTGAATTGGCACTATTGTACTTTCACAACTCCACGAGTCGAGGAGAGGTCGAAATTTTTTTTTCGCCCAAACTTCGCCTATGGGGATTATTTGGGATGCTGATCACGAATCTGAGATCCGTTTTCAAAATTACGGCCGATTACGGTAGGTTACGGTAGGTACGGGTGACTAAGGCTGCCAAGGTCATGATCGCCGATTTCGCCCAAACTTCGGCTGGGGGGTTATTTGAGGTGCTGATCGCGAATGTGACATCCGTTTTTCGTTTTACGCTGGAGTTTGGGCGCAATCGGTGACCACTACCTTACTCACCGGTACCCAGCGTAACCTACGGTACTCCAGCGTAAAACGAAAAACGAATGTCAGATTCGTGATCAGCATCCCAAATAACCCCCATAGGCGAAGTTTGGGCGAAATCGGCGATCATGACCTTGGCACCCTTAGTCACCCGTACCTACCGTAACCCACCGTAATCGGCCGTAATTTTGAAAACGGATCTCAGATTCGTGATCAGCATCCCAAATAACCCCCATAGGCGAAGTTTGGGCGAAAAATTTTTTTTCGACCTCTCCTCGACTCGTGGAGTTGTGAAAGTACAATAGTGCCAATTCACCTGCAAATACATGGAGGGATGTTCAGTCTCATTTTTCCACATAAAATGCAGCGATTTCGCTTGAAAGCTTAAAATAGAAAGGCTATGCACCAGAGTATGTATAATTCAGCAGCAGAACAACATCAAAGCCTGCTTTGGTTTGGATTAGCTGCCAGATGGGGACTAAATTGCTCCAGTTTTCATGGAAACGAACCAGGCACCATGTAGACTGTGGGTCTTACACGCCAAGGACTTTTCTAAGGAATCGCCAGTCCTGCACTGCGTTATCGCAGTTCTGTTACACTCGTCGCTAGGAGTGAACCACCGCTCGTCGAGGCGTGTGGTGGTGTACTCCTAGCGTCGTCTGACACGTGTAAACAGTTCGTTAACGTGTCAATCCAGTGTCAGAGGCCAACACCGGTCCCCAGTCCCAGAGAGAGCATTCCAAGGGCGCTGCGGGCTGGAAGTGTCGCAGTGCCCTATTTCGAGTTTTCTCCGCTGGGACCTTCAGCAGTGGTTTCTGTGACCCACGGAGTAGGGATTTGCGAGATGTCTGTTTCCGTTTCTCGATGCTCAGTTTCTGTTATTGTTTCCTTCTGTTGCACACTCAGCCGGCTCTTTCCACTAGCCAGCCGTGTAGCGTAAAGTGGATAGGGATTCCCCTAACGTTCCTCCAAAGCTATATAGCCAGGGGTCATTGTAGCTGTGGGTGTCGTCTTGCGAGATTCTTCTGTTGCCTCTTCATTGCCGCTGAGGTGCAAAGTTATGAAAAGCTATGGCTGCTCATCTTGCATTTCGAAAGGCAACTTCAAACTGTTGTGCTTGGAGCCGAACATTCTTGTATGACAGCCGACTTCATGTCAATCAACTGCTTGTACATATCCGATGTCGCTATTCGACGAGCTTCCGAACAATTAGGAAACGTTTTTTATGTGAAGCTCGGGGAATTAGGGAACGTGTACCTGGCTACTCATCAGACGGCGCAAACAGCTGCCACAAGAGCAGCCACCAAGAAGCGACGTCGGAGGGTGTTTAGCAGGGCCCTGTTTGGTTTCTCCGACCTTGGTAGCTTCTAGTGGAAGTCGAGGAACAATGGGCCATCGTTGCCTTTTAAGTAGCGACAGGTCTCAACCATGTTTCCTGCTTATCTGTAGCGCTAACAGAGAGCAGGGTGCGTTTGGCAGCGCTGTAAATTGGGGTCTATCGATTGATCGGCGCCGCCCGGTGATTTCCGATTTTTATCCGATTTCGCTAGCTGCTGGATCGGATCTGTAGTGCAGTCTCCGCCGTGTTTTGTTACCTTTCACGTATCGTAGCCATATCGCAACGCTTCTATTGCAGAAAAGTTCCCCTGATAGCGCGTCACTAACAAGCGAATGGTCTGAAGCGTATGTCTGAAATGGGAAAACGAGTCATATAGGAATAATCTCCACCCTTAAATTAGTATAAAAACGTGTTTCGTTTTTACTAAGTCGTTAAATCAAACGAATAGAGGCACCCGAATTTGCTGTGTAGTCGCGGTGTCACCTGTACGCCCTCGACGCTTGTTCCCGTTTTCAATTTCATATTTTAATATAGTTGCCAAGACTGTATCTTCTACACACCTTGTGGTGATTGTATGGCTTTGTGATGAACAAGTCCAAGGAGGGCCACAAACTCTTACGGCTAGGTCTTCTGCTCGAAGAGCGTTAAATATGTGCTCAATCTCTAGTGCAGACGTTTCGCGTCTGTCCACCTGCACAACAGGGAATCCTTGGTCCTGTCATCCTTCGACTGGTCACATATCCATGTTTTCTACATTTCTCTGTTGCTATATGCTAATGCTGTTGCTATTAACCCGTAAAACATAACGATACACACATTTCGGACCCGTGGTCAGCGCAAGGATGTGAATGCGATGAATCACGTGAGATCGCTGTAGGCCTACTACTTAGTTTTTCCCTGACGTTTCGGTCCTGTCTACGCAAAGGAAGGTCGTACAGCGGTGTCAATAAGGATTGGCCGATCGAGTGAGTGTCAGTCTCCTTTAGCAGAATGTCAATGATGAAGCACAGCGAGCGGATGATTTCATGGAATTTGGGTAAATCTTCGGCCTTTCGTTCTATCGCCATTAGCGACGCCGGTATTACCGTCGATAATGAGCTATGTTGAATGCAGCATTGCTTGCCGCCTAGCCGCGTGGATTGAGGGCGCGCTGATGTTTTTGTTCGTGCGCCAGGAAACGAACTGCTGAAAATTGTCCCCGAAGGCGATCAAGGGAGCCTAGAGCCAGCTGGGCCGGCAGCGATTCGTAAACCTGATGATGCGAGGCTGTAGTGATCCACCCATTAATTAGCCCTGTCGGCTCTTCCGTGCAACTGCTCGCCAGTGCCTGGCGCACTTTTCCCCTGGTAGGATCCTGCAGCAGTAATTGATTGTGCCTGCTGAGAAACTTCGATGGTTATCGCATTGCTAGCGGCATCATTAGTGTCTTTGCGAAGCGTCGTGGCTGCGACAACAGACACGAGACCCGCTGCCGTCCGTCCATCACATTGGCGGCTGCAGGCGTTATCTGCTGGGTTGGTGACGAACCACGCATTCACTTGGTACTTTTCCTATTCTCCTCGCCACCGAGTGTTTTGCTTACATGGTCTTCGCGAGCTGCGCTCTTCTCCATCGATCCATGAATAAGCTACTGTGTTGAACTCGGTGTGAACGGTAGCAGGATGATGATTCAGGGTCGCCTTGAGTATTACATTCCTTCCAGTATTTGGCGCCTCTGTGCAACCGACATTTTGCTAGGAAGAATTGAAGAATTCCTAATAAAAAAAGCCCTACCCGGAAAATGACATTTGCTGGATTGCATGCCGTTAGCACCAGAGGCTGCCAGGCTTCTGCTAAGACGAGCATTACTGTTTTCTGTGTTGTCAGCCATTTGAGCTCTTTTCTCCATCGCCAGTCCCTTATGCAAACGCGTGTTAGCGAGTAGTTCCAAATGTTTCCTTGACAATTTCAAAGCTGTGACGAGGGCTGCAAAGCAACTGGTATGTCGAATGCCTTTAAGTCGATATTAGTTCAGGGCAGTGTCTGTGAAACAGTGTTAAGACGGTAGAATGACGTTTACTAACGCGAAATATTGTGACACTTGCAAGGCCTAGTTTCCTTTTTGGTGTAAGCCTGCATCGGATCTGAGCTTCATACTGACTCACTTCCTTTCATTTCCTCAAGTGAATATGGGTCAGGTCATCACCTGAAACCTCTCATCGACTTCCATTCTCAGAAGCGATACGTGTGTCTTATTGTCCGTTGTTTCTACGTCGCGAATGTTTTACTCGGTTTTTATCACCTCTGGATGCGCAACCGATTGCGAACCCGTTTAGGTGTCGTTATCTGTTGCGGCCTCATTCACCCAATGCGTATATCCACGAAGGTGAACAGCACGGAGGGCCAGATCAACTCCAGCACGCGGATACTCGACCAGTGGAAGAACTGGTGGATACACTAGATAGAGAACCTCTTTCGTTCGCCTGAGCTGTGCTAGAGACAGCTGAACGCTGGGAGGGAAGAGCGTAGAAGAAGAGCAGAAGATATTCGTTGTTACTGTTGCAGTTAATAATTGTTGCTGTTGAGGTTTCCGTTTGGAAGCGTTTCTGTTGAGGCTTTTTCGTAGAAGAGTTTATTGCAATTGTCTATGGTGGTGGAGGCAAACGCGCCAGCCATGCAGAATCGTTTTATGCCAGCCATCGGCGTGGAGACACGTTTCGTGCTGCCAGACATATCGATGCCGTCGTGCTCGATAGAGGACTCGTGGTCAAGACCGGTGCGCCGTCTGCTGAAGAACGGCGCCGTGCCTTTCTGTCGCACCGTGGTCACCCAGCTGCCTGTGAGCTCCGCAATGAGCCCCGTGGTCTTCCAAATGCCTGTGTGCACGTCGGTAAGCCCCATGATGAGCGCTCCAACCGAGGAAGGCGAGTGCGACCAGCTATCGTCTGCACGCTCTATTGCAAGCAGCGACTCGTCGATTCTGCAGTCGAGAAGTGAACACGGCGAAGAGGATTCCGGTAGAGGCACGTGCACGTCACCCAGCGCCCTTTGTTGCGGTGACGATGAGTGCGATCTCAGCGACGTCGAAGTGGAGGGCACTGAAGGTGAAGAAGGACGGGAGGAAGAAATACAACAGCTCGAACAGAGGGATCAGTGGCAGGGAGGGTGCGTAGTTGAAGCACTGACTGAGATGGAAATGGATTACGTGGAGAGAGCTCACCGTAACAGCCGATTCCTTGACGTCTACAGCGAGCCGAGTCTTCGGTTCGTCAGTATTCCACAGTACTCATTCGTCTTGCCGATCATCATAGGTGATTTTTTGCCGTCATTTTGAAGAGCGCTTATAATACAGTGTTCTGATAAAAGAGTCATATTCGCATTACGTTGAGCTGACAATTGAACTTCCTGAGAGAAGTAGCATAGGAAGATTTGGCGTAAAATTTAGTGGTGTTGGGACGAAAATGTAGCTTTCGGTGCTATAGATGCTTCTCGTTTATAATAGAATTAGTAAGGATAAAGTAAAATAAGCCTTGGGTGGGTATCGAAGGTACAATGGCCATAGTAGAGCCAAGAATTTCAAAGAAGTTAGGATCAGACATGCCAAGAAGCGGGAACCGGAATATAGTTAAGAAGAGGATCACGCACTACTCGAAAATTCGTTTCCAAATGGAGGCCGTGAAAGCGGCAGGTTTCGTAGTTTACATAGAATGTGTTTGTGCTCCTCCTCCCGAATACTGTCTCGTTGTCTTCATCGGGCTTCAGCACTTCAACTGCGTACTGGTTTCAAACTCGAAGCACCTTTCATTAATTTATTTAATGGACCCATGCAGAAATAGAGAGGAAATGTGCCTTCATGCTTGCCCTAATGAAGTCGAAACATTGTCGCGACGTTTTACCCTTCCGTGCCGATCAGGGCGAATATGTTGTACGTGTTGTGGGAGAAACGCTTTAACTCGCTTTTCATCTCTAGAGTTCCAACACACCAGTTTATGAGGCCCTAGATGGCTTGTGCTGGTGCTAGAAATAAGACAGATAACGGTAGTTCTCGGGCCAGAATTACAAGATGTTACACGAATATTCACTACTTCCTTTCCTTTATGTAATAATAGCTCTGTCAGCTCCAAGGGCGTTTTTCAGTCTTGAGCGCAACTGTTATTCACAGGAGCAGTTGGAGGAGGCGTGTACAACCCAAATTGGCTCAATATTCAGTACAATTTATACTGCGTTTATCATTTGTAGTAGACAATGTAGAAAGGTGACAAGATGAGTTGAAAATGGCCGTGCCACACCAGCGGCAGACCAGGTATTTATCCTGCGTTGAAATGTGACAGCCAGCCTCAGCAGATGACATATCTTGCGTATCTAGTTCCTAATGGAAAGAGCTACGTGGGCGGTGAATATCTCGGTTGCCATCACCAGATTTGGTCAGCTGCTGCCGTGTAGGGAGAAGATCCGCGTCGCCGAACATCCTATGAGACTCTTGCAGTTTGGATTCTCTTCGTTGGCCATTTTCGTTTCTTTTTCTGCAATGAAGACTGATTGAAGTGAATTCACAGTGCGTAGTCCGACTGCTAGTGGTTAACTCGTGTCTCGAGTGATAGGGCATGTCTGGCCTTCTGATACAATGGGTTCTCCAGTTGGTCGGCTTCATTTGTTTCTTCGTAGGTTCAGAGGCGGCTGGCTGTTCACAAAGTAATGGTGTCAGCTATGATCGGTCTGGCTTAAACTTATGAGGGTTTCAAGTCAAAACTAGCAGATATGCGCTCTGTTGTTGTGCGCTTTCAATGAAGTTGTTGTTTTCAGGAGAAAGCGGGTATCAGAGTGAATCATCGCCGCCACTGCCAACGAAGTCGCCGCAACCTGGTACGTTTAGCCTCGCTGAGGGAGGGAACGGTCCACCCTTTATCTCTTTCGTAACTGGCAGCTTTACTGTAGCCGCAGCAAACTGTATTCCACGGTTTGCGCTTGTAGAGGACGGTGAATCACACTCGTAGGTGCAGTCTTGGTTGGTGGTGACCGCTCTTTAACGATTTCTGGACGTGACGAAACAAAAAGTATTCAACAATATATAGAATTAAGTAAACTACACCAACTTGTTTGCCTAAAAATACTCGGTTTCCGATTTCCTAATCAGGAGGGGGAGGCCATAAAGGACCGTTCTCGGTGCAAAAGTGGGAAAATGTGCTAAAACATCGTCAGTTAATTAACGTTTTGAATAAGGATCAGATCCGTGGAAACAGAACAGGCGTTGTTGTAATCATTTGCAAACGTCCCGATCTAGCTCACAAATGTTGTATATTCTCATGTTTTCTGCGACATTTATTCCGATTTCATTAATGCAGTCTGTTCTTTGAAGTGAATTTGATATATGGCAATACTGAACACGTTCAGTGCTTATGAAATCATTTAAGAGCGGCCACCACCAACTAGGATTGCACCCACTTGTATTAAGGGGCTGTGAAAATGCGCTGTTAACATAGGTAAGCGCAATCCTTATTTGAAGTTGGCGCAATGCGTGTTGGGAGGGGAGGGGGGGGGGGGGGGGAGGAGTGGGATTTATAATAGTTGGAGGGGCACACGGTATTTTAACTCAGAATTCCCTTCTTTGAAACTGTCCAAGAGCTTCACCTGCTGCCCCATGATATCGTCGGCTCATGGAGAAATTCAGGTGGAGTAGTTCTGACCCAACTGTCACCTTAGGGTTGCCATCTCCCGACTGGGATAGATGCGTAGGTGCACTGATAACATGCTATCGTTCTGTGAGATGTACATCGAAGAAATCACACCTAGGTCGGTGGCGTAATGGCGAACATTCCCGACCGGTTAGCAGGGCCCGTATGCATATCTCGGGGCGCCCCAACTGCAGGTCGTATCCAGCAGGTTTGGGGCCCCCAACCCGCGATGCATGTGGCTCCCGCCACGGTTGGGGAACTTCCGAGCCGTATGTGATATGCGTAGTATGTAGGCACGGATTAGGTTTTGCATTTCTCGGCGAAAATGTCAGCTGCTCGCTGTCGCGCATTCATGCGCGTTTGAAGAAAAAAGGGAGTAAAGGAGGTTAGATATGCACAATGGACTGGGAATTAGGTTGTAGCGTTAAAGTATTTTTTATTTTCTAATAACATGCTATTTTACTTGTGTTTAACTACTCGCGTGTTTGTCTGTTTGCGAGTTTTAGTTTATCCGTTTATTTGTTTTTTATTTTATAAAGAATAGTGCCGCAAGCTACTCACTCTGCTATTTCGTGCTAAAGAAGATATAATTTGACATGAGCAAATGTGAAAAGTTAGATTTTTCGGAAATTCTTGAAAGCTCTGTCTCCTTTTATGCAGGACTGCTTTTAGACGCTCTCATTTCTGAACACAAGCTTCATTAAAACTCGTTTTCCCTGATTTTTTCGAAGAAATTTCATATCATAATCCTATCCAGCTTTATAACCAAATAGTCTGACTAGAAAAGTTATATGTTGAGAGCACATAATCGATTAGTTAAATGTACCCAGCAGCGCAATACAATGGTCCACTTTACTGTTCCCTACTGCGTGATGAACATAATTTGTCATGATGAATTGGTTTTGCAATACAATAACAAATAATGCTAATAAAGTAAGCATAATGAAAATCAAGCTCTGAATTGAAGAAAAATACACCCAACTACCTCTTTTTCTCACTTCACCGGCACAATTCTGCGCGAATCATATGTTTTCCTTCGCTATCCGCAGCATTCCCCTTACGTCGGAGTAGGTGGCGCCCCGACCTCGAGGGGGCTGGGGAATACGGTATCTCCCCGGAGGTGTACGTCGCGGGATTCTGCCGCCCTTTAAATTATTCCCCGATGGGGCGCCCCGAGCGAGATATGCATACCGGCCCAGGAGGTGCTGGTTCGAATCTTGCTCTTGGCGCGAGAATTTTGATCACAACAAAGCATCAGTAGCATCAGATTACACAGTTTCTCCGTTGATCACGTCCAACTTACATCTGGTATTCGTTGCACCACATATTTGGGTGCAAAGTGGCTCGAGAAGGGGGGGGGGGTGCCACTCCCTCCTAGATGTGGATTTCTTCAGTGTACAGCTGGAGTCGGGACTATGTTTTGCGTTTTCCTTGGAGTGGACCACTACAGCTCTGGGACTCCGTTGGAGGGATCTGAAACTGTGTGGCGTAGCAGTCTACCTTCTAACACTCCAAACACATTGCGACTTAAGGCCAATGGTATACTCCCGTCCGCTGCAGCGACACGGGAGTGCACAGCGATGCGATAGCTCGCGGTGCGCGTCGCGAGCCGTCGCCATCGCTGAGGCTGACATAGTTCGTGCAGTTCTGCAGACGGAGACTTTTGCAGAATTTTAGCGAATCAGCTGAATCAGCATGCCTGCGACTTGTGGTCCCTTTTCATATAGTAGTGTGGACGCGCACTTCTCATAAGTCTTAATTGTTGGAGCGAAATTAAACGCAGTACTCTTGTTTGGAGCGAAATGAAACGCAGTACTCTTGGAAATGCCAAAGAGAGCGCGGACACGAAAAAACCGAGTTCAAAAACATTATTTTTAAAGACTTGGAGCTGAAATGGCAGATTTTGTGATCAACGCGTCGAGATAACCCTATAATAACCTGACAAGCACAAAACTGTGCGTCTTCGTGCCTATGTGGAACCTGGGAATCAAAAGAGATACTGCAGTCAGCGAAGACGCGGAAAAAACCGTGCTAGAAAAACATGACTTCGAAAGTATCGGCGTTCAATTGGCACACTTCTGTGCCGGACATGTCAACAGGACCTCCCTGTGACTTTCCGGCACAGAAATGTAGATTTCGGTGCCGGCGAGGAAGCTCAGAGGCGTAAAAAAAATGCGAGGATCGGCACAAAAGTGGGAAAAAGGGCCTAGAAAAATATCTCCTCAAAAAACTAGCAGTTCAAGCGGTCGAAAAAAAACCCAACATGAATCTAATCACAACGAAAACACTACGAGGAGAACAACAGAGAAATCAAATGACCACCCAACATCACCAGACGTGTGTTGAAATTGCTGTGGTATGGTCACGACCAAGGAAGTGTCGGAATCAGTGAGCGAAAGTGCATAGAATAGGTCACGACAAGCGCTTCCCCCTCCGCAACCATCGCTGTCCGTCGCTCGTCGCAGCGCACTGCACTGCGACGAGCGACGGGCTGCGACGGCCGTCGCACCGGAGTATGTTTCACTCCCGCAACGCGGAGGTATAGCACCCCTCTGCGACGCATCGCGGGAGCGATGGAGCGCCAACTGACAATCGCGCCCCACTGCGCCGTTCGCCACTGCAGCGAAGGCGCGCCGTTGACAATTGTCCCGCGCCCGTCGCTGGAGCGACGCGGGAGTATACCATAGGCCTTAAATCTGAAATTTCGCAGACAATCAAAGTAGTGTACGGTATGCGATTGTTTTGTATCATCCAAACGTTTTGAAGAAGTTCGCCACCACGACAATGGTTTTCATAATCTCGAATCTATAAAGCTATGACGCTGCGCTAAGGCTTTAAGCGAAAGTAACTGTGTCTGGATGTTTCCGCACTTTGCGAATGATTATCTCTCTGGCTTGTGTATGTTAGCTGTGTGTCTTGGATAACTTGAGCGCATCTGAACGCCTCTGTGCAGGAAAGTCATTTGGGCGGAAGTAATCTTGGGGGGGGGGCGCGTGGAGCGCAGTCGGAAGAGGTGCCGGCTGTCGCTTGCACCCGATGCCAGGTTCCTGGTTCGGATTTCCCGCCCAGGCCGACCAAGCCTTCCATTCCTCCGGAGTCGGTGAATTGGTACCAGACGTGTCTGGGAAGGATAAAGCGCTGACTTGTTCATCGGCTGGCCACCGCAAGTCATTGTATAGCCAAATACGCATTCAACTCGCCTCCACGACATCCCGTAGAAGTAGAATGCGTGGCGCATCTTGGGGATTCGCCATGTATTCAGTGGTTCCCGCCTTGGTAGGAAGGCACGTGCATGCCAAATCACATCAGAGCCCAGTTCGCTGTAGGCGTAGAACACTCTGGTGCTGCATAAAATTTTTGTTTTGTACAGCACAAAACGTCGTGTAGGGCTGTAGTTCATGTGATCTCTCTCTCTCCCCCCCCCCCCCCCCCCCCACCGCGTCCCTATTTGCGTCATTTGTTTGGATGAATTGCCCAATGACCAAGGTTTCAGTTACAGCTTAGTGGGATTGTTTAAGTGATTCGGCATCAGGCAGGCAACTACATTCACCTACTGTGCTTCTTGTTTGTGTCGCGGTATGAAATGGCCGCGTGACGTGAAGAGTTGTCATTGAGAGAGCAAACATCTGCTGAGTTGTAGGATGCGTGTTTATTCGGGTAGGTGGCTAGCTAATCAAGCAACTGCAGGACCCTTCCCGGCGTCGCTGTAAAGTGCAGTGGTATCGACTCAGCGGCTGCCAGCACAGCTCGATCGTAATCGCTGTCTGCCGGCATGACCCAGTTTTCTTTTGCCTTTGGTTCTTTCACACCTCTGCCTTTCTCAATGGCGATGTGACCGCTTTGAGGCTTCTGTTCTCATGATTTGCTTGGCCTACTTCACTTGAATGAGTTGGCTTCTCCTGAAGTCTTGCATTGAGCAGTTCCTGCTGTAGTTTCTTCGCGGGAATGTCATAGGCGTAGCGGCTCTCAATGGTGATGTGCGACGCATGGCCGTCTGTCGAACTGCTGGATAGCTTGATCCCTGCCTGACGACGATGGTTTCATGCTGTTTCTGTTACTGACCTCCACTTTTTTAAATTCTCCATCGAAACTTCGCCGCTAATGGCTTCGGCCTATTCAGTCTTGATGTATTTTCTCGTTTCGTTTTGTCTTCAACCTTCTGAAGCATGATAAGATACAGCCACCATAAGGGGACGCAATATTGCACACGATTGAGCCATCCAACAGTTTCAACCAAGATATGTATCAACAAGATCCAGAATTGAATAATCTAAGCTAATAACGAACACATAGTTATTCATAAAAGAATCTGTGTTTGACTGAAGGCAAAAAAAACCTAAAAAGAACCTAAGTTGGCATTTCGTGTGCAATTCTTTGAAACTGCTGGCGCCACGTAGCGTTCAAGGGGTCCTATACATTTCTCCCATTGCTGTCGTTTTCGGTTGATGTAGCTCGTTTTCTTGCAAGAACCGCGGTTTGCAAAGCGCCTGCAACTGTTGACAAAAAGCATTCATTAAAGGCATGAGTGTGACCTGCATATTTCCGGACGGTGCGTTGTTGCACAGGATTGCACAACACCTTCGACGCTGATCATTGATCACTTGCGCGCCCACCACGCTGTTTTCAAGCACATGTGGCGGCTAGCTAGTTTTCGCGAGACTCATCCTGGACCGGCGCGAAATCGTATGCCACGTGCTTCTCACTGCCAACTATTTGCTCTTCGTGTGATTAAGAGTCTTTTTATTTAGTCACTTTGAGCTGTATTGCATTCGATACTGGAAAAGTTGCAGAATTTACTTCACATATGCTTCTCTTCAGGAAAGGTTTCCTTCTTTCCCATTGGCGCCCTAGGTTTCTGTGTCGCTCTATATGATGGCTAGATGGATTTCACAGTTTCAAGAGTTCAAATCTATGATGCAAATGAATTCTTTGTCCGAAATTGTAACGGCAGTTCTATGATGCACAGCGTTCCATGGGGCTGATGATTATGCAAATTTCAGGCCCAGTCCCGAAGAGCCCGCCGGCGGTAGTGGCGTGTGGTTCAAAAGTGGTCGGAAACCCGGTCAACTCCCTACCGAGTGGGTCTGATTCCTTGATCTTTTGCTGTTTGTGCCGTTTTGCCTTCTGCCTTCAATTTAGTTTGCACTGAAGTTTTGTATTGACCAATTGCCGCCACATTTCGTGGAAGAGATTTGATTTTATGCGTGGTTACCTGCCGGCTACTCCATTGATATGCTCAGCTCAGCTGCAATTAGCCCTGTTTTCTTCTTATTCGCTAGAAAAGGGGAACCAGAAAGGATTTCTTGAGCAATGCTCGTCGATTTCCGAATGGGGCTGCGCTCTCGTGATAACGACTTTTCCAATTTGCTGTTTTTTCTTTGGCATTTCCGGGCTGAAGTAACAGCTTGGAGGCTCAGATGCTGGACTTTAACACTAGATACTTGATTTCATTGTTTAAGACAGCACCCATTATTTAGTTTCAGTAAAAGTGTCCAATGCTCCATGTCGAATTTTAATTGGATTTTTTGTTTTTCAATCCATTGAGCTTGAAGCTCTTTGATGAAATTCTAGGGTATATCCCATTTGGGGAGTTGTCGCTCATAAGCGCAAGAATCTCTTCGGTGGAAATGTTTCTCTTTTGCTAGCGGAATACTGTGAATATTTATTTGGTTGTTCGTTCGTGTTTCTTCGTCAAAAAACCTCCGAATAGCGGAATACTGATGGAAGGATTGTGTGTGTGTGTGTAGAGGATAGATAGCGCACCGCACAATGATGCACTTGGCGCCTCTCCAACTATCCTGATTGTTTGCCCATGCTGCTGCTCCAACGGTTAGCGTCTCGATTCTGGTTATTTGTGCACGGCGATTAGTATTAAGAGCGTTTCGAATGGCAGAAGTCTTGTTTCAAAATCCAGGGTTGCTTTGAAACACATCCAACATCAGTACGCGATGTAGATCAATTCCATAAGAAGAGCATGCACGGGTAAAGGTGGACATTAGAGCAACGAATATCTCCACCACCTCTGGAGTGGTGGTCATGAGGGAATAGCGTTTTTATCGGTACATCGCAATGAGCGCAAGCGCAATCATTTTTGGGTTTTCTGTACAGTTGGCCGAGACGTTGCGCAGTTGCTAAAGTTCGATTGATTCAGCTCGTTTCAACCTCTGAGTCACCTTGTGAGCATTGTCTTCGTGGTCGCAGGTGCTGTGGGCGTTTTTAGAGCAGTGGGCGCTCATTCTTATCATAGCTATTGTGCCTGGTCTGGGTTTTGCGTTTCACTTACCATTGGGAAGTAAAATTAGATCGACATTGATAGGAACAGCATGAGTAGGTCACGTTACGCACCTGTGTTTCTTGCGGCTAATTTTGGAACTGTCTTTTTCACTGCCCTCAGAAAAAGACAATTTGTCTCTCTACCGTCTTCAAGTTCATCACTCAGCCGCTGCATTTCAGACTCGAGCAGCTTGCCGTCCGGTGTGCAGTCGTTCGCAGCCGCGGCAGCTTCTGGTTTATCGTCGTGCGTTCAGACGTCGGCAGTCAGTGCCGCTACTGCTGCCACTACCACTGCCGCCGTCGAGGCTGTGAGTGCGACGACCGCTTGTCCACCTACAAGTCAGCCCGGTCGCCCAGTGCAGTTCGAGATATCGGAGATGGATGTGGTAGGTTGCGTCACTGTGATGCCTGGTGCTTTCGGTTAAAAGCCTTCGTACTTCGTTCATTTATTGCAGCTCAGTGAAGAAATCTGGCACTATCATAACTCCGTCACGCAATCCGAGAAGATGCTTAATCGGAAGCTGCATCTGCGCGATATGCTGTACTACTCAATTTGTCCAGTGTTTCCGAGTAAGTCAAGCTTCGTTAAAACCTTTTTCGCCCTGTCGTCGGGGTTTCGCAGGCTCTATCCTAGTCGGGAGGGGCGACTCATGCGGTCAGTTGCGACCCCCTTTCGCGTGACATACACCTTTCTGATGTGTTAGAGAGCTTCTTCATCATTGAACAACTATAGGAACTGTCGAACAATCTCAGGAAGGGGATGCTGAGGGCAAAGATACGTGTTTCTGTAATGGTATCGTTTCACGTCTATACCACTCTGTCCGTACATGCCACTCACTCTGTTTGGGGATTAGATGTTTTGCTTCGTGGTCTATTTCATGAGTTTTCCAAAGCACACGTTGAAGTCGTATTAAGTGAGGACTTGTAGGTGTTCAGGGGAGGGATGAGGTGTGGTGGTGTGCTATAGGAGAAGGATCGCAGTTGCCTTTTGTTGAGTATGCCCTATCGAGTACGATTGCTCTTTGTTTCTTACCCGCATTCACTGACACCTACAGATAAATATATCGAGAGGGCCGAAATGAGCATGATTATCGTTGCTTGATTAGTTTAATTGCTTGTGTAGTCTAAATGACATTCTTTTGTGTGTCGTGGTCCAGAAAGGTAAAGGAAATGAATGAAAGGAACACAGTTTTCGTGTTTTCAGGCTGTGCTATGAATAGAGTTGAAACCCTAATCTTTCATTTGTAGTGTGCGGCCTGTACGTGGTTGGATCGTCGTTGAACGGTTTCGGCAACAATACATCCGACATGGATCTCTGTCTGATGATCACGAACAAGGATGTGAGTTTTAGCCGTAAGTGGCACTTCAGCAGGGGCCGGATTCATCAACGACTAACCCTCGGGTATAGGGGGTAGGGATAACCACGATGAAGCCTGCGTCTCTGACTCTTGCCTTATCTCTTCCTGACTCTTATCTCTACCCCTTGTACCCCGCATACCCATGCGTTTAAATGTTGATGAATCTGGCCCCAGGTTAGGATGCAGATCAGGTTGAATCTGTATGAATTGACATGGCGTGAGATAACCCCACAGGATAAGAGCGAGTGCGAGTGAATTAAACATGGGAAGTAGTGCATTGTCCAGGTAGTATGTCAGTCGACGCAAGCAGCTCATATATTATCACTCGTAGCTGGAGGCATCCTTCAATGGATGGTGGACGTGGGCACATTGTGAACCTTTTAAATAAACAACGCCTAGTTTAATAGTTCCAGTACTTCTACCCCTATAATAGTGTTCGCTGCGTATTCGCTATTGTTAACTGTCATTGCGTTGCAGCGCTTGGCGAAAAAAAATGAACCCCCCCCCCCCCCTTAGTAAGCTCGCATTCATATTAGTGATTCGCACGATTTCGTGGAACCATGTGCGAATTCATGCTCCATTTGTCCAGTAAGTTAGAGCCTTAATACCAGTACGCCAAGTTTCGTAGGACGATCAGTTTTGCATCTTTGCATCTCAAGCTGTTACTCTCGGATGTTTCCACACTACCCTCTTCAAAGCTGCCGTACTGTAGCCTAGTTCCGCGTCATCTACCTCCGGGTTTGTTCAAATCCTGTTCAAGCTAGAGTAACAGCTGAACACTTCTAAGGCGTTTTGTTTCACCATCCCCTTCCCTGAATCTGGAAATTGTCGCTTTGGCGCAGAGCCATCTCAGCCTCTCACTCTTAGAAATTAAAGGATATAGGAGAAAAGACCGCGTAATCCTTCTGTGATGCGCCACGCATCTGCTTCTACGGAATGTGGAAGCGATTTGAATATTTGACCCATATAGTGACTTGCGGTGAGCAGCCGATGAAGAAGTCAGTAGTTTACTCTTCCCAGACAACTTTCCAACTCATCAACCTCGAGGGTTGGTTGGCCTGGGCAGAAAATCTGAACGAAGAATCTGGTACCGGATGCACAAGACAGGCAACACCTCTTCCGACTGCGCTCCACGCTCCCCATTCTTAGAGATTACTCCACAAAATTCCTCTCCAACAATGGACAAATTGAACTTTGAAATTGTTGCTACACTTTATGTGCGGCAGTATTTTCGACCTTTACTGCGTTCGTTGCAGCTCGACCAAAAGACGGACGCCGTCGTAGTGCTGAACATGATCCTCAGTACGCTGCAACACACGGAATGGGTATCTCATCAGAAGCTGATTCTAGCCAAGGTGTGTTCGGTGTCATGAGATCACTTGCTTCTTCATTTCTTTGCTCATGCTCACGGTACAGAATGGAGTTGTTGGTGGTAGTCGTTTAACGGATGACTCTTCAGGTGCCGATTTTGCGGATTAAGTTTGCGCCGCCGTTCTCAGATATTACCGTTGATTTGAACGCCAATAATTCGGTCGCCATCAAGAATACTCATCTTCTGTGTTACTATTCGTCGTGTAAGTTCATGTTTGACGAAAGACGTTGGGCCTCGGTGACTGCAGCTGTCTATTTGCAGTCGACTGGCGAGTTCGCCCACTGGTGTCGGTGGTCAAGGAGTGGGCCAAGCGCAAGGGCATCAACGATGCGAATCGATCGTCGTTCACCAGCTACTCGCTGGTGCTCATGGTCATCCACTACCTGCAATGTAAGTGCTTGGCCTGCTCGTACGCCCGAGCTGAGCTGTTAAACGAAGTGGTTATCTTTAGGCGGAACAGAGCCAGGCGTGCTCCCGTCACTGCAGCAGATGTATCCGCGACGGTTTGCGAACAAATGCGACGTGCGGACGTTGAATGTCACGCTACCACTCGACAGCCCCTCTGCGTCTGAATGGCAGTACGCGGACAAGTCGACCCTCGGTGAACTTCTCATCGGCTTTCTGGACTACTATGCTAACAAATTCGAGTGAGTTCTAGTTTTTTGTCTGTAAAATAACATCTAAATCAACCACCCATTCGCTTAGTGAATGGATCAGTTTAGTAGCTTGATATGGCGAGCTACCACTTCAAGGTCATATAGGCGGATCCTCCTGGTAACGAGTAAGAAATAATTCATTTTTAGTTACGACCGCGACGCGATTTCCGTGCGGCTTGGCAAGCGAATTGACCGGGCAGTGATTGCGAGACAGCGACCAAACGGCGGTTATCAGCAGAATGGGACGAATTGGCGGTCACAGTGGCGCTGTATATGTATCGAGGTTGGTTTTCTACAGTTCAGCAGCTTTTTACAGGTTTTCAAGTAAGCGAATATTGTTTTTAAGCTGTCAATACAGCGCTTTCGTATTTTAATCATAAATATATATATAAATATAAATAAATAAATAAATAAATATATATATATATATATATGTATATATATATATATATATAGCGCCTGCGGCACAGCTAGTGGCTGAGGGATGGCTCACCCTCTTACTCTTACGTAGCATCATTACCGTGGCTGCGGCAAACCTCGATGATATTTATCATCCCACTGTAGGCGCATGTGTTCCCTCGTGCTCATTCATTCAAAAGCTTTTGAAAAAATCCTGTTGATGTACTAAAGGCGAAAGGCGTGGACCGCTGCATAGCTTGGACATGAGCTTTGTGGGATGCATAGTTCATGTCCGTTGTATTCTTCGCAAGAGACTTCTAAGCTATAAGAGAAGATTCATTTGATCTGGAAATGCCGCTTCAACATGATGAATACGTTTGGGTTTTTAATCTCAGAGACATTCAGGAGCCGTTCACGTACTCGAACACGGCACACTCAATCTACGACGAGATGGTGTTCGACGCCATCAAAACGGCATTCCGGGAAGCGCATCAGGAGCTGGACACGACGCGGGATCTCCAACGACTGCTGAACTGCAAGCCAATTGCAGTTAATGCTCCCATGGGAGGGTACGTCTGACTACCTCCATGTTAACTGTCTAATTTGAGGGCTTTGAGCAGTCGATTGGAGGTGTCCAGTAGTTGTTTGTTACCAGCTTCTCAATGAACTCTGCTCTGCGCGTATTACCATTTTACTCCTCAAGATATTGCTTCAGTGCGATGGTGTACGTATCGTCATACAGCTCGACGCGAGAGATGTCGGCTGGCTCAACAGCGGGCGATTCACCAACCAGTGGTCATTCGAGGCGGTCCACTCCACGAGGCAGCAGTTCTGGAAGCAGCATTAGTACAGCACATAGTGCAGCTAGCAGTAGCGGTAGTTCAAGTTCGAGCGACTACGGAGAAGATCAGGACCATGATCGGTGAGTGGACGAACGCTTCATGCGAAGTATTAGAGCACAAAACGAAACGTTCATCTTGGTTCCTTCCCAGAACGCACCTTTCTCACATGAAGTGCAAATTTTGAAATCTGCGCAAGAATTACTGGTGAATACATCCTTGAATGAGAAAATTTGCCTCACCTTCCACGCACTTTATAGCCATTCAAGCGTAGTGGTCAGTGGATGCCACGTTAATCAATCGCTTTGGAAGAGCCTCATGCATTTCAATCCTGGGGCCGGATTCATCAACGACTTACAGCAGTTTAACAGAGAAAATTACAGTCGAAATCCCTGATAGCGCGGCTTATCAAGCGACATGGTGAGGATAAGCCGCGTTATCTGAGTTTTTCACTGTGAATTCTCTGTTAAAGTATGTAAGTCGTTGATGAATCCGACCCCTGGTTGTCATGGAAGCACTTTCAGTAAGAATTAGTGTAGTGGCTTGCACAGGACAACCGGTGAGCAAATTAGTGTCTTATGCATCAGAGGAAAGGAAATAACAAGGCATGCAAATGAAATAAAAGGAAAACGTAAGGAGCTAGTTGGGTTTCCGTTTCGCCCGTGCCCTTGTAGGAAAACCAAACCTAGAAGCACCCCGTCCCCTGTGCTCATCAGTAAGGGAGGGGAGAGTATGTAGTGTAAGTATGCGTACCTGTATCACACGTTGGTGATTGTCCTTGAACTTGTCGAACGAATAAGTAGTGGAAGTAACCTGAAACTCAAACATGGGTGACTAAACCAAAAAAGACTGATCTAAATCCATTGACCGATCAGGTGGGGAAGGCTTAGGTGCTGTGAGCGCGAAGTGAACCTAAACTCAACTTGTAGTGATGCGCGTGATTACACGATCTCTGCGTCCTGTGCCAACCAATTTTTTTTATGAAGCACTTGCGGTACTCTTACTAGAGGCCTAAATTTCAGTGTTTGGTTGAACTACCTTACTTGCATCTGGTTTCTTACGCGCCAACGAAGTCTTCCACCCCTTTCGCGTTGGCGATTTAGCGCAAAACTTGTCTGGGAATTATGAGGGAAGAAGAAGGAGAATTAGCACCGTCCTTTGTTCTTTATTCTTTCTATTCCTTTATGAACCCGACACCATATTCGGTTGTAGGAAGCCCGGTACACTTTCGGTGTGGTTTGTTGAAGATTGACCTGGGCTCGGATTCATCAGCGACTAACTCGCGGATATGGGGTAGGGATACTCACGACGAAGCCTTCGTCTCGGGCTCTTGCCTTATCTCTACGTCTTATACCCTGCATATCCGCGAGTTCAATTGTTGATGAATCCGGCCCCAGAAATGATGTCTAGATCCAAGCAGTGAAGTGCTTTGCTAATCTAGGGAGTAGGAATACGAAATGGCAAGCGGTCTCTCATGATTTGGCTGGGAATGGGTAGGGTGTTTTTCTCCACCGTCTTTTCCCCTCGGAACTCTGGACGTTCTCTCGTTATGCCTCACTATAGTCTTAGCGCTGTCCTGGTTAGACGGATTCAGCTGATTGTTACAGTTGAGAAATTTACACCCGTCCTTTGCGGTTCATTTTAATAGGGAAAGTGGAGGGAAGTGAACGTGCAGATTGCAGTAGCCTCCTAGTTATATGGTGCTACCGTTTGTCTTACATTACATTAAGAAGCCATTCATTGACTCGTTAGAGTGTGAGGGAACTCGGCCAGTTTCCAAGGTGTGTTAAGGCATGGGAGAGCAACTGGTTCAATTGCAGTCAGTCTCTCTAGGGGGCTACGCCGACAGCTTAAACGGAGCATCTTTCTGTTGTTCCCTTACAGTGCTCTTTTCAGATTGGCCGACGTGGCGGATGTAGCCGGTGCTGCTCTGCGACAGCATTCGAAATCGCGCACGCGTCGGTTACCACGCGTGAACGGCTCGTTGCCGTCGTGCCTACCCGGCTCGGCGTCGACGGTCAGCGTCGCCACTGCCGCCGAGCAATGATCGAGGGCGAGACGGCCCCGTGCCGGCAGCCGCGTTGTATGTAGTTACCACGATCTCACTAATCAATCGCCTCCGTCCACATCTGTGATATCATCGTCGCGTACCGTCGTCACACCATTCCGGGATCCTCCTCGTTCTCTCTGCCATCTCTCGTTTGCTCGGCGCTCCATGTTGAGTTGTTTGTTTCGTTTTTCTTCATTTTCTTCTTCTCTCTTTGTTTAGACTATTTTCTGTCTATATATAGTTGTGTTTTTCTCTATATGAAAACTTATAAACTCGGTCACTTCGTCGCGGCTGGCACAGCGGCTGCGGTTTAAGCGTAGACGAGCTTAAGCCGACTGCGCGCTGGTCGGGCGGCTGTTGTTGGCCGGCCAAAAAAAGTTTAAAACATACACGATAACAAAAATAGGTTAAAAATTGTTTCTTCTATTCTCCTTTAGTTTTTGTTTTCTATCATCATCGTCCTCAGCCAGCATTCATCATCGTCAGACCACCGCGCACGAGTTTGCGCGCGTTACCTTTCCTCGTGTTCAATTTCTTCACGCACGGATACACGTATATATGTATGTGAAAAGCAGGAGAGTTCTTTCCTTCGTTGTTTTATTCCCTTTCGTCATGGTTCTTATGAAATACGGCGTCTTTATCTATGTTTTCACATTCTTCTCAATTTGGTTTACGCTCACTTAAGCATACCTCCCGCCCTATCCCCTCCCACCCCGTTCCCAGTCCCCGCTCATCTTTGGCTTCTCCTTCCCCCGAGGTCATCCGACAGTTAAGCGTGGATAGTAGTGTACGTAGTATCGAGAGCGCAGCGGCTCCCATTTGGCCGATGTGCTCTCGAGTGTTGAATAGCTTAGTCATTCGTTGCTGTGTACTAATAGGTGTTTTCAGGGTTAGATTCGCTCGTTCCCCGCAGCGAACCCCACAGACTGGGGATACCCTCCCCCAGCACCCTCCTTCCCGTGCAAACCACCTTCACAACCAACCTTCACGACGGACCCGATCGTGTCTTTCTCCATGCAGGTGTTTCTGTTGCCGTCCGAGTGTCTTTGTCTGTTTGTATGTGTAGCAGTAGGTTTGTTGTGTGTATATACTGCAGTGCGCCTAATCCGTGCGAGGTTGAGGGTGCGGGGCGTCGTCGACGAGAGCTTTCCCTCATGTTCGAGTCGTCAGTTCTCCGGCTCGTCGCCGTCGTGCCGGCGTGCTCAGTTTTCAGTTACTGTTAGTCTAAACCTTATCTTCGTATTGGTCGAGGCGATGCTTCGTTCTCTCTTTCGTAGATGCTCCGCGTTCAGTTCCGTCCATCAGCAGATCATCGCCCCGACCCCGCATCAGACCCATTTAAGGCCGCGATGGGCTGGTGTGACATGTTATGTACCGAGGTATATTGTACACAATTATTGGTGCCAGCGTTATCATTTGAAATTTCACGGTTTCGAGTTTGTGAATAAATATCTAAAACGTTTTCTGTGCTCGAAAATCACGCGGTCAGGGGCTGAGAGGGCAACAAACGGTGCAGTGAAGTTCTCTAGGAGGTCGGTATCTCACCTAAGCAATTATGCTTCACGGAGCGCACTAACAGCTCTGAAACGTCGAGAGTCGAACTTGACGGACAACACGACACTGGCTGAACGCACCATTGACCGAGTTGAAAGAAACTAAGCAGTCGATATTCAGTAAATAAATTTCGATGTCTACGAAATCAGCACACATGAAATCCCTAACAAACCGTGAGTCCTCAGTTAGGGCCCTTACGTTCAGATCGAAGGTAATTGTGGAGTGGTCACTATTCCCGAGAGGGGTGGTGACGGAGACGGTCATTTGAAAGCAAAGATCCAAGAGGGCACTACCTCGAGTAGGGGTGTGAACGAGTTGATGGAGACCATAGGTACGAGTTAGGTCAAGAAATTCCTGAGACGAGTTAAGGGTTTTGGATGGATTCGTACCTGAAATTAGATCCGGGAGGTTGAAATCTCCAAGAAAATGCATCAACTGCGGAAAAATCATTGTTAGCTTTGGTATGTTGTCGAGACTAGCCGCGCAGCAAGCAGGGACTCTGTATTCGATGATAAATCTGATGTAACTGTTGTCAAAGAGAACGTCGCACACCAGTATTTCGTAAGAATCCTTGACAGACTTTAAAATTATGTGGCCTGAGAGATGATTTTTTAAAGAACTAATACAACTCTACCTTTTTCAACCTATCACATTTGAGACCTGGTTACTAGTAATTCTTAGTAGGGGTTGTAAATCAATTTTGGAGTCTAGCCAGGACTCAGTAATGAACGCTATATCGTAATCATATTTGTACAGTTCGGCAACAAGAGATCGGCATTGCTGACCATCGACCTTACATTTGACAGCAGGCAGTGAGAAAAACAAGAAACATAGCTAACTGCTGAACTCCCGAGAGGACTCACTAGTTTCCCGCTCTACAACATTTCGCGGGTTTTCAACCGGCTGAGTAGTGAAGAAAGGTGGATGTGCTATTGGATGAGAGTTAGCAGATTTGAGTTGAGAGGCAAGTTACTAGTTCTACGCAAACGCTCCTCCCTTAGCCGTTTCCTTTCATCCCGTGTAAGCGACTTGCGAATAAATACCCCCTTGAAGGGGGTGAAGCGTAGCGGCGAGGCCCGCTGCATTGGCTGATTTTGGAAACGACTCAAGGGGAGCACAACTTTGAGCAACCGTGGCCAGCTCTTACACATGCGATAAATTGTAAGTGGTGGGCACTCGATACCTAGACAATCGAGAATTTTGGTAACAGAGGAGAGATCATACAAGATCTTATCGATGGCAGAACCAGCATTAGACTCAGCTAAATACGAAATAACAGCAGACCTACGAACATCCGGATCAGAGTCCGGGTTCTGTGAGGAAAAGGAAATAGCACTAGACGGCACATGATCAGTAATAGAGGATTGAGAAGTTTGAACAGCCGGAGATTGAGAAGCCTAAACAGCCATAAGACGAGACTTGAGTGGATCATTTTCATTTCTCAGTTTGACTAATTCTCCTAGCAACCCTTGGTACACTGGTTCGCCTGCCTGATCTCTTCTTTTGATTTTTTGATGAAATCGATTACGACTTTCATATACGCTGGCACATCTCCTTCCTCGGCGAGAGCTCGGAGGCGACGAGTCGGAGAGTCGATCACATCAGTGGGGTCCATTCTGCTCCGCTTCCCCTTGCGCATTGGAGCAGAAGTGGAGCGGACCGGAGAAGATACCATGGTAACCGAAGCCGAATCAGATTTAATCAAAATCGATCAGGCGGTCGCAAAACGCGAAGGAAATTCCACCTGGTTCAGTGGCAGTTGGACTGGTTTTAGAACATACAGCACTCAGCTTTGTACCGATTAGAAGTGAATAGAATATGAGTAGTTCAGTCAGTTGCTGTTTGTTTGACGTGGAGTAGCTGGTAAAACAGAGCTGCCGAATGGCACTGACGGAGCGACCTGTCGATCCGACCACACAGGGCGGTTGCAAGCCACCGAGTATAAATTTATGAGCTAGGTCGGGGCGTTTGCATATGGTTAGGATGCGAATCACATTGTCTTGCCTGTGTCGTAAACGATGTTTTATTTAATTTCATTGACGTTATCCATTTTAGTGTTTGAAAATAATCAGTTCTCGATGCAAATCTAATCAAGGGGTCCTCCCTTACTAGATTTGCAGCGAGAATGATACTTTTCAGGCTCCCCTCTTCTGACAATTAACTCGGAAACCAGCCCGTCTGGACAACTATGATGGTGTAATTTACTTATTTCTGCATGTTGTTGCCCAATTATTGTATTTCGCTATGTCGGGAAATCGTTTAAGAACAGCCACCACCAACTAGGATTGTTCCCGTGTTTGCGGTTCTTAGATTTTCTTTTCGTTAACATCCTGAGTGGGATGTGAGCCTGTTAAGCGGCCTGAACTTTGGAAATTTAATTAAAGCGTCGGCACTTCAATTTTTGGAAAAGCGCTCGCGATAAAATTGTCGAAAAGAGCCAAGAGGCTACTCCGCAGTTGATGGTCAATGAATGCACAGTCCTTACGCGTCGTTATACAGAGATGGGCACACTCAACAGTGCTACTACTTGTATGGATTGCACAGAATCAGATGGTTATCATTCTCTAACACAGCTTAGAACTACATATGCTCTTGACAGGCCTACACCTCCCCTTTCTAGAAGGGTCCATTCGGAAAGGTAGTGTTGGTCTTTCTTGGCAACTACTGGAACACACTACTCCAGCAGCATCAAAATGTGAAAGATCTTCGCCTTTGATTCCGTATGATGGCAGAGGGTGAGCCCCTTGAAGTTCATTCCAGGTGGGCGTCCGAGAAGTGCTGTAGTGCTCAGCTGAAGGACGCTATCACCTTAATGGTTCTGCGGAGTGTCACAATGAGAAGAAGAAAATGGGCTGAAAGCATTTACATACAGCACAGCAGAGCCAGAAAATATATCTGTTAGAAAGTTCGCACACCGGAAAGAAGAAAGAATTCAGTCTGAGCGTCAGACTGCAAGGAAGAAAAATGCATTTCTGTTGCTGCGAGCTTAGCTGAACAGAACCTGGCCACTTTCTTGATGAAAAATTTCTCACCTTCTACCAGTTAGCGGTTTACCTAAGCCTGCCTGCCCCTAACAGACGAGTTGGGAGAGTGTCTTCGTACACTGCTCATTTGAATTCCTTAATGGATTTGCACCTCTCGGCCACACTGACGGCTTCTTAATAGCTTCGCCGTGGTAATAATTTCCCATCATCAATTGCAGCTGCCACCTGTGTTATGGTTTCCTCAGAAGAACATCTTAACTACGTCGATTGCGGCAAGTTAGAAAAAAATCGAAAAAATGAACGACATCCACAAAAAACGATTATTTGACCAATATCGATTGATGGCGATCGATACTTCAAAATAAACTTCAGATTCGTGTTCAGCAACCTCGGTTACCCCATGGCTATAATTGAGTGTTTGGGCAGGAGGAACCCTCCTTCCTGCGCTAACGTACGCCTCAGAGACGAGGGCCATGCGTGAGCAGGATGAACACGCGATCAGCATCGCGCAGCGTGGAATCGACAGGACGATGCTCGGAGGGACACGACTCGCGCAAGGGAGAGAAGGCCTCCAGAGTTCCGAGTTCCGAACTTCGTCGACGTTCGAAGATCAGAGAGGCTATCGCATAGGCCAAGTCGTCGAAAATTAGGTTGGCCGGCCAAGTAATGCGCTTAGCAGGTATCCGCAGCAGGGGTGCGCACAAAATTCTGATTTTAGTTTTTCTTTAACAAAATTCTTTATTGGAAATTTTCGGTAAGTTTTTAAATTTCGTTAAAATGCAATTACTTGAAAACCATTATTTCAAGTAAAAAAATCAAGCAAAACCTTATACGTTTCAACTTCTTGAGGTCAACAGCTAAAGTTCAAGGAATGGAGTAAACACTGCAGTATGAAATAAACAATTCAACATCAACAAACTCAGAAAAATAAATAAGCCTTCAGCAACAAATTATCTGTGGAATAGAAAGGTATGGAATTATTATTCAAGATGATCACCGACAAAGCATCTTAAAATGTGCGATCAGGCAGGCATCCGGAGCTCCTCCTTTCCAGTTCTTTTGTCTGACTGTTCTACGAGCATATACAATCTCGATGGGCGCACCAGACCATTAACTAGTAGTTAAGTCATAAAAATACAATTGAAAGCCTATCAACAAAATGTTAACACAGGTCGAACGCAATGTACGATTTTTGAGTGCCTGGTGTGGGGGACCAATCCATTTTTTGCAACGTCGGAACCACACAGTCCCACACTGTCGACAAGGTGTGACACGTCGTCAATGTGTTAACGTTCAGGAAAAGTAGCTTTCCTAATTTTTGTTATTAGCGTTTTTCTAAAATCGTTCAAAATACATTACTCGTCCGTCTCGACTGTTCCAGGTGGCGAGCGAAAGTGTTCCGTGATAAGCAGCGCCAGGTAGGAATAGGGGCAGATCTTACGAGAGGTTAAACAAGTATCTTCGATGACGGCGAAGAAATTTCTAGCTCCAACATGTGTTAAAGGATCAGGATAAAAAAAACGGCGTTACTTAATCCCTTTCAAATCGCCTCCACGCTAACACGTAGAAGTAGAATGCCCCACGCATTCTACTTCTACGGGATGTCGTGGAGGCGATTTAAATGCGTATTTGACCATACAATGACTTGCGGTGGCCAACCGATGAAGAAGTTGGCGTTTTATCCTTCCCAGACACGTCTGATACAAATTCTCCGACCCCGAAAGGATGGAACGCTTGGTTGGCTTGGGCGAGAAATCCGAACCAGGAACCTGCAATCCTGCGCATGCGACGGCCGGCACCTCCTCCGACTGCGCTGCATGCGTCCCCAAAATGCATTATTTCCAGAAATTCAAAACCAATCCAAGAAAACGTTAAAATATTCCTGCTGATTTCAGCATTTTTTTTCGGGAGCAGTCCTAATCGGGAGGATGCGACGTGCAAATTTAGTGAACACTAACAAGGAGAGCCTCCGGAGCGGCGGTGAGCTTTTGCAATGCAATTTTTACAGGATGTAGGGTCCCGTGTGGGGAGTCCAAAACCATAGTTACTTTTTTCGGAATGCTCTTCTGTGCTCGAAAAAAACCGTGGCCAATGTTTGTGTGTGTGTTTTTTGTTTTTTGTTGTTGTTGACTTTTTGTGTGTTTGTAACCGTGGCCAAGCCAATGTTTTTGCACACATCGGATCGTTATTATTATGGGCTTGCGTGATCACAGGAGTCAATTTGTACACGATGAATGCTTTTAGTGTTTAGACCAAGCCTTTTTGGGCTTTCATTTGAGTTACCTCTCAATGGGTCGTATCTACACTGTATCATATCAGCAATGATACCGTCAATGCACACAAACACATACAATTCACGGGATAAGTATGAATTTGATTTATAATAAGCCAGACCTACTGGCAGTTCTGCGCTCCGGTATCGCTCATGTCTGGCATACACTTGGTTGTCGGCTGGATATGTTGATGATCACCGGGGCCCTTCTCTACGCCTACCGATTATGCCTTCAACGAAGAAGAAGTAGTGATGCCTTGTCGGGAGAGGAAGATTGTTCGTCCCTAGCGTTTGTAAGATGCTGCTGGTCTGCTAAGCGATTATGTTTGAAATATTTCATAGATCTATATCATAATTGTTGACTGTCATTGTCAGCAATAAACACAGTTACTTCATGTGAGCGAGAATTTTTTTTATGTTAGCGATCCAATAGAATGATACAGTGTGAATACGATCCATTGAGAGGTAACTCAAATGAAAGCCCAAAAAGGATAGGTTTAAATACTAAAAGCCTTAATCTTGTACAAATTGACTCCTGTGATCACGCAAGCCATAATAATAACGATCCGAGCAAGAGCACTGGCGACACCGGGGACGGAACCATCAAACCCACTCGGTGCATCCGAAAGGCGACCTCGCTTCCACTACGCCAACCGACCACATCAGGCTAGGCGGCAGCAGGACGCCATGAAGTTCGCGCTCACGCTTCCAGACGTTTTTTTTTCGAGCACAGAAGAGCATTCCGAAAAAAGTAACTATGATTTTGGACTTCCCACACAGGACCCTACATTCTGTAAAAATTGCATCGCAAAACCTCACCGCCACTCTGGAGGTTCTCCTTGTAAGGGTAAATGTGATAATCTCACGAGAAAAAAGACCGTTAAAAATTTCGTTAAGTCGTTAAGCCAGATTTTGAAGAGAAATGCTTTTAGTCACCGAATGAATTCTGAGGGATGTCAAGAGAACACCCAACAACGCGTTGGTCGAACTTCTTCGTGGAAGCCCTGAGCGAGCGATATGACATTCTCTGTGCCCCTCGAGGGAGGAGAAAATTATCAGCATTGGAGCACTCTGACACGCGACATGGATGAATGGAGACGCTGCTAGCATCCGCTTGAGCAAGTCGATGATCAGCAGGACGACAGGTGGAACAGGTGATAATTAAATAATAATGAAAGCCAAATTAAAATCTTCTAAGGTTAATGCATGAAATAAATATGGACATATATTAATGGGAGACCTCACTCTGTTTGTTGCATCCTTCGGCAAAATTGAAAGGGAGCTACATATTTTACTACGATGGCGCAGCGAACTGATCCACGAGAGGGCCTTCTCCAACAAATTCCTAGCCGGGGCAGACCTCACTACCCGTGTTTATTCCACTTTCTATTATTAATAGTAGTGCTCCCTTCCGAGTAGGATAGATCCCTGAATATTTATTTGAAAGCTCGCCTGCCGCTCAATTTCAGCTGTGGTATACGTTGACATAGACACTTCCCCCGCACAGTGCTTTTAAGTGATTGTCAAGCTTCTATGAAATGTCTGTAACTAAAGAATCTGGCTTTCTCTATGAAATACTTCAAAAATGTATACCTCACCCCTTAATGTATCTTATTAGATTGTTCAACGCACATTACCCAACACGGTTGCATCTCTTACCTTGGTTCAGGTAGACCCTGTTGGACGATACCATGCTCTATAGTTTGCGGGAATTTTCTTGCTTGGTGCATCTACATGGCACTTATAAGGGCTCACCAAAGAATAGAAAATGTTACTTGCCCTTGTCATTCCCTTGTCAGTTTCGATCGCTTCATTTGAAGGATCACATGATAGAAGGACATCCATTGAATGGATATTCTGCCATTCCAGTTGGACTGCTATTGAGCGCAGATAGTTTAGCCTATTAAATCTGGCATCGAATGCGATTTTGATAACACAAGTGCTCCGACACGCCTAACGGCGTGTCTCGCACTTGCGCGCTTCGCGCGACTTTGTAGCATCACTGACATATGGAAGGTAGTTTTTGTAAAACATAAAATTCGCTAGCATCTAGGATCTTAGTGCGAACGCTATCGGCATCAAGCCCTTCACTACTTCGGTACCTTCATCATAGACATTCTTTCCTGACCGGCCAGTAATGTCATTGGTTTGTGCTGCGCAGTACTTCTGTCCCTCAGGTTGTTCCTCCGCAATCGTTCTGCTCAACAGCAAGTGTTTTGAGCTATCGTCGACATGTCTTCCGAAGCCAGGTTCCCTTCTCTCGATTCTTCTTACTGGATCTAATTGCTGGTCCGCCTTTAATGGTGTTGCCCTTCTCCACCACCCCCCCCCCCTAGTGGTCCTCCCATGCTCACGGCACGGTTGGTGACATGTATTCAGAATCAGGATGCTTGCTGCGCGAGGGGACCCGTTTTCTGGATCAAGAAGCTCAGAAGCGCGCACAGTCGCCGCTGTGTCGAGCATGAAGAGGCTATGCATATGGCAGATTCCTTGTTCTCCGTATGAATTCCCTTACGGTTCCCTTCTTGTTGATTCCCCGTCTTGGTCCCGCCTCCAGGTCCTTTCTTCCAGATAAATTCCTTCCTTCCTCCCTCTCGGGATACTCCTTCACGACGACGGCGAGGGAACGTCCATTCTGTGACATCGGTGTCACATCCACTAAATCCGGTCTCTCTTAATGGTAATGGACCCCCTTGCTGATCCTTCTTACTGTCCCCTCTCTCCTGATTGGTAACTCCCTAATGATCCCTACACATTGCCTAAACTCTTCTTGGTGCCACCTCTTGGCCTGCTTCATTGCTCTCCCATCGACCATCACGATGCTCCTCCTGGTCGCAGCCTCCTGATCGCTGTCGGTTCCCCACCCTCAAACTCCTCCTTCTACCCTTACCCCTTTAGTAGTCTTCTCATGCTAATGGCACGAAGTCGGCTCCTGAATCTGGACTCTCAGAAATGCGCGTAGGTGTTGTTGTGTTAAGCAGTAAAGGGCTGTGTTTCCTCTGCTGCAGCAACATCCCACGCTCAATGGCAAATTTTGCCTTCGTTTTAGATGATAAGGCGTACCTCACTCAGCTTAGATCATCGATCGCCCTCGCTGTTGATAATGCGGCGTTAGATCACTCTACGGACAAACTTTTTTATATATAGGTGGTGATGGTGATAGGTGGTGATATCTCACATAGGTTAGATCATTCGACTGCCCTCACTGTGGTTGATGCGGCGTACCACAGTTCGGTTAGATCACTCCACGGACAAACTCTTTTATATATAGGTGGTGATTCCGCATGAACACGTACATTGAAGCTTGACGGGAGTGATAGCAGCAGTGATAAGAGCATCGGTTTAAATATCCTGGATTCGGTTAGGTTCCTCATTTCACTTCTTGCTGTTCGTTTCCAATGTCGCTCACTGCTGATCCACCGACCGGGGCTGTGCCTGCTGCCGGTGGAACGTTAACTCACAATCTTGTAAACGCCGGAGCAGAGAAGCTGATCTTTAAAGTAAAAAGCTCGAACAATACAGAGTACCGAGTGAAGCCCGTGTACGGATTTGTAGAGCCGAACGCATCAACACCACTGGAAGTTACGAGACTGGTAAGTACTACTTGCGCTTTTCTCAAGCAGGTTCCAGGCTAGAAAAAGAAAATGGAGCGGTCTTTGTAGGCTGGACCACCGAAGGAGGACAAGTTGGTCATTCAGTTCGCTCCAGCACCTGCCGACGCTACGGATGCCACCGCCGCGTTCGCGTCTGTGACTCCGGCCGGAAGCGTGACGATCCCACTGTCTGCCACATAAAGAGAACGCGAATGAAAAATTTCTGCAATTTCTCAATGCCGATAAACGCGTGTGGCGCAGGGTGTTCCGTGCAGTCTATAATCTATGCTCAGATCAACGAGACTTACCATTAGAGAACTGCTACCAGCTTGAAGCACACAATAAGGAAAATGTGTCGGTTCAATCCCAATGGGGTCACTCCAAACTCACATCCAAAACTACATAGAGATGAATACTTGCAACATAACATGCCTACCTGAACCCTTACTGTGGCTATTGCAGTCTTCTTTCTGAAATAAAGAAAAAATTTAGACAAAAAACGTCAGACGAAAAGAAAAAAAGGCGGTCACCGTGGCGATACGTACAGGGATAGCCGTACAGTGGCCGTGGGTTGATACGTGGAGTTCGCAGGCGAGGGTCGATACGTGGAGCCCGCAGAGTCCCCGTACGCATCGCCACGATGAAGCTGCCGACGCGCACCATGCGCTCCGGCCCGAGGCCGCCATGCCCCCCCCCCCATTGGGATTGAACCAGTGTGTCTATAGCAACACCTGGAAATCGGGATATCTTAGGCATCTGGCATACCTCCGAGTCGCTCCAGCTACTGGTTGCGGCGATAGTTTTGCGAGGGTATCTTCGCAGTTCGTAACTACCCGCCACACACAGTAGCCGCGACCAGTCGCTGGAGCGACTGCCAGATGCCTTAGTCAAAGGAGAACGCTGCTGGAAAACGGAAACAAACACGAACAGAATGGTCACTCCCGGCTAGGAAATTGCGAAGAAAGAACCTCTCGTGTCTGCGCACATGTTTGCTCGCAAACTACGTGACGTAGTTTTGGACTGATGTAAGGAAGCAGCATACTCTGCTGCTACATTAAAACTGTAAGCCGGCAGTAAGCTCGAGATATTGGCTATAAGAACTATACAGGGTGCGTAAAAAGTATTGACGCACCTCCCTTTTCTTGCTACTTCGTTCCTGCTAAGGTGTTAACGTCGGTTTTCGAAGTTTTTGTGTGCCATATTTGTTACTCGTATTGTGCTCCACCATTATTTTTGCTTGTATTTGTGCGCATTCCATTTTATTTTCAGCATATAGCTGCCTAACCAAAGCGAAAATCTGTCGCCGCGCCGGCTACGCCACGCAGGTGGTCGTCAGAATTTTCTCTGCCCCTCGCCTAACTGTCTGATGTGCAATAAAACTCTTCGAGGAAACTAGAGGAACATCATACCACGTCGATTCGGGCGCTCCAGCTCAATTTCTAACCAAAGGAATGACGTCGTCCGTATGAAAATCAAGCGCTCTCCACAGCAATCGACTAAGAAAATGGCTAGGGACCCAAACTTCAGCGAAGGATCAGGCAGAACGATTGTGCACAAGAAGCTTAATCTTCGTAACTATCGACAATAAGTGCCACGCTCCGTTCTTTGGCAACAAGCAGACAAGGATACGCACATGAAAAGAGGTGCTCAGGCGCGCCGCCACCAATGCACACAGCCACTTCGCCTTCAACGACGATAAACTCTTCACTGTGGAAGCACAATTCAACCGGCAAAAGCGTTGCATACTTTTCAAAGCTCTTTACAGCGCTGATTGTGGAAAACAGCTCGCTGAAAGGAAGGCGTATACGGCCAGTATCATGGTATTCGCAAACGACGACGGATCACCTCCCATTTTGGGATACAGGAATGAAGTTAACCCAGTAGAATTACCTAAATTGACGTTCTAAAGAAGCACCTGGTTCTCTGTTTTAAATCCCACTTTGAGCGTAAGCCGTATGTCTTCAAGCAGGATTAGACTCCTGGGCTGAAGTCGGAGATTGTTCAAGGCAGGTATCGCGCCAACTTGAAGGACTTCATTTCGGCAGAGGAGTGGCATCCGTACAGAAAGGATCTGAATCGGCTGGAATAATCTGTATGGAACGTTTTGTAGTACAAGGCCTGCGCTACTTGCCACAAAAGTATTAAGTCACTAAAGGATGCCCTGGCCAAAACATGGTACGAAACCGACGTGGACTACTCGCGGCGCATCCTCGATGCACTCCTCGTCGTCTTCGCCCCTGCATTCGTAGCAAAGAAGCTCTTATGAAATACAAGTGATACTATTCTGGTCGCTAGATCATTGTCGACATTTTACATAGAAACTGTTAAATTTTATAATGTGTTGTCATTTCTAACGCTTACGTTTAGTGCGTCAATACTTTTTACGCACCCTGCACAGGGCGAAAACATGATCAGGAAGGCACCTTGTAGGGCAGACCTACAGAGCGAATTGTGTGCGAAATTAAAAATTTTATGTAGCACCTGACAAGGAGAGCCTCCAGAGTGGCAGTGAGCTTTTGCGATGCAATTTTTAAAGGATGGAGGGTCCCGTGTGGGTAGTCCGAAACCATAGTTGCTTTTTTCGAAATGCTCTTCTGTGGTCGAAAAAAAAAACCGTCTGGACGCGTGAGCGCAAAGTTCATGGCGTCCTGCTGCCACCCAGCCCGGTGTGTCGGTTGGCGTAGTGGTAGCAGGGTCGCCTCTCGGGCGCAAGGAGCGGGTTTAAAGGTTCGGTCCCCGGTGTCGCCCACGTTCTTGCACACATGGGGTAGTTATTATTATGAGCTTGCGTGATCACAGGAGTCAATTTGTACACGTTTTTTGCTTTTACTGTTTAAACCTAGTCTTTTTGTGCTTTCATTTGAGTTACCTCTCAATGGATCGGATTTACACTGTATCATTCTATTGGTTCGCTAACATAAATTTTTTTCTTGCCCACGTGAAGTCACTGTGTTCATTGCTGACAGTGATAATCAACAATTATGACATAGAACTATGAAACATTTAAAACATAATCGCTTAAATACTAAAAGTATTAATCGTGTACAAATTGACTCCTGTGGTCACGCAAGCCCATAATAATAACGATCCTCTGTGTGCAAAAACACCGGCAATATCGGCGACCCAACCATCAAACCCGCTTCGTGAGCCCGAGAGGCGACCTCTCTGCCGCTACGCCGACCGACCACATCTGGGTGGGTGGCAGCAGGGTGCTACAAACTTCTCTGAGAGTTTTGCCGACCGACTCCAGCACGAGCACAGGTGAACCCTCGCAACACCGGACGACGTCCCGAAAACGGGGGGACGAGGACAGAACACTTGAGGTCGTCGTCGTGACATCCTCGCGAAGTCTCCCTCTTGTGCACCGCTTGTACTACAGTCATCCTGTGGACGTCGGCAGCACAAGGAGTAAAGAGGAGCCGAAGTTCAGGCGAAGACCTGCACCCCTTCAGCGGTTGTCCCTCCACTAGACTGGGACGACGTCAGCACGAAGATGAAAATTGCCGATGTTCTGACGAAGACTTCCACACCTTCTGCGGTTGTCCCTCCAGAACAGCGTCAGCTCGAAGATAAAAGAGAGCCGACGTGCTGATCAGGATCACCGCACCTCCTGCGTTCAGCTTCAGCTAATAATGAATGGTAGTGATAGATAATCCTTACTTTACTTTGATACTTTGATGGTCCTTTGTCGGCTGGAGATCTTCTCAGCGGGGACCACAACTCCTCCAGAATTTGGCAACTACACATGCATCGCATCGTGCGCGCGACGCGGAATGGTTTCAAAGAGTGCTAAAAGGTGGTGTAGATGTGGAGTATATGGCACATCCTTAAAACGATGTGATTCCTAGAGACATTTGTCCTTTTCTGCACTGATCGACTGGTTTTTTCTAGGTCGTAAATTATACTAGAAGGAATTTTGATGAAAACCCCACAAATATGAAGAAATGAGCAAGGCAGTGTTCAGGATTTTAAAACGCGCTATGAGCAATTAGACAGTTTAGTCTAATTATAGCATCGAGAACTCTGACAAGGCACCGATCTGGTACTGCAAGCGTATCTCGACTGACAGTGTCAAAAACAAAAGACGATTTTTTAAAAAGTTGTCCTTATATTCAACTAAGTAATCACAAGCTTACCACATTTTGTTGTTCGTTATCCGGCTAAAAAGCTCTGGAGAACGAACAACAAAATGGATAGACCAAAACCCACCGGAAACCGCATAACGTATAACAGATAACGGTTAATCCGCTCATCCCTGACCAGTAACCTTCAAGTCCATATGTAACATATCAGACACCAGCGCTACTCCAGGCGCCCTCTAGGCCGCTTTCCTATTACTTCATAGTTAAGGCCTATCCTGTGGCCGCTGTCTTCTTTTCCAAAACTTCGCCGTACTATTATATTACGTAAGCGAGCTTCGCTCATCTTGTCAGCTATAAGCGCGACACTGAACTTCTGCCGAATGACATCGTTTCGGATGTCAAGCGCATGACTCCAGCCGTCCAGCGCAGTATCTTCATCTCCATGATGCTGAGAGTCGTTTCAAATTCCTTGGTCACAGGCCAACACTCCGCGCCGTACATTGCTATTGGCGGACGACTGCTCTGTAGATCTTCGACTTAAAGCGCTCCGGTTACTTGTCGCAGAGCACGCTAGTCAACGAGCGCTACTTGGACCAAACTGCACTCATGCGTGGATTCACTTCGACCATCAGTTTGCCGTCAGACGCGACTGCTGATCCTAGATACTTAAAGACCGCAGTGCGTGGAATCTCAATGCCCTTGATCTTGATGGAGCCAGAGTAGGTAACGTTGGGCGTTAGATATTCGGTCTTCTTCACGTTCAGTTTGAGTCCTTCCGAAAGGAGCCTCAAGGAAAAGGTGCTCGCGACTACATTGCCAAAGGTAGCGAGAAATTGTTCGCCTGGAATTGGACGAATTTACCCGTAGTATTCAGGCGATCGTTATGGGACCACACGATAGCCTACCTCGTCCAAATCAATACACGGTTTCGAGCATCTACAACTTATTCATGACAGTGCATTAGTTGGACAGCATCCTAGTTCGGCGTTCGGAATGATCACGATGTAATTATCATTGTTAGCAATTGCGAGAGAATGTCCACTGTTTTCTTTCAACCCGATGGAATCACTATCTGCTAAAGGCATTCTCTTCCTGGCACTTAATGTATACCGAGAAGTAAACTTTCCATCACTCCGTATTGATTTCTACTAAGATTTTAACTCATGTCCCTTGCATTCGGGCTGCCCATACTTTGGTGAAGTACTGCTTACACTGTTCAGTACTTGACGTTTGAAGTGGTGTCTGCGTTCTAAAATCTAAACCATTTCTCAGTGATGCTGGAAACTCAGCAGATGAATGAGAACAGGCACTTGGGCGATTAAATATGTAGCGTTAACAAGGTGCCTATACATTCAACTATTTACACCTTGATTTCCCCACGGTTGCTGCTCATCCTTTCGCTGTTGATATAATTATTGTTCAGTGCGCGCCTCTTTTAAAGGTTATATCATCCTTGTTCTCCAGCGTTAAAATGACATTTACACTACGAATGCAATGCAAGAAATATTCTTATGGCAACCTCGTTCACCAGCTGAGATGGGTGACAGAGAAGAAGAGCTCATGTGGTCTGCCGAACTATGAGAAAACTCATCCAATCCTTGGCGGACAAATCGTCCCAACCCTTGGCTACTTAGTCGCAAATGGAAAAGGTGGAACGACGCCATCAAAATAAATCTGCCGAAGTCAGCGCAATGTGAGACGGCGCCCTTGATAAGAGGAGGTGGCGACGGATCAGGATCAAGAACAGCGGACCGTGCGACTGTGCGGGACTAAACGTTCAGGAGGAGAGGTTGGAGCCTAAGAATTTGACGCTCCCACCTGACATCAGTCGTTATACGCAGGGTGTCGCAACACTTTGGTTTCATTTTTTTTTGTAGGATACATTTTGGCGCCACACAGTGAACGGATTGTTCAGCGCTAGTCGTGAAACGCCTCCGATATGTCGTCCGGACACGTGAGGCACAACTGCAGCTCTTGCGCAAGAGTTTAGACTCCTGCCGACAATCTGAAGTCGTCCTTCGGTTCTACCCCAGCGATTTTTCGCAGAAAAAGGGGGCGGATCGTCCAGCGATTGTCTCCCCCAGCGCTCAGAGTTGGTGCCACAAACTTCGCGCTCACGCGTCCACACGCTTTTTTCTTTCTCTCTTCTTTTTTCACACCACAGAAGAGCATTCCGAAAAAAGTAACTACGGTTTTGGACTCCCCGCATGGGCCCTGCATTCTGTGAAAATTACATCGCAAAAGCTCACCGCCACTCCGGAGGCTCTCCTTGTGAGTACTCTACATCTATAGTGAGGTAAGCAAAGCCATTCTTGATGTATTTGGACATGAACGTGCTTTCCAACCAACCCGAATATCCTTTGAGTACACGATGACCCCCCTCCCCTCCCCCTTTCCCGAGCCTTCTTGCACCCTAAGCGAAAGACGAATTAGAGTTTTGGAGCGCGCAACATAGACATAGAGCACGTTTTCATCCTAGGGAACGTTCAGTTCATCGTTAGCTATTAGATTACGCATTGATTGTTTGATACTGAATGTACGCAGTGTCCCTTTTACCCCGCATACCCACGGGTTTAATTGTTGATGAATCCGGCCCCAGATCTCAACTTATTGGTATGGACGCAATACGACTTCGGGCCTTGCCAGCTCAGACATTAGGAAAGTTCTTCTGCAAATGAAAAATGGGTAAACTAACAATGCACTGGTAGGTGGCCTGATTTGGTCTTACAGGTGAACGATCGAAGACCTACAGATGACCGGATTAGGTATTTAGGACAGAAAAGATTCTACCATACGGCCACAATTTCTACATCGTAATCTTTTGCTGTCTCAGAGATCGCGCATCAACGGTCACGTTAAGATTCCATCGATCTCTTGTGTGCCCGCGATGGTTCCCCAGGCAAGCAGGCCGTGGTGCAATGGGTAAGGCCTATGTTATACTTCGGCGACGGGTCGCCGACGTCGGCGACGCTATGCTGTAGGGGCTGCTACGCACTGCGTAGCAGCGCGCACATCACAGCGTCGCCGGCGACGTCGCCGGGAGCTCCGCAAGGGGTGTTATACTTCCGCCGCCGACGTCGCCACAGACGCGTCACCGACGTCGCCGACGTCGCCACAGACGGGCCGACGACGTCAGCGTCGCCGACGTCGGTGACAGCGCGTCGCCGTGCTGTGCACGGCGACGGTCGGTCACCGACGTCATCCAAGGGTGGCAGAAAATGCGCTCCGATGGAGTGTTATGATTGTGGGTTGGTTCTTCATTCCCGGAACTGCCATCATCACCACCGTACTTCGAATTACGAAATCGAGAAGTGCAAAAGACACCGTCTTGCCAACACAAAAAGCACAATTCATTAGAACACTGAGTGTTTGGGAGGGAGTGGGACCCTAAACCTTAGCTCCCCTTCAATTTGTCACTTTTCCTTTTTGTGTCCTTCTCAGCCGTTCTGTTCGCATTTTCTAGGCCTATTTGCTTCCTTGTAGAGCAAATAGGCTTAGAAAAAAATGGAACTGTGTAGAAAATAAGTAGTGTTTCCTCGCTTTCTCAAATGGTAATGCAAACCTCTGCGAAGAGTTTTTTCGAGATAGAATTCTTACTAATTGAGAGTTAAATTTTCCTTTGAACTTCGAGAATTCCACGTAAATTTAATTTAAATACGATTTAACGAAAAAGGTCTTTGCTAAACCGACGCTTTTTTGACGTATGATCGGGATAGACTGCGCCATGCACTCGTCTGTTATTTTGCATTTTACAATCTATTGACAGTGTTTCGCTTCAATACTTCCTATAATCTCTTTACAAAGTGACCGTATCGATTAATTTGTGCTTCTTTTAAAGTTTAAAACCTAAAAAAAACTATGCCTTGCGAAAAATACAGGGTATCCTAAAAATACAGGTACTTTTGAATGGTTCTAACATTTTTCTTAGGACAGTTGTTTCCCTGAGCTTCATGTTTATCTTCGTTATCATAGTAGTGAAACTAACATTGCTGCTAGTGAAACCTTTGAACACTTATGCATCCTTCTGAAAGCCAAATTTGGTTAGTAAGAGAAAATTCGGCAGATCAACTATGGTTGAGCAGACTACCGTACATACAGAACAAAAATCATCATCAAGTCTTGAAGCATTAAGAAGAATTAAGAATTAAAATTTCTTTTGAAGATTAAGAAAAGCTCAAAATGTATGCAAATTCGAGGCAGATGTGATCACTTAGCCTTTCTATGGGCAGACTGGTTACCAAATGATGACATTGAAAACCCGCTCCGAAAACCCGCTGCCAAAAATGCGCTTCGATGCTCTCCTGTCAACGTCGTCCCCGACTCCGCCACAGAATTTGTTGACGACGTCGCCGACGTCGACCACGCGTCTGTGGCGACGTCGGCGACGTCGGTGGTGACGTCAGCGTCGGAAACGTCGATGACGGGCTGTCGGTGACGGGTCGCAGCGTCGGCGACGCGTCGCCGAAGTATAACATAGGCCTAAGGGTCGCTTCATGAGGGGAGGTCGGGGGTTCGGTCCTTGCGTTTGGGGAGTTTTATCGGAAATTTCCAGCCGTCCTAATCAGAAATTTCTCCAAGACCGTCCATATTGCATTTGGAGTGCGCCGTGAACAATGCGTACAGAATCGGACCTATTAATCGAGTGGGCACGACAGCTCGCAAATTGCATGCGCGGGCGTGTTCGGAGAGCAATAACATTGTGGAGATCGAACGGTTCCGGCTGCTGCTAGTGAATTTTGTATGCAGTAGAATGGTTTTGTAGTCCCCAAAAGTACACCGTGGTAGCTTCTAAACGGGCGAAATTATTGCGGTGCGAAAATGAAGGTTAGCCTTGTGTGACACGATTTTTTCCAAATTCAGTCGACCACTGTGGTAAGACGTGAGCTAACGGTCCAGGAATGCGTAATCGAGCAAACCAGTTAAAGTGCTTTGAGAAGAGGTGCCCAGAGCTCTCCAGCTTTCTAGCCCGCCTCGCTTCCGGCAGCCATTTTAGAGCGGCGGAGGACAGCGGTGAAGTTTCTTCCGTCCTTACTCGCCCTCATTTGAGTTTTCCACAATTTTAATGGTGCCGTTCTGTTCAGCTCAGAAAGCTCTATCGAACGGTGTCACTCACAATCAATTCCGGAAGCATCGATTTTTTGACAATTTCGCATCAAATGTGAGGCGGCCCAAGGCCGCGGCAGAAGGACAATGACGTCATCGAAAAACGATATTTTTGAACCGGGCCAAGTTTGATACCATTCGATAGAGCCGTTCGTAGTGAATTGCAGGATGTTACTGCGAGCAATATGAACCGTAATCTGAGCGAGTAAGAGCGCGGAGAAAATCGATCGATGTCGTGCTAAATTGCACGCGCGGGCGTGTTCGGAGCGCCATAACGCTGTCAGCTTCCAATGTTTCTGGCTGGAACGTGTGGATTCCGTAGGCGGTAATATGCCCTAGTAAAGCATTAAAGCACAGTAAATTATCTTACGAATTGGCAAGGTTACGAAGGTGCGAAAATGCAGGTTGGGCATGTGTGACATGATTTTTTCAGATTTCGGTCGACCGTTGCCGGTACATGAGGCGAGTTAAAGGCATGCAAACTCGCGGACGAGCAAAACACCGAAGGCACTTTACGATGATCTGCTCCTAACTTTCGATGACGTCATTCTCCGGGCAGGCTATGCGAAGAGCCCTCGTCCTCGAAGGAAATTGTCAAAAAATCAACTTTCCCTGAATTGGCCGCGATTAACACCGTTCGATAGAGCTTTTTAAGCTGAACAGAACGATACTATCTCTAGTGTCAAAAACTCGAACATGGGCGAGCAAGGGCGGAAGAATCTTCACCGCTAACATCCGCCGCTCTAAAATGGCAGATGGGGCTAAGGCAGTATAGGAGCTGGAGAGTTAGGAGCAGATCATCGTAAAGCGCCTTCGGTGTTTTGCTCGTCCGCGAGTTTGCATGCCTTTAACTCTCCTCTTGTACCCGCAGCGGTCGACCGAAATCTGAAAAAATCGTGTCACACATGCCCAACCTGCATTTTCGCACCTCCGTAACCTTGCCAATTCGTAAGATAATTTACTGTGTTTTAACACTTGACTAGGGCATACTACCGCCTACGGAATCCATACGTTCCAGCCAGAAAGATTAGAAGCTAACAGAGTTATCGCGCTCCGAACACGTCCGCGCGTGCAATTTAGCACAACAACGGTCCATGTTCTCCGAGCTCTTACTCGCCCAGATGACAGTTCTCGCCACCGCTGCAAGCATGTCATCGTAAAGCACATTCAGTCTCGTGCTCGCCCACGCATTTGGATGCCATTAGCTCACCTCGTCTTCCCGTAGTAGTCGATTGAACTCGGAAAAAATCGTGTGATACAAGGTTTGCCTGCATTTTCGCACCGCTGCAACTTTGTCCAGTCTTAAGCTAGGTCGCTATGTTTCAGCGCGCTTCGTTAACCTTCTCCTGCCTACAAAATCCACAACTTGCAGCCAGAAAGACTCAATGTTGACAGAGTTATTGCGCTCAGAACACCCCCGCGATGCAATTTGCGAGCTGACTCGCCCAGTCGATTGATAGTTCGATCCTATATACATTGTGCACAGCGCACTCCAAAGTATCGCCGGAACAGAGTACAGCAATTGCTGAGTAGGGCGGCTGAGAATTTCTCATAAAACTCCCTAAATGCTCACTCACTCTACAAACTGTCCCCCCTCGATTGGTAGGTCCGATTCTATATGCATTGTTCACGGCGCACTCCAAAGGCAACCTGGACAGTCTTAGAACAATTCCTCAGTAAGATTTCTTTTAAAAAATCCCTAAACGCCCACTCTACAAGCTTTCGCGCCCACTCGATTGATTCTGTCGGGCCTATATGCATTGTTCAACTCTACTGAGATTTATATGCCAGAAGATAGAGCTCGAGCTGCTGAGTTCAAATTTATGTTTACTTTCACAAGTATTTGATTTCTAAAGAAGTTATTCAAAAAGGCCGCTTTGGAACGCTCCAAAGCGGCCTATGTTGGCCGGCGCGACTTTTTCGGCCAATGACCAAAAGACATGTCCGGTACTGTATGTCCACTTCCGAATGCCCTTTTCCAAATTGGATAGATAGATTAATGATCTTTGGACGTTGCGTAAACAGTAATGCTTATCTTTCCTTAAATGAAATATACTATTTGACTATTTATGAAATGATCTGCAGTTGTGAGCATATCCACCTATTGTGCATCAATTAAGTATTCCGACAATCACCTACTTCTCTTGTGATCATAAGTGATGTAAAAATTGACTGGGTGGTTTGGGCCACGACTGATGTGAGTTCTTCGCAGAGGCGTTCTTGGTCAAGGAGACGTTCACTTTTCGATGTAAAATTTTGCAGTTTCTTCAGCAATTCACTAATCAATGCCTTGTTGTACTCCATACTTTTCTTGCAGATGCTTGATCACCAGTGGGTAAGTTTCGTTTGATACCTCGTATTGTCTCACAGCTTCTTTTGCTTCGCCCTGAAGGGCATCGAGAAGACACGTCATTTTGTACAAATTGCCGATATATCACGAGTGCACAGAATGGTTGAAGGAGTTCCAGAAATTTTCCCAGTCCCATATTCTGCCACTTGACTTGGGTACCGGAACGAGAGTGAGGTTGAGTGGTGTAGCCGACGACGTCTTCTGTCTCACAAAGTTCTTCAGTCAGCTTGGCAAACGCTATCAGAGCTTCTTGGGCGTTGCTAATGAGTTCTTGATTTTGCTAAGCCTCCTCTGCGTTCTCTGATACTTTCTGAAGGATCTCCGTTGAAGAAGGAGTCTCTGGATCGAGATCGTCTGCAGTCCTGATGTATCGGTCGAGACGCCTTTAACGCTTCTAAATTCGGCCTCCGTAGTAAACCACACGGAGTTGACGACTCTGCCGTCGTCCTCAATCGGATGGTGGATCGTTGTCTGCTGTAACGGTATCTGGTCTCAAAGCAGCGTGGAGAGACGATTGCAAGCCCTGGCTAGAAATTCTTGCCGGGTTGACAACGTAGTAATCATTGTGGAAACTATAGAAGTTCTATGTTGAAGCTATGCAAAGTCCTCGTGCAACGCGCAGAGGACAAGCGAGCTGGTGATTGTCGAGGGTAGAGCTGCAAAGCGAAGATTCAGATGTCCTCACTTATTTCGATTCCTTGTCCTTGATTCGTTTCGACCGAACGATGCACCATTTGACGGCTGGCGGAGAACTGCCCACGCGAGTCTTTGTAGACGTGCGACTGCTCCACTTCAAACTTGGTTAATTAAACCCTTATTGCATATCTAAATCTACAATGTAAAACAAGCAAGCTGAATGGACTGACTGGCTGATCGTTATTATACTGTAAAGAAGGGGTGGTGCATGGCTATGTTGAAACTTTATGAAGCTTTACAACAACAACAACAACGGCGCTGATCAACTGCTAGATAATGCTACATTGCTCAGCTATGAATCATCCTAAGAGCAAATAGAGATTACGGATCCACTACAGGTTTCTGAAAATATTAGACCTAAATAGCTTTCCTCCGAGGAACGAAAAAAGAAAAATGGCACGATGAAGAGTGTTGATGAGGAGCTCATGTTTCCCATTAACAAATGGTTGGAAATAAGGATCTAACCAACAAATCTTAACAAGGAAAACGCACACTTTACTATAATCGTTTTTGGAATGCTCTTGGTGGTAATTTGGAGTCGATAGGAGTATGGAGCATTCAACCTCAAAGGATACACTATTATGATCACTTATCCCTATTGTGGTTGAAATTTCAACATTCTCGACGAGTTCTGCACCATTTGAAAACAGGAGATCAAGAACAGAATTAGATCTGGTGGCTTCATGCACATGTTGTTTAAAATTATGACAAGCAGCCTTTCCGTGAAGCGTTTAATTCTGCGGGAGCTGTGTGTTCAGTACCATTTCAATCAATACCGGGCTTGTTGAAATCACCATAAATAATAGAAGAGAAATCACAGAAAACTAGATCACATAGAACCTTAGCCAAATGCCCGCTATCCCGCAAAAGACATGACGGTGCTCTATGAACTATTACATTTGTAAATGATTCGTAGTCTTGGAACACGTGAACTGCAACTATTTCGTATGTATTAGGCACGGATTCGGAAGAAGAAAACTAGGGAGGCAGTAACGTTATGTTGGATAAGAATCAAAACCATAAAAACTAAGAAGTTATTGTGAATCAGAATCACAATAATAAGAATTTTAACAGCGTCTCCCTTAACATTTAATCAAACGTCATGATTTCAAAACCGGTCTAACGGTTTATGTTTGCAGTTGCAGGCTACTAGAAAAACATTTTGTGCTGCCGGTTAATAGGTATGCTGTGACTCGTTTCAACGAATTTTTCGTAGATCATGTATATCCGATGGCCGCAATTCCTTACTCGAGATCTACTATTAGCCATGACTTGCAATTAAGAAAACACAATTAATGCCCTTTAAAAGCTACTACAGAAAATATTTGCTCTTACGAATCTAGAACAGAACAGAGCAGTCTAGAACAAAGCAGTAGAATATTCATCTCAAAGGGCCATTTTGACCCTTTACCACAACAATCTTCGAGCACCCATCTTTTGAACACGTCGACTCCAACTAGCTAGTGTTACCTCATGTGTGGGCCTCATTGAATCTCTTCTGAAGCATATGGCGCACACGCTGAGGTCATCGAGCGAGAACGCAATGCTTCTGGGTGACTTCTCCCCTCCGGTTCCTTCTTTAGAACTGTTCTCTTTAATAGTTGGTATACAAAATCACCAAGATCACAGTGGTGATTCAACAATTACATTGTTGGTGGTAGCTCCCTAATTGACGGTCCTTCACGAATTCCTCTATTAGAAGGCGACTGCGCTCGCCAAACCAATTGTAGGCTACTTACTTTAACAATAGAATGCGGGAACTCATCCAACCTATTCTTTAGTGCTTTTATGGATCTAAGGATGCTTTTCAGAGTAGTCTTCACTGCGCAGTCAGGCGAATTTGCCTTTTTGATCACGTTGTGATGAAACACAGCATAAATCCGAAGCGAAATTTTTGAAAGTGTTGCAGAGTCATCGACCAAAATGCTTGCCTGGTCAACTTATGAACCAGATTATTGATAGCGCCAACTATATCCTAGATGATGTCCAGTTCAGACTGAGCTTTTTCCATACGAATGTCAGGTTTCGATGTCATGTGCTTGCAATTCTTCGAAGTTAGGGGTGCTATCTACTGTCGAATAACTCTACAAGAAACAAACTAACGGCGGCAAAGGAGTCAAGGTTACTACCTCAGAGGGTACAGTAAGCACGCGTGCACGTGAAGGCAAGCCACATGAGAACGTACGTTTTTCTCACATTCGCAACTGAAGACGTATCTGCATGCTCGCAATAATCCTTTATTTTTATGGTTATGAAGTTGTGAGTTGAGATCTTGCAATGCCATTGTGTGGCAGAGTTCTGTGCACTCAAGCTATCACGTTTGTAATCCTCTTGTGGACGGCGCGACCTTCAATCACTTGCCAACTTCTGTCAGCTGTCATGAGCATATCATTTTGTCTTTCACAAGGCCAACTCTGCCTGTTCATGTTAATTGTGCTGCTGCCGCATAGCTTGACACAGAAATGAAGGCAAACAAATATCTTCTACTTCTCTTCAATTTCTTCAGAAAGTGTAATGAGAACGAAAGTGTATGAACAGAAAAGGTGAGTGCCTAGCAAAGCCAACGTCTCGCTCCATTCCTTGACCTCTATGGATTCCGACCTTCAGAGTCCTCATGTCAGGGGCCGCGTCACGTCTCCTAGGTCACCCGCTAGTCATTTGGTCTATGGGGGCCTCCAGCGAGTTCTTCTACGCATCTCTAGGTGAGCCTTCTAGCTTCGGTTTCACGGTTCTTTTCTGATCCACTCGACCCTTTGAATTTGTCCTCTCAGTTTGAAATGGTGCTTTGTGGGATAATTTTATGCGCTTCTGGCTTTCCAGGCTCCGACGAAGACGATAAGGCCGAAACATCAGCCGAATAAAACTGTACCATCTCGGCTAGTGACACATTCAAAGTAATGACGACATATCCACCATGCCGAGATTTATATAAAGTCGAACATGGTGCTATGTAATGAGAATATTCGTGGGCTAGTTCATTAGTGTATTTGGTTTCGCGTTTGATAGTTCGGGTTTGTAAAATCGTTCTGCCAGCCTAGAGGCGCTCATTCAAGCATTTTCGCGTGAAAACCCAACCACTGCTGAACGCGGTCACTCCTAAACGAAGTATATCAAACCAGTTACATGGATTTTTTCATTGAAGCGAAGTCTAAGTTACCAACTTTTTTCCTTATATGCAATTAGTTCACGCTCTCCACTGAATTGTTCCAACACGGTAAGCAGTTCAGTGCTTGGAGGTGAATTGCTCACGATCTACCAAGCAGCACAACGAACGCACTTGTCCGGCAGTGACTTCAATATGAGCCTTCCAAACAAACCACGTTCTATACTTAGATTGAGCTAAGCAGAAAAACAGTGTAAAAATCTGTCTAGCACCTAACCTGCGCAACTAGTTTTGACTTACAGTTCCTTCGTATGGCCAGAAACACGTGGAGAGAACAGAGTAACGTTTCCGCTAGCTGGGAAGTGCTTTCAAAAATCCATTCCAGATGCTATAGAAAAAAGAAGTATAGGTCATGCTTTTTCGATGCGCCTTGCTCAACTTTGTCAAAGAGCTGCTCTAATGCAACGTAAATAATAAGCTTTCGTATGTGCAGAGGTGGTCATCCATCTCAGTTCGTTTTTTCCTGTTCGTTGTTTCATTCCTGTCAGTCACAGATTTTGTACAGCGGCCGTGGCCTCGTCATAGATTTACACTTTCACCTCGAACTCATTCTCGTTATTAAATATTAGCTTGTGCAGTATTCGTCGTTACCATGAAGTTTATTGAGTTAAACGTGTTCGACAAGCCGTTCGTGGCTCTAAAAATGGGCGAGGAAGTCGACTTCGTGAAAGTTACCCAAAAGATCCTAATACTTTACCAAGAACACACCGGTCATCCAAGCCGCTTTCCAGAATTCGCTATGCTTCTCCTTCTTATGCGTCAATAAAGTTTTCTTGCTGGAGGGTAGCAATCCGCAGAATTTACACACACAGAAATGCTTTCCCTCCTCCGCATTCTGGGTACACCGCCAACACGGTTAAGTAGACTGTAAAGTTTTAAATTACATTAACGGTCATTTGTCGACAGAAGAATTGACAAAAGGTCGAGCAGAACTTATGCGAATGCAATGGAAAATAAGGAAATGCTAAAAACAATGCGCAATTCATAAATGGGCACTTACTATGGAAAAAGGGCAGTTGCGGTACGAAAGCCACCTTACATAAAAAATATTAAGCAATGTGCTGTCCCCAGAAAATGTAAAGCTGTTCATTTCCCCCAACCAGATCGAAAAACCTTCGTAGGTTAGCTGCACCATCAGCGTGTTACAAGAAGACCAAGTTGTAGTGTAATGCGTAGCGAGCGCTGAAGTGGTTAATTTATGATGAATTTAGTACAGATTTATATTCAAGCTGACCTGGCAAGCGAGTGTAGACCAAAAAATTGTTGTAGCCATTCTAGGAATTCCAACATGGAATATTGTAGAAAGCCATAAGACGATGACGAATACGAGGACTATAGCATGTAAGACAAAGGAAAAAAACATACTCAAATCAAAACACATTCACCTGTCTACAATTCCTCTGTAAAAATTTCTTCAGCAGCCGAAAATCCATTGAACACTTGGTTCAAAAGACAGTGCAGCGTTCAGCAAAGCGATACTGCTCCAACGCATGACGAAAATCGGGCTATCCAGCCTAGAGGAGTTGTAATCGTTGTGATCCTGTGACTAAACAGTTTGAATAACAAAGTGAATGGATGCGTTATCTTAAGGAAATATGGGTTCAAGCAGCCGAAATGCACAACACCGGTTTCGTGACAACAGTTGCAAAGTGCATTACGTAGCCTTGAGCGTGAAGTACGGCGTGTCGTCAATGCACAGCATCGTACGCCTAATTTTGATTATACCAGTCGGCACTCTTTCTATGATCAAGATTCGGCATTCTTTCCGTTTTCCTTTACGTTTTTCAGTTTTAAGTCGTATTATCGTGTCCAGTGTGTGTGTCCTTCTTCCATTGGCGCTTCTCGTACTAGTCGTTCACACCGTTTTTATTTTTTTGCAGTTTCTTCGGCGCTTCTAATACCGTTCCACAATTCTCTTCGTGAGTTTATGTTTCCCGACGAGTTTGTTTGTCTCGTGTCCTTCATTCGCTACATTTTTCCTAATGTTATTTGGATAATTTTTTGTATGGCACATTCTTTTCCTTTATAGCTATGTGCAAGTCAATTCGCGACTACGCCTGGTACTGTAAGCTGTTTCAACGGACCGCCTCTATTTCTTTTTCGCCTTATTCCGGTCCGTGCATATTCTCTGCTGTATTATTTCCCCCAGTCTACTCTGTAATATTGTACTAAACCTAGCTAAGGATGCTTCCTGACCAAGCGTCCGTCAGCGCTCGCCGGCACCTGACGCTGGGTAAGGAAGCTTCCCTAGCGTTGAAGTTAAAGACTAGAAATGTACGCCTACAATTGATAATTGGTGAGCGCTATACAGGGATGTGAGTGATAATCACTCACATCCCTGTATAGCGCTCAGGAGCAGCACTACCGCTTCGTCTAGGGTTGTGTTCACAACCTACTGCATCTCGTCAAGCCTAATAAAAGGTCTAACGTTTCCGTTCAGTCGTCACGCTTTAGGCCACGAGGTGTGATGAATTTCGGCAAATTTGACTTAAAACAAAAATACTATCCTCCTCTGCTCATACTAGTATGAAAACTGGTCAAAGCACTGCCGAAAATAGAGGAGCTAGAAGCGGGACTTGGTTGACACCGCCAAAAAGTGGAGGACCTAGGCAGTAGAAATAGCTTAGTAACCCAGCGCACGAAGTAAGTGTCTCATGCCTTCCTCCTTTACGGTGGGATTGGGTCAAAAGATCGATAATAACGATCGATATTGACTGTTTGTCGAAACGCCCCAATTGCTGTCGCTTCCTTCGACTAAAGCCTATGGCATACCACGAGGCCGGCGACGAGGGGAGCGGAGCGACGAGAGAGCGCTGGAGTTCAGCGACGAGAGCAGCGGCGGTGTTGAGCGGGGGCGAAAGTTGGCGTTAGAGCGCGGTTAGTGACGCTTGCATGTGTGCTTGCGTGGTGCAAAGGGTCGGGCGACAGCTGGCCGCCGTGCAAAGCGGCGACGACCGGCCGCTGGCGGTATGCCCCCTCTCCAAAGACACGCAGTGCCGACGTGGCAGCAACAACCGGGAAGCGCGCGCTCTCTCCCCATTGTTTCTGACAGGTTCCAACATGAATAGTCGTTTATTTGTCCGTTGGCAGTGCCGCCGCCGGACTCGTCGCTGGTGGTATGCCATAGGCCTAAGACAACCACGCAACTACCACCCCGAATAGTTTGTTCTGTGTGAAAACCGATAGCATCACTCAAATGACTGATAAGCACCATCGATATTGACTACCTGATCAAAACTTCCCCAAGAAGTCAAGCCTTTTCGCAAGCCATCTTAATCACTTAACCTCACCCCGATCGGTTAGGTGGGGGTGGAGGTTAAGTGATTAAGATACTATAGCACCACTCAAATGATAGATAAATATAATAGGATAATACCGATCGATGTTAACTGCCTGATGGAAACTTCTCCCCTGCTGTGAAATGCTTCCGTCAGGCATCATAATCGTGCTATCCCTACACACGTTGGGTATTTTGGTGAATTATGGTGGAGCTTGGAATAGATGAGCGAAAAATCATCGCAACCTATATGGTCCCCTATGAGAAGAATGTGCTTCACTCGGCGTGGGCTCCCGATCCAAATCTTCCAGTGTCCGCAAAATTACCGTTATTTGAATTATCCAAAAATAAGGGTCCGCGAAATTAGCGTCACTTTAATCACCCAGTTATCCGACAATTTTTAATCGGAGCGAATTGCAATGACCAAACAGGGAAACAGCGAACGGAGTCTGAGCCTTGCCGGCCCTCTTCCGCAACGCTTCACGCGTTCTCTGAATCCGGCAGCGGCAGCCCGCCATAGCCGTGGTGACGTCTTGCGAAACCTCATCGAGTGGTTGTTCTTTGCTGACCACCCGGCAGTGGAAGCGTCGTGGTAGTCATCACCGGTGGTCGTGGCTGCCTGCCACGCAGCTATGTTGTGGTGTTTACGGTAGGCAGAAATGATACGACGAACAGGTTCGTGTGGTGTCAACGGTTGACAGAAGTCACCAGTCAGTGGTTCACGCCTCGCGCATTGACAGTGAATATACCTACGATACCCTCTGGTATGAATACCATTTTGAATATCGATTCGGAATGCGAGGCAGTGATCGAATGGTTTCTTCGGTGTGCGCATTAGGAGCTGATAATATACGAGGTACACCAAATGGTAGTTGATACATGCAACTATTGTGTGACAACGAATCTACACTGAAGGCAACAGCAACTTGTGGTCTATCTTTTAATATAACAACTAACTTCATACAGCGCTCAACTTCCAGTTGTGATTATTTACAGTTTACAAGAGCGGCCCGAGAAGGTAGTGAAATAATATGTGACAAGAACAACTGTACAGCATCTCATGACGGAGAGTGATTCATTGTCGTGGCTTTAATGTACAGTGAGCATATGATTAACCTGCTATAATGTGCAGTGAGCATATGATTAACCTGTAAAAGAGTCCGCATTGTATGTGTTATAATACTATACGCGCTAATAAAAGAGCCAAGTTAGCCTAGTGGCTAGTAGTGTAGTTTCATGCACAAACGGTCACAAGTTCGAGTCCCGGCTCCGGCACGCCATGCCCTGCAAAAATGGCAACGGTTCCAGCATCAGGCCCAGGTTGACAGGTTGGCTGATGGAGAAACCTCGTCACAAAACCATGATCAAGTCGCAATAAAATCAGTGTAAAGGCTAGGACGTCACCCGGAAGTGGCGCACAGAACCTCGCCCGAGTTCTGTGGTCAGTATGCGAGGGCTACCTAGGGCCGAACGACCTCAGCTAAAGAAGCTAGTTCGACTGGGGACTCTGAATGTGGGAACGCTGAGCGGAAGATCTAGGGAAGTGGCTGACCTGATGAAGCGCAGAAGGATACAAGTCCTGTGTCTGCAGGAAACGCGATGGAAAGGGGCGAAAGCCAGGGAGATCGGAGAAGGGGTTAAGCTGTACTACAACGGAGAGGACACCAAGAGGAACAGGGTAGGGATAGCTGTCGCGTAGTCCTTCAAGGATTCAGTAGCGGCTGTCCAAAGAATAAACGACCGCATCATGTCACTGCGGCTGGATACGAAGGAGGGCTACTGGACGTGTCCGTCTACGCTCCGCAGACCGGATGCTCCGAGCACGACAAGGATGACTTCTACCTCTCGCTCGAGGAAGCCATAAGGTCCGTACCAGAAGGCGACTACCTCTCCATAGCAGGGGACATGAACGGGCATGTGGGGAGTGGCAGAAGAGGAGTGGAAAGGGTTCATGGAGGTAAAGGGATCGGCCTGATAAACCCGGATGGAGAACGAATTCTGGATCTGGCTGTCTGTAGCACCTTCTTCGCGAAGAGGAAGAGCCAGAAGGTGACCTATGCTAGCGGAGGAAGAAGGACGGAAGTCGACCACATCCTGGTTCGAAGGGCTGCCCAGAAAACAGTCCGGGATGTGAAGGTCACTCCGGGAGAAGACGTGGCATCACAGCATAGACCCTTGGTAGCCGACCTTAGCATACCTCTACCCACCAGGCCCAAAGTGTGGACGGAACCCAGGATCCGATGGTGGAGACTGTGGGGTTCAGAGCGGAACGAGCTACGAAGGGCAGTGCTCGAAATAGGCCTTCCAGATCCAGCTGGTCCCGTGAATGAGACCTGGAGGAGGATAGCCCAACCGATCCTGAGATGTGCCAAGGAAACCCTGAGAGAAACAAAGGGAGGAACCAGAGGGGATAAATCGGCATGGTTCTGGAACGAAGAGGTGCAGGCTGCGGTGAAGAGGAAGAAGGAGGCCTACAAGCTGTGGCAGAAGACAAGGGTACCCGAGCATCTCACAGCCTACAGGAAGCTGAAGAGCTGAACAGCTGTAGCGAAGGCAAAGAACGCGGAAATGGATGCCCTGTACGAGAAACTAGACAGGCCAGAGGGAGAGAAGTTCGCCATCCGCCTGGCCAAAGCGCGTCATAGAGCTAGCCTCGACATTCGAGTAGTGAAGACTGTGAAGAGTGCTGACGGTAGGGTGTTACGAAAGCCGGTCGAGGTCAGAGAGAGATGGGAGGAGCACTTTAAAGAACTCCTGAACGAGGAGTTCCCTTGTCGGGAGGCCGAGGAAGAACAACCAACGGAAGGACCCATCCTACCCTGGACGCAAGAAGAGGTTCGCAAGGTCATAGTAAAGATGAAACTCGGAAAGGCAGCAGGGCCTGACGGTGCCAGTAGAGGCTTGGAAGGTGCAGGGGGACCTCGGAATCAACTGGCTGACGCAGTTCCTCAACAGAATCGCGAAAGAAGGTAAAATGCCGGATGACTGGAGGAACAGCACCATAGTAACCATCTTCAAGCAGAAGGGAGACGCTTCCGAATGCTCCAACTACCGAGGGATCAAACTGATCTCATACACGATGAAGATCTACGAACGACTGGTCGACTCAAGGCTGAGGGAGATGGTACCCATCTCAAAGGTGCAGTGGGGCTTCATGCCTGAGAGGTCCACCACAGACGCCATCTTCATCGCTCGTCAGGTGATGGAGAAATATCAGGAGAAACGAAGACCCTGCTACCTGGCATTCCTGGACCTGGAGAAGGCCTACGACAGGCTAGCTCGGGCCGTAATCTGGAATGCCCTTCGAGGGAGGGGTGTCCCGGAACGTCTGATCACGGTCATAAGGGACATGTACGAGGGCTCGAAAGCGGCGATACGAACTCCACACGGGGTGACAAGGAAAGTGGACATCACAGTGGGGGTACACCAAGGGTCGGCTCTAAGCCCGTTCCTCTTCCTGCTGAAGCTTGACTCTATAGTGAACCATCTTGAGGAAGGCCCTCTCAGAACGATCCCCTACGCGGACGACATCGCCCTAGTAGCCGACAACTAGGAGGAGCTGGAGGAGAAGGTGCAGCTGTGGCAGAGAGCCCTCGCAGACAACGGCCTACGGCTGAACGTGAAGAAGACGAAGTTCATCAGCTCTGAGCAGTGCGCTAGATCGATCCTAGACTGCCAAGGGGAAACGATCGAGAAGGTGGAAGAATTCCGCTACCTCGGAAGTGACCTATCCGAGGAAGAAAGTGTGGACCGGGCGGTCAGGGGACGGATAAACGCAGCCTGGCTCAACTGGAGGGAGTCCATAGGGATCCTCTGCGACCGTAGACGCTCCAGTACGCTCAAAAGCAAGCTCTATAGAACAGTTGTGAGACCTGCCCTCCTCTACGGCAGTGAGTGCTGGGCCCTGGGTAAGGCGCAGGAGCGGCAACTAACTGCACGCGGCGGAAATGAGGATGCTGAGGTGGGCATGTGGATGGACCCGTCGGCACAGGGCGCGAAACGAGGATGTTAGGGCAGTAATGAAGAGAGCCCCGATCCAGCTGAAGATGAGAGAGTAGCGGCTGAGGTGGTATGGACACGTCCTCAGGAGACCAGAGGATCACCCCACAAGGTTGGCTCTAGATTTCGAGGCACCCGGAAAGCGTCCGAGAGGAGCCCCAAGAAAAAGATGGAAGGACGTCATTAAGAGAGATCTCACAGAAGTCGGCGCCACAGCAGATGACGCCCTTGATAGGATGAGGTGGCGACAGATCACAAGAACAGCGGACCCTGCGATTGCGCGGGACTAAACGCTTAGGAGAAGAAGAAGAAGAAGAAGAAGAAAGAAGACTATACGCGCTAATAAGCGAAAGAGATCAACGAGGGATTAGACATGTGGATGTACATACAATGAGAACGTGACACGCGATAGGTCATAAGGTCGAGTTGGTAGGAGCCGTAAGAAGATTAAGCGGCTTCGGACTGACGTAACATTTGAATGCTGTAACCGATCGCCATCGTCCCGCCTGCGTGACCCTTGTTGGTCGTAGCCGATGTCCAAAGCATGAGAAACCGCCTTTCTTCTAGACGAACGTGAGGTAAGATTAGGGTGGTCTAATTGCGTAGCTGTGATCAGGGCCCTGATCACAGCTACGCAATTAGACCACCCTAATCTTACCTTGATTGGTATGCAAGTGCCCTCACCGAACTGATCCGTTTTGGGTCTCCTAATTAAGACCACAGTCCATTCTGTTTACACATTAGATCTTTAACCAGTATGCTCATAGTCTCGCGTATTCTAAGTAACGTAAAGTAAAGTAAATTGTAGGAGTGCTAGAACGGCATCCTGTGTTGTTTTGGGGTCACTGCTACACGTACCCTCGAGCACTATCTTGAGCATCGCTGCGGGGCGGCCTTCGCGTGGTATTTTATCGGAGAGGATGCCCTCTTCTCGGCCTCTACAATGCTCCCTACGAAGCTCCGTTCTACCTCCGGCAATGGCTCGTGGAAACAGTTAATTGCTGTGACTATTAAAGGCAATGCTTTTTGATGCCCATCAACCACGCATTGCGCTACGAAGTAGTTCCTCATGTGAGGAATGGAAGGCTAGAGACATTGACTCTTCTTCTGAAGTCCTACAACTTCCTCAGTTCAGTTTGATAACAGGATGCTGCTAATTAGTTCTATCTGAAGCCAGGGTTCTGACGATCATAGCTCCTGCTTATCCCAGCCCTAGGTTTCGGCTTCTTTCATCATCCCTCCCTATTGGAGCATAGCTGGGTTTCATTCACTTCACTTCTACTCTAGCACCTTTTATCTCGTCTATAATTGTGGCTTTTTAAGCACCTTTATTTTGTGGACTCCCGCAAGCTATTACAGGGTGGGTGGAAGGGTCGACCGCTCCACGGACCCCGAAAACCTGGATAACCGCGCCAGGTTTCGTAACGCGAGGAGTCCCGTAACTTCTTCCCTGGTCCCTAGGTCGCGACCTAGCGAGATCGATCGCTCTATAATTCATAATAATACTTTCACTCCGATAATCTCTGTTATAAATACCATCTTGATTTATGGATTGGAAATGCGAGGCAGTGGAATTGCAAAGCAGGGGGACTACAATGGCATGTACTTCCTAACGCACGAATTCGCTCCTAAAATCTACGGGCAGGAAAATGAACGGGGATTTTGAATACTGAGAGCCAAATGCTCCTGGAAAAGCTTCTTCCTAAAATATTCTTCTACCTACTGGGAACATAACTCCATCCTTGACAAAGTCGACTCAGTGATAACCATCTTTTTTAAGAATGGGGAAATAGGGCTGCGCAGGCCGTAACGGGCAACCAAGATCCCTGCCGATTGTAATGGCGAGACCATTTCAACACTGTTGGTATGAGACAGACAGGAAGAACTAACCAACGTAGCCAAGCGTCGGGTTCAGTGAAGGCATTGACACCGGACGTTCCTGGGCGAAGTGCGCTGGAAAAAAGTGTTACCTTTTGCGTTTCTGTCGTTGGCAAATAGGTCTTAATATGGAGCACCCCATTTGGCTGTGATTGCTGAGAACATTCTTTCGTTTATTCGCCAATGGTCAAGCTCTACTGGTCTATCTACTTCATCTGCTTCCTCATTTAGTTCTCTAGGATCCGTTTGCAGACCAGGGGCCGGATTCGTCGACGATTTACAGCAATTTCACAAAGAAAATTACAACCGAAATCTCTAATAGCGCGGTTTATCAAGCGATATGGTGAGCGATAAGCCGCGTTATCTGAGTTTTCCGCTGTGATTTCTCTGTTAAAGTTATGCAAGTCGTTGACGAATTCGACTCCATATCTACGTTCTATGACCCATATCTCTTCTTCTATCTGGTGTGGTCTGAGCAAAAGGTACCTTTTTCATGAATGATACACGTGCTTGATTATTCGCACAAAGAACTCCCCACTCAAGGTACAGTCGGAATACTTCTAAACCAAACTTTATCGCAAAAAGTTCCCTAGCTGTACCAGACTCCTGGATGAATTCCGTCGGTAGTTGACGAAATATCTAACCAAACGGAATTGGATACATCTTTAAGAATTGCCCCAACTCAATGTACGGAGGCATCTACGTAAATGATATTCCGGTACCATGTTCATTCTGTAGGAGGAAGCCGAGTTGGGCACTCCAATGATCGAGATTTCCAATAAGCTAGCTCACCGTTCTCTTCCTCAAATTTCCTCCACCTCCGGCTGAGGATATTCTAGGGATTGAGCAGAAGCGATTTCTCGACAGATTGCTCGTGAGTTTCGAATGTATGAAGAGTTCATCACTAAATGCATCGAGGCTGAAGCCCCCGACAAACGTAGTTTATCATGTAGAGAACCTTCTCATTTCTTACACCCTCTCTTTTGCTCTTTCGGAAGAGAGGGGGATTTGCATGGGTATGAAATCCATCGAAAAACCTAACCATTTTGCAACTTGTGTTGGAGACCAGCGGTTACTGCTGCGCAAAGTGCCATCCAGCACTTTTGAGGTCTTGTTCAATGAATTGTTGATATTTAATCACATCTTGATATGGTTGATTCGAATGCAATGCCATCGTCGAGATAAAAAGCTATATCTAAGCCTTGAGCTCTCAATTTTCATGTAAATTTCTTTAAAACCTTCGTGAAAAATGGGGTGCTGAACATAAATCGAACGGTAAGCACTAGTAGAAAGTGCTATCCCACACAAAGTCGAGATAGTCTTTGTGTTCTTCGCAGATCCTGAAGGGATGATACCCAAATTTTTGGTCGAATGTCATGATGCACCCGTCATGGGGAAGATCATGCATTAGTTTTGATGGGTCGTCTATTTTAAACTTGGAAACCTCTATGGAATTATTAAGATGGGACAAAGAGAGAACCAATCTCAGTTTCCTACGTCCTGCAACCGAAAGAGGATGGATATGAAGCTGTTGCACTCGGTGTTGGGGCACCTTCTTTACTGCTCTGGAAGCGAGTTCTGTAGATTTGAAATTTTGGGAAACTGCCGTGCTCGAGAGCTGATCGTCTGTTGTGGGCCACGGAGGACCTCGACGGAGGAGAAGTGAAGGGTAGAGAGCACCCGTTAAGTATTGTAGTCGAAACTAACTGTGTCGGCTCGAGAGCCTCCCAGGCTGACGGATGTAAATGAATAGATCCTTCAAAGAACTCATTATTTGCGGAGTGGGCACTCCCCACCAATGTTTTTCTTGACCGCATTTCTTATGCTGATCCTTCCGTCTAACCAGGGAATGCCGTCAGCTTCCCAAGGAACTTCGGATTGAGATCTATATCACGTGAAAGAGCTCGAGACGCTGATGACAGATATGTAGACCAAATTTACTAAACGCATCCCCTAAGCGAGTTATGGCCGGCGGAAGCCGCGATGTCTTCCATGTATTAGGCGCGTTCAATCAGCGTTGGGCGCAGTACTGGGCGGTAATCAGCGGTTCGGATATCAGCGCCGTCAGCAGAGCAGTGGTAGAGTGCTTTGTTTCGGTTCCCGCCGTTGACGGCTTTTTTGCACTTTATGACCTATCGTCGACGAGGACCTATAATCTCATTTTTAGCACATTTTTGAGCGAACGGCTAATGGCGACTAACATCTACGTCTATTTGAAGACGGAAACATGTTTCAGGTAAAATGTTTTATTCATGACGTGAAGCAAGTCAGAAATTCACATCAAAACAAAATAAAAAGTGAAAATAAAATGAAAGTCAACAAAACTTAATAAACATAAATAAAAAGTAAAGGCACTAGTTAAAAGTTCCGACTCTACCAACACGACTTCGGTCAAAAAATTTTTTTCGCTGAAACTTCGTCTAGGGGGTTATTTGGTTGTGCTGCTCACGATCCTGACATCCGTTTTTCACGATTCGGTCGGAGACACCCATACCTTTAACAAGGATGGTCCAGGCAGAGTCACCGATTTCGCTGGGCACTAGTTAAAAGTTCCGACTCCACTGACACGACTTCGGCCGAACGGTTGTAGCAACCGTATGGGTGGTCTCCGACCAAATCGTGAAAAACGGATGTCAGATTCGTGATCAGCACCCCAAATAACCCCCTAGACGAAGTTTCAGCGAAAAAAATTTTCTCGTCGAAAATACGTCACAAAGTGCACGGCGGGAATCGAACCAATGAACCCAATCCTTTGGAACGAGCACTCTACCACTGCGCCGCCGCCGCTTCTGAAGGCGCTGATCCATTTAGCAAATTCGGTCTACATATCAGTGATCAGCGTCTCGAGCTCTTTCACATGATATAGGTGTCAATCCGAAGTTCCATGGGAAACTGGCGGCATTCCCTGGTAAGTTGATGATTCCTTTGGAAGATCCTATATCTCGAATACTCATCTTTCCTCTTCAACTTCTCCATGAATTCGCCGAGCTTTTACTTCAAGGTTTTTGCCTTGGGCTTGTTCTCTAGAAACAGGAACACCTCTGGATAATCTTGCAAACACAATTTTGGCCAAGTATGTCTAGTAAACCTTTCATACATCGTTTTCTAGTGCTTTGGTAAATCTATTCATTCTGTCATGGTCCGTTCATGTGTGCAGTTGTCCAGTATAAGGTGGACTTGAGGCAGAACTCATGAAGGTTCTCGCCCATTTCCTCCGTACACTGGCTAAAACTCACTGGCAAGTTGAAATTCTCTTCCAGATGGTCTTAGGTCTCGCATTCTTTTGTCGCCTGCAGATTGTTTACGCAGCGTTGCGACACTGAAAGGTGATGAAATCGGGGCCGGACTCATGAACGTGGCCGGAGGTAAATCTTACCCCCATCTACCTCGACGGCCACTTACCCGCCACTTTTCCTGATGTTATCTCTGTCTCTGATTCATGACGGCCAAAGCAAGGGTTGTCACGGTATAGTGGCGACCGTCTCTGTAAGCCACGCCCTTCATGGATTGGAAGGTTGGCAGTCTCCCTAAATGCATTCTTGCTAGATGATTGTTGTATATATTATAGACTAATAATAAAGGTTTGTGAACCCTTACTCCCAGGCAGGAGCATGACATGGAGGTCCAGGGGAGATTACTTTTGCTCAAAAATTTCTAAAAGAAGTTAGCAGTACGGGAGACTCCGTTTTGACGGCCATCAAAACGTATTTATATCTCGAGATATACACACCACACCGCATGCACATTGCACATTTCTCACAAAGCGTGCTGGCATGATTTTTTTTGTACTGAGCATGATTTTTATCACTTCCACTTTTTCGTTTGTCTTCGTCGTGGCGCATGAATGAGGCAGGGCATGTAACTTTACAGCTATTTTTAAAGAAGTATTATCATGGTTACATTATTGTTTAAATTTTGTTCCACATTATTCTTCTTCTATACCGTACACAATTACAATATTGCAGTAGAAAGGTTGAGTTATCTTATTTTATGCTGCCTTTTTAAACTCTAATTATCGATTGCGAAAAGTACGATTTTCGCTAGTCGCATTAGCGATTTGAAGCGAACATCGTATTTTCCGACCTGGCGTCTTCAAAAACACTAAGTGTGCGGAAAGTACGTTCTTCACATGAGTCACTGCCGAGTGCAAACTACCTCCCTTGTGAATCTCGTACTTTTCCGATTTTTCCTTTTGCGCACGTCCTAGATGATTTCTTTGCATTCATGTTTTCGTTATCACGTTAATAGCTTAATCAAATCTTTCACTATTAGCTTATTAAAACGTCTAATTTATAGCTCATTTTTCTAACCTTCAATTCTTAACTTATCGTCAATTCACTTGCAACATTTTACTCTGCCATTCATGTCACCGCTAGCTTGTATATAATCTGTACATAGGACGTCCAAAAAATCCGAAAGAGAAAAAAAATATATTTTTTAAGATGTTCCATGTACGACTGTCGTTGAATCTTGGCATGTCGTTTAACTGTAGCGTAGGATGTCGTGAAGCTGTTGAGCCAAGATTGTTACCGAAGCTTTAATCGGCTTACGTTTCGGCGTAACCGCCTTCTTCAGACCCTGGAAAAGTCAAAAAGAGTTCGAGAAATTACTCTTCCAAGGATCATTTCAAGCTACAGGAGTCTCAAAAGTTAATGAGGGAATGAAACGAATAGGGAGTAAGGCAACCCGACTGACCTTATGGAAACAGCCGAAAGGCTGGATGGTCACCCTCGGATGGAGAACGACTGGGTGAATGAAGTCTCCCTTCGGGTCAGCCCCTCAGCGGCCCTCCGGCTGGCGCCCTCCAGGGTCAAGCCCACAGAGGTCGGCAAATGGGGCCAGCTCCTGGGTTACGGCCACGCGTTCCTCTCTCCTATTGATCGCAGGGTTCTTGAACGCAATCCACAACGCCTCCAAGATTTTGAGCGCTGCGATATCGAACTCACGCGCTAGGATCGTCACCGCTATCCCAACCACTGCGCCACTGTGACTTCGCAGTCTGTGTTCCCCCAAAGGCGTGGAGACTTTGCACTTGTCCAGTCCATCCACGTGCTCCTTCACTCTGACCCAAAGAGGTCTGCCCGTCTCACCGATGTATTCCTCGTTGCATTGACTGAAAGTTATGAGGTACACCGTTCCCGAGACTCTACAGTCGCCTACCCTACCGTACGGGTAGACCATGCAGGAGGGAGTAGTACACGCGCTGTCATAGAGCCGGTTTCTAACAAGCTGCGCCTTAAGGTTGGCGGGGAGTAGCTCAACGACCCTTACGAGGTCGTCTAGCTCGGCCTTGCGAACACAGTCCCGAACTTGGGCGCTGAGTGCATCCGTTATCCGCACTGAAAAAGGAACCTTGTTGCGTTCTTGAGCGCTACGTGTTCGAGCTGCTGACGGTCGACGACATCTCTTCGGCATGTTGTCAGGCACATACCCATTTGACAACGCAATGCGAGAAGCCATTTTCATCGATGAAGACTCAAGTCGTCATCGGAAGACACTAATGCAGCTGTGCGGAACATGTTCTGAACAATGGCCCTTTTAGTAGTGCGAGGGTGTGCAGAACGGAAGTGCACTATGATGTTCTTGTTACTAGGTTTCCGATACCACCTAGTATGGAAGGTGCTCTGGGAGAGACGGACTTCAGCGTTCAGAAACGGCAGCCAGTGGTCTGTCGGCTTCTCCCTTGTGAGCATAATGTGCTCCGCTTGATGATTGAGCAAATCGAAACAGGTGTCCATTTCGGTTTGCGTGGGACATACGATAAAGCAATCATCAATATACCGACAATACAACAAGGGTCTGCGTTGCAGAACAGTTCTGTCTATTTTAGACATAAAAGCTATGGCTAGCACATGAGCCAGACGCTGACCCATGGCCAACCCTCTGACCTGCCTGTAGTACTCATTGGACCACTTGAAGATGTTACACTGAAGACACTCATTTATAAGTGTCATTACCTGAGTCACACTTAGTCCAAAAAGTACAACCTGGTCCTGATGTTCCACGATAATTTCATGGACAGCCTGCATAGCATTGTCATTGGAGACATTCGTGTACAGTGACGTGACATCAAATGACTCCATCACAGAGCTACCTTCCGGGACTGTGTCTCGAAGTTTACCCAAAAAGGCAGCGGTGTTGGAAGGTGGGCAGGTACGAACTTTAGAAGCTGTGTGAGAATCAAGTTCAACAGCCAGAGGCCGGATTCATCAACAATTAACCCGTGGGTATGCGGGTGATAAGGGGTGGAGATAAGATAAGAGTCAGGTAGAGATAAGGCAAGAGTCAGAGACGCAGGCATCACTGTGGGTATCTCTACCCCTTATACCCGCGGGTTAGTCGTTGATGAATCCGGCCCCAGGAAATACGATCTGCCGGACCACCAACGCTGCTTATGATAGGCCTAACTTTATATTGTGTGAGGTCGCAGAGGTCACCTCCCGTTGGCAGTTTGTGGGTTTTGATAAGGACGTACAGGACCGGGCAGACTGGATGGTCACACCTAAGGCGCGTTATAAGGCTTTTTGGGAGTTTCGCTGATTTTGAGATCTCAGTCCACTTCCGGTTAAGGGAGCGGAACTGCTTGGCGAACTCCTCATAATTGGATTGACTGTAGACACTAGTGTCCTGGAGGTGATGTCTTGTGATGCTCTTATCGAGCTGTTGTGGCAGAACCACAAACTCTCCTCCTTTATCACTAACGCCCACCTTAATAGCCCCCGACGCCGTTAGGTCCCTGACTTCCCTCAAACCCCTGCGCTGGTCAGCGGTTAAATTTAGCGGTGTCCGCCTAGCTATGTTTCTCTGCAACACCGTGAGCAGCGATGTAGCCAGTACACGGAATTTCTTATCGATCGCCCAGTTGGGCTCCTGCGCACAGAGAAACGAACTGGGAAAAGGCGGAGGCGGAATCGCCGCGATGTTTGCGGTACCCAGCTGATTGCCTTGCGCATCGATTTTCGCCTTGCAACGCAATTGATCCCGCAACCTTTGCAGGCTGCCGACAAACTTGCGCGCTGCGCCATGCGACAAGCACCGACTAGGAGCGAAACTGGGGCCCATTTCCAGTGCGGCAAGTGCCTCGCGCGACAGACGGACGTCGCCTAAGACAGTGACCCTAGAGGATTGCTCCCCACCCGTGTGTTCCCCATGACCGAGGAGAGAAATGGCGGTGTTGTGGGTAGAAGGGTTGCCTTGTCCACAATTGTTCATTCCACCCGCTAACTCCCGAAACTTCCGCTGTAACTTTACTTTAATCCTAGAACGAATAAGATCACAAACTCCTTTTGACTCACCCACAATTCTCTTCCCACACTCCACACCCACAATATATTTTATAGATTTATTTTTATTCGATGTTAATAGAACTTCGCCCATTGGCTACACTACCGTATACTAGGTAATGTCGGCATTACAAAGGAGCCGAAACGTGGCTTCGAGCATACACTCGAGGGCGTCGACCAGAGCTCACGTAAGTGCCCACTTAAAAATAGCGGCGTCGACGAGGTATGATAATCCCACTCGTAGGGAAAAGAGAGCGGTAACCCATACTGAGGTCATCCAACAGTAATAGGGCATATCACGAACGTAGTCCACAATCCTGTAACGATAACGGTTACTTCAATAACGGAGGAATTCGAAGCCCACGTGGATATCACGGACCCGATTCTCAAATCCCTAGAAATAACGCTTCTCACAATTACGTGAGAAATTATGATGACCAACATGATAACGGTCGATATCGGGATTATTCTAATGAATTTCCGCACAACTGAGAAGTCACTGTGACGGCATAAAAATCTATTGCATTCAAAATAACGCCCTATATTATAACGTAGGGAAAAATGTTCGGTTAGGTAAAGTAGACGAATGTCACCAAAAAGAGATTTTGTAGCAGAATCACGAAAACCCCTTTGCCGGAGGTTACTTGAGCAGAAATAGCAAGTTTTGTTCTAAGCCGCGTCATTTACCAAAAGGTAAAGTCATAACGATTTCGAAATATTTTTGACATTTTACAGAATATAACGATGTCCGTAAAACTGATAAGGACATAGGGAAATTCGGACTATGATTACGACAGTGAATACACTCTCGCAAGCACTCATTTCGAGGTAACTTTAAACATTTTCACCAGAAGGTCGGAAAAGTAACGATTAGTAGAATAACGATTTAATATAAACCAAATTCATAACGATATCTAATCAATATTTGAAGGAGCTATGCGGAGATATCAGTGCTCCAACTGGTCCCTTGGAAGAAGAGGTACCATAACTCAGACAAGCACTCTTGACTTGTCAGGAGCAAGACGATGCGATGGCAATGATGGCGAACAAGGACTTAAACCTGGTCGCCAATGTGGGTCACGCCGATAAAACGTGCTCCAGAGATGCTATGGTCGACGACTCTAGAGATGCGGTGGCTCCAAGCAAGGCCGGTGGCAGTATGCGGGCAGCGATTCGAGCAATGCCTCGAAGGCACATGATCCGGAGCCCCTATGACCTGGCCCTAGGCTTATGTACAAATTTTCGCCCTGTGCGTACTTGAAGAAGTCCTCCCATAACCGTCTCTGTCCATAGACCCATCATTTTAATTCATCATTGGAGTGAATATTTGTTTTTGTTGTTATTTGAAAATTGTTGTGTTGTATATTTTTGTCGAGGCCGACAAATTCGAAAGGAAGGGCATGTCACGGTATAGTGGCTACCGCCTCTGTAAGCCACGCCCCTACATGGATTGGAAGGTTGGCAGTCTCCCTAACTGCATTCTTGCTAGATGGTTGTTGTATATATTATAGACTAATAATAAAGGTTTGTGAACCCTTACTCCCAGGCAGGAGCATGACAGGGATTTGCTCCACTGCCTATTTCTGACCCAATGCATCTATCCGCTGCCCCGTTGCCAGCTTTGAGCGGTAACCAGCTCAGAGGTGGAAACGGGCCAGTGGAGGGATGCATTGGGTCAGAAATTGGCAGTGGAGGAAAACCCTCGCCTTGAAGGTAAATGTTCCTCTACGCGCTGACGAGGTAGCATTTACCTCGACACTTACCTCGGGTTTTTCCCGCCGCGCGTTTATGAATTGCGCATAAGTGGGGAGTGGAGGTAAATCTTGCACATACTCTTAGATAAGTCGTCCATGAATCCGGCCTCTGGGAGACGCCGTAGGCGGTACGAGAAAAAAGCACATTTAGCATGTATAATCTTTGAATTTGGGGATTCATTCAGTAGCCTTTGACTATTGTGCAAGCAACAGCAGCTTGGCAGGACGTACACCAATTGGCTATGGTGCTCAGTATGCTGCGGTGGGTAGGTAGTTTCGGCACACGGCTATGTCAACACCCCACGTGAAAACGAAAAGTTGGGTACGCGCAGCGGGCCGGCAAGGCATCTTGGAGTGTAAGTTGGATCAGGCAGACCTAGGAGTTCTCTTCTGGTTTTGTGCAAAACCGTTTTACGTGACTGCTCCATGGGCGCAACCTCGATGCAGGCATCAGCCCGCTAAGTACTCAAAGAACAAATAATTATGACATGAAAAGCCCACCATTAGAACGCTAACGTTCAGACAAAGTATCTGCCTCAAAATTTTTCTGTTGTGTTCGTTTTTCGCAAAGCATTTAAAATATGTCTAGCGACCGAAACTATTCTCTCCGTTCCATTGTTTGACTGTTTCAGCTGTCGAACATTTAAACAGTGCCAAATTTGGTTAGGCATACCTTACGAGCGGGACAGACCAGTATATTAGAGGAAGGTTTGCGACTCAACGAAAAACTTTTCTTCCTTCTGAATAAAAAATATTCAGCTACCCTAACTGGGAGCGAGAGAGGACGATTTCGTGCGCTTTGCCTGAACGGGAGCCGTGATCAAACGTAAGCGGATTGGCATCGGTATCTTATCGCCATTTTGGCTGTGCTAGAACTGCTTCTTGCTGATTTCAAGTTTTTTTCAGAGCCATAGTCGGGGTATGCAATATTAGTGGAGACTAAAAATGGAATGATCAACTCACTGTGAAAAAAATCCGTTTAATCTCTGAAAATTTCCGTTAAGTCCTTAAGACAAATTTAAACAATTTCGACAGACAGTTTAGACAGACAATTTCGTTCAGTTCGATCAATAATAGGAAGTCAAGGATTTTTCGAAAAATCATATCAAGGCTTTCTACCACCCTAATACATCTCATCTTATAATATCACAGTGCCCTGTTATCCTGATAGCAATTCGAGTCCGTTTCTTATAAATTTTGCATTTGGCGGTCAATTAGGTGGCGATGTCGTTCCTCGACATGGTGCCACTGGTAACTGCCCGCTTTTGCGAGCCGAGCCGAACACGGACACTTGAGTGGAGGCGACAGGCCCTTGTGGTAGGGCGGCCTACGAAGATCCCATGTCACATCGCATGGTTGATGGTGCTTCATGTATCGCGAGATAATGCTACGGCGTTCGACGCACACTCGCAAAGCTCGACGGGTGTGGAAAGTATTCGAGGGTTCCTGATGAAAGGACGACATTGGGGAAACTGTGCTAGTCCAAAAGTCCCGCAACGGAGGAAATACCCGCGTGGCAACGCTGAATGTGGGTGGTTGTCGGGCCGATCCTTTGAGTTGGCAGAGGCACTGCAGCAAAGAAAGGTTGACTTCTGTGCGGTGCAAGAGAGGTGGTACTGTAGCAAATCAAGGGACATAGTCCAAGGCTTTAAGTCCGTTCTGTGTGGCAGTCCCAGGACCACATGCGGTGTTGGTATAATCGTCGCCGAACGCTTAATAGACGCGATTGGACGCATGGAGCGTTTTAGCGACCGTGGTGATGATTGTTGTTGCTACTGAACGGCGAATGTATCACCTCTTCTCTGCGTATGCTCTGCAGACTGGCTGCTCTGAAAGCGACAAGATGAGTTTTGGAGCCTGTTTGATGAGAAGGCAGCGGAAGTTCCGTCAGCGGACGTAATTATTGTTGCATGTGATCTTATTGGTCACGTTGGAACAAAAGACGTTTACTGCTGTCATGATGGTTTCGGATACCCGTCATGTAAGGTCGATGGTGAGCGCATACCTGAGTGTGCAGAGTCACACTATCTCACCATCGTGAACACGAAGTTTCGAAGACGCAACTATTACCTCATCTCATTTTATAGCGGGAGCACTAGAACGCAAATCGACGTTGTCCTTGTGAGGAATCGAGATCAAGGGTCACTGGTTACTGACACGAAGATCGTGTCGTACGAGGCGGTCGCCACGCATGATCTGCACTATGAAGGTCGCTGAGCACTATGCAGACCGAGCGTTGCGGTCCAGAGAATTAAGTGGTGGCGATTGAAGGAGAATGAAGCAGCTGGGACAATTCGCATTCAGTTGCCGACGGTCACGACCGTGAAGAAACCTGGCGGGGTGCCATCGAAGCCATGCTAGCGCTGCAGGCCTCGAACTTGGAACTACGAAACCGGGACGGCGTAAGGTCGACAGGCAGTCATGGCTGTGGATTAACGAGGCTAAAGAAAAAGCCCGTGAGAAGAAGAAGTTATACCATGCATTCCTCAGCGACAAGACAGCCGAGAAATGGCGCGTGTATCAGGAAGCGAAGAAATCGGCCAAGTGAGCAGTGGCCGTTTCAAGAGCCATTCATTACGATGATGTCAATGAGAGACATGAGTAGCGTAATTGTGAGCGATTTCTTTATCGACTCGCCGAGTTCCGTCATCGCCAGACCAAGGATGTTGAAAAATTCTTTGGCATCAACAATGAGAATGTCCATCTCCTAATGGACCGCAAAATAGCCTTGAATCGATGGCGAAACTACTTCGAGGAAATCTCGACGGTAGAGTTTGCCCGGTCAGCCATTCCATCTGCTCCTCCGGTGTACGGTGCCGTTCAGAAAATCACTATTGAGGAGACAGAAGTGGCTTCAAAGAAGATGAAGTCAGGCAGGGCAACGGGGCCTGATGGTCTGGCGGCCAATTTGTGGAAGTTGAAATCCTGGTACCCAGCTGAGTAGCTGACGATGTTCTTCAACTAGGTGGATGCGGATAAGAAAGTACCTGATAGTTGGTAGATTAGCACGGCGATTCCTATTTGGAAGAAGAGAGGTAATCTAGCAGACTGCACATGCTACCGTCCAATTCGTTTGCTTGCATAGCAGGAAGATCTTGAGCGAATTGTTGACGGAAGCATTCGTGACGTCGTCCAGCTTTCTACCAACCAGTGTAGCTTCGTACCTGAATGTGCTACTATCGATGCCATACACGCCGTTCGTCTACTTATGGAAAGGCACCTCGTGAGGTTATATCGTACGCCCTACGATATCATGGAGTTCCCGAAGAGCTTATTGAGTGGGTGCGGCTACTCTACTCTTGACCGAGGAGTAGAGTCCAAGCGCCAGCAGATACGTCTATGGAGTTTCCTTGTCGTATTTGTCGGAGTACATCAAGGTTCTGCGCTCTCTCACTGCTCTTCATTATCGTCATGGATGCCATATCACGTGATCTTCAGCGGCCGGCTCCTTGGACGTTGCTTTATACTGACCATGTAATGCTTGCTTGCGAAGAAGAGATTGAACACCAGCAGCAGGTACAAGCTTGGTGCGATCGCTTGGATAGATTTGGACTCAAACTTAATGTCAAAAAACCAAGTGTATGACCAGTGACGAAGATGAGTCCAGCTTCATTAAGGTTAATAGCATTGAGCTGCCACGTACTTCGGTATTCAAGTACTTGGGATCAGCAATCGCGTCCGATGGCGGTGCACTCGTTGAAGCCAACTCACACGTGAGTGCAGCGTGGTTCAAATGGCGCTCTCTGACGAGAGTGCTCTGCGACAGATACCAGAGCGGCTTAAATCGAAGATCCATAGTGCAGTCGCCCGACCTTTGGCTATTTATGGTGTTGTGTGCTGGCCCGTCACTAAAGAAATTGAAAGGCGCCTCAGCGTAATGGAAACGAAGATGCTACGGTGGACGACCGGAATTACGCGTTTGGACTGCGTGCGCAACGACTCCATTCGGCAAAGATTTGGTGTCACCCCGATAGTTGAGAAATTGCGTGAAGCTCGTATGAGATTGTACGGTCATGTTCTTCGCGCAAACGGTGACACTGCGCGAAAGGCTGGTCTTAACTTTGAGGTGCCCGGAAAGCGGCTACGAGAAAGACCAAAGCAGCGCTGGCTTGGTACGCTGCATCAGGACTTGAAGATGGCTAGGTTGCACCCTGATCAGGTATTTGATCGGGAAAAGTGGCGCCAGTATTCCAGGAAAGCGGACCACGCAGCAAAGACGGACGAACGCTGAAGAAGAAGAAGGTCAATTAAATGCAGTTTCATTGAAGTCAGACACTTAAAGTCTTTCACATCATGACGATGAACACGAGCCAGAAACAGAATTTATTGTTGAGCCATTTTATGTGGCACTGAGGTTGATGGTCACATTGCCGGTCGGTTGAACCTGTGCAAACGCCGCTTGGGCATCGGTCGCATCTGCTGGTGCTGGAGCGAACTGCACGACTAACTTGTCCTCCTTCGGAGGTCCTGCCTGAAATCTTGCTTTATTTTGATTCTGAAGAATGCACATCCTATCTATCCTATTTTCAGGTGGGATAACCTTGAAGTTACAATGCCTGCTTCCTTGGGGGAGCAAGCTGAACATACAAAAGCGCGCGGCGGCCGCGGTGCTGCTGCGGCAAGCGCGACAACTGCACAGTGTGTGCTGCTATAGTCACGAAGTCCAATCCTTTTGTAACTGCATAAGCTTCTTCTGCTACCTCTGCTCAGCTATGTGAAGGCCCTCCGGTGCACTTAATCAGCGAAAATAGATATTTCGATAGGGAATTGGATGACCTAATCGAAGAAATAAGCAACTGCTTCCATTGTGAGAAGATTTTGTCTCTCTTTATGACAAGAAGCTTCAATTCTAAAGGCCACATATCTATGTACAATAGAGCATAACTCGGGAATTTGTTAGAGCTCCATTCCCACTATAACAGCCTACCTAGGAGCGATGCGTCAAAGACGATTCGGCGGTTTTCGCCGCGCGGCAGTGGCCGCCGCGGGCGCGGCGAAAACCTGTACGTTCGTACTACCAGCCGCTTCCTTGATTTGGCCCCTCCAGACTCCGAAGAAGGCAATACCGCCAAAAAGTGACCGCTAAAACCGTTTACCAGGCTCGAGATGGAGCAACGTTTCATAATGCTGAAGCTTATTGAGAGCAATCCTGGCGTCCATACTATGTCGCGCCTCTGACGGCTCGAGACCTTAATGCTGTGGCGCAACTACTAAGCTACTACTACATCTACTGCTATCTTTCCTAGACAGGTCTGGTACGAATTCATCGAACTCTGAGGGGTGTCAGGCTTTGTTTGGAGGCGCGGAAGCCACCGAACCACAGATTGATTCGGGGAACACGCGATGGTCGGCGCCTCCTGCAACTACGCTACACGCACCCAAGGGAGAACGATAGATAGGCAAATCGCCTACTCCTTTTTCAATTTGGATAGATCCCTGTATATTACTTCGTGCCGGCAAATTCTTCGGCCTAGTTATGGGGCATCCTTGTTTCATCTTCTTCGAACTGTTCCTCAGTTCTTTAGTCATCTTCTAGTCTTGTATGGGTCGGAGATGTTCAGGTCTCGCCAAAGTTGGCCGGGCCTTGCATAATTTCAACGTCACTAGAAAAGTAAGAAGCGTCAATGAAGAGGTTTTAGCTTAACCAAGTACGATGTTTGGAGGAGAGAAACTGTGCATTGACCAGTAAATTGTATAGACAAAATACAGGGTGCGTCAAAAGTTCTTGGACACATGTAATGGACCGCCCAAACGGCTGAAAGCAAATCAGGTGATATTCATAAAATTTATTACTATTGACTAGGAACATATAAAGAAGCGGTTAAATTTCGAAAGATTTCGAAATGGCCTCCTTTAGCACGAACACACGCCTTCAATCGCTCGGGGAACGCATCTACGGCGGCACGCTGGGTGTCTTCAACAATTTCTTCCCAGGCTTTCTTGAGGGCTCTTTGAAGTGAAGAAGTGTGTGTGGGATGTTGCATAGGCCTTACTCTTCTATATGGACCAGATTGTGTAGTCCATCGGATTGAGGTCCGGGCTCCAGCGGGGTCCGCTTTTCGGCTGAGATGAAATCCGTAAAGTTGTTTAGCGCAAAACTTCTGTATCACTTTAGTCTTATGAGCGGGCGCAGAATCTTGATGATAAGTCCAGTCTCCTAGAGCTGGGATGGTTTGTGTCAAGAAAAGCACAAGATGTTGTTATACCGTGAATTTTACATTGAAGAATCCACGTCTACGATGAAGTGCCTCCCCCAATCCGCATAGCGCCACCGTGCTCGCAGGGACGAGTATATTGGCAATCGCAAGTGGCCCCCTAGGTCACTTAGCGCAGCAAATTTTGTTCTTGTGCTCGCAGGGACGAGCAGCTATTAGGTTGTGCCATAAGCCCTCGCCGTTTTTAACGATTCATTGCAGATTAGGCCGGCAGTCTCTTGCAAAGCGCTATAGAGTTATCGAAAGAGAATGATTTGCTCTATCAGAACCTGCATGGCATTTTTTGTTCATCTTGATTTTTTCAATTTTTAGGTCATTAAAATGAAAAGTGAAGAAGTGAAAAAGTGGCCATCTGCGCAGTCGCTTCTCTCCGCTTAGATTTGGAATTTTTGCGCGGTTTTTCACAGCATTTGGAAGACTTTCTTTTTTTGTTCTGTACTACAAGAATGCGTGTCGGCCCTATTAGCTCATTTGCCCTTATTAATTTTTAGGTCATCAAATTGGGACGTCCGACTTTTCCGTCCGAATTTTTACCGACAGCTCCTGCTCCGGGGTTTACATTTTGCTTGGTGTTATACGTCGTTCGGAAGAGAATGTCTTGTTCAATAAGAATCTGTGTCGCGTTTAACGGCTCATGCTGATTTCTGTCGAATATCAACAACTGAACAAGGAGGAGTTGTTGGTGAAGATGATTTTTCTCTTTGTTGATATTCGAGGGAAATCAGCATGAGCCAATAAACGCGACACAATTTCTTATTGAGCAAGACATCCTCTTCCGAACGAAATATAACAGCAAGCAAAAAATCCAACCACAGAGCTCTCGGGAAAAATTCGGATGGAAAAGTCTGACGTCCCAATTTGATGACCTAAAAATCAATAAAGGACAAATGAGCAAATAGCGGCAACACGCATCCTTGTAGTACAGAACATTGTGTCCCAAATGCTATGAAAAACTGCGCAAAAATTCCAAATCTAAGCGGAGAGAAGCAACTATCGACGACGGCCGCTTTTCACTTTTTCACTTTTCAATTTAACGACCTAAAAATTTACAAAATTCTGGATAAAAAAGAAAGGCAATACATGCTCTGATAGAGCAAATCACTCACTTTCGAAAGCTTTACAGCGCTATGCAAGAGACCGCCCGGCGAAATCCGCAATGAATCGTTGAAAAAAGAACGGCGGGGACTTATGGCACAGCTTAATAGATAGATTACATCCCGAAAACATCCCGGAGCACCCTCTCCTGCATGATCCTGCGCTCAAAGAGCGCAAAACCCACCAGCACAACTCTCAACAGAGTGATGTGAGCAGTTTTAGTGCGCCCAGCATCATCAGATGGAGACAGCCTCAGTGCTAAGCGTTCACACGAGAGAAACAGTGGGTTCAAGTCAAATGGCAGATCCACCTGCCATTTGACTTGAACCCACTGTTTCTCTCGTTCCCCCAGTCTTGCAGGAATCGCGGCAGGAATAAAAAACACGCGACATAAGTACAAACACGCCCACCTTATGGCATATAGTACTGTTTAAACGGCCAAATGTATGCCTAAAACTACATCCCTCGGTCGACGGTCGAAAGACGAAAAAACACGGCAAAACGGAGAAAACCCTTGGGCAAATTCAAACAACTGGTGTAATCGCCTTCAGGCAGTCCAGTCTGAGTTCCAACCTTCAAAAATGTATCCCCTTCTACTATTAGAATAGAAAGCCCAAATCGATCAGGTTCACGAAAGCCCATAGATGAAATATTATCGCGATTTCGATGTAATTTGGAGCAATATCCCAGTGCAGTGCAATTGTGTATTGAGAAGTTCGGTCGATGCAAGTCTAGGTCTGCGAAAGGCTCTCTCTCTCTCGTAACTGATAGATTTATCTTTGCCGTAGGAATGTGAAGTGTCTTTCTACTGTTATAGTGCATTCACAGCAGTGTTTAGCGTTTTTGTCCTGCAAGGGAGAGAATGGACGCTCTCTCCCCTCTAGACTTGCACGTTCGATGTTTTATTCCTGTTGGTAATCACGACTACAAGTCCAGTTCCTTTTAAATGCTGACTATGTATGAGGATACCCCACGAATAATACGCTGTAGTTGCACTAGAAAGGGCCACAACTTCAAAGCAGTTGTTCTAATTCAACTTATAAACTCAGGTGTAACATCGCTACGGTTTCCTCCTGTGGAAATTTGTGAAGATTTGTGGATATTTGCGTTTTCATAGGGTTTGCTTTTTGAGAACGCTCCCAGGGTCTCCCTAATGCTCCAAGCTAACCCGACCATTTCCATATTAACATTATGCTTACTATTGAGCACCTCCACAGGAGTTGGGCTACGTAAACTAAAGTGAAAAGAGGATAAATTTTTTGGAGCGTAATTCAGATTAGAACATGGTTTCGCTCACTTGGTGAGCGACTAGACCTTCGAATATCTACATTTCATGATTCTGAGTGCACTAAAACTGCTGAGCCGGAAAGTGTTGTTGGATTCTGTGAGCGCTGGGTTAGCCAAGGGATGGAACTCCGGGATGCATCTTGTCTAAATTTCGACCACAGATCCGCGCGCGCGTGACCGCGACGCGCTCAATTCAAACACGGTGTTCGATTAAAGCGCTCTAATCCCTAGGCGCTCCACTCACCCAAGCAGTATAACGCCTTGTATGCCCTCGATGGCACTACCGATAAGCGCGTCGTGGGGCAGTACATAGTGGCGCCGCTTCATGCGAGGGAAGTCGAAGTTGGGTTGTCCAGCGTTGAATGATTTTTGCATTTCAACTGAGTGGCTGAGATTTGAAGGGTTCTGACGTCTACATAACTGGCCGGCGTTTTCTGGTCTGGTTCTTCTCTTGAAGAGAGCAGAACCCCGCTGCAGACTCTTCTTGAGCGACAAAAGCGCCCTAGCCTAGTTCTGCGCTCGAAGAGCGTATAACCCTGCAGCGGACTCCTCCTAAGCGACGCGTCGCGTCACTCGCGCGCGGATTGGTGGTCCTCAATTTAGATGAGATCCTCCGAAATGTGGTTCAACAGGTACTCGTGGCAAAAACGTCCGGCCCTAGATGGCTACGCAGATCACCTTGTGGCTGCCGATATACTCGTCCCTGCGAACTTGGCTTTGGCGGATCTCACTTAAATTCCGACCATCAATCCACGCGCCACCGCGGCGCGTCGCTCAGTGGGAGTCCGCGGCAGGGTTCTCGGCATGCTCTCTTCTTGCGCAGAACCGGACTAGTCCGCAGCAGGATTTTCTGGCCTGGCTCTGCGCTCGAAGGGCGCAGAACCAGACCAGAAAACTCCGGGCAATTATATATACGTCAAAACCCCTCAAATCTCAGCCACTCAGCTCAAATGCAAAAATTACTCAACGCGGGAGAACCGAACCCCGACTTCCTTCGCATGAAGCAACGCCACTATCCACTGCCCCATGACCCGCTTACAGAGGTTGCCGTCGCGGGCGTACAAGACATCATAAAGCGTGAGTGGAGCGTCTTGAGGTTAGCGCCCTCTATTCGAAACCCGAGTTTGAATTGCGCGCGTCGCGTCACTCGCGCGCGGATTGGTGGTCGGAATTTAGGCCTATGGCATACCACCGGCGACGAGGCCGGCGACGAGAGGAGCGGAGCGACGGGAGAGCGCTGGAGTTCAGCGACGAGAGCAGCGACGGTGTTGGGCGGGAGCGAGAGTTCGCGCTGGGGCGCGGTTGGTGACGCCTGCGTGAGTGCATGCGTGGTGCAAAGGGTCGGGCGACAGTCGGTCGCCGTGCAAAGCGCAGCGACGACCGGTCGCTGGTCGCTGGCGGTATGCCCCCTCTCCAACGACACGTAGTGCCGACGTGGCAGCGACAACCGGCAAGCGCGCGCTCTCTCTCCATTGTTTCTGGCAGGTCCTAACACGAATAGTCGATTACTTGTCCGTTGGCAGTGCCGTCGCCGGCCTCGTCGCTGGTGGTATGCCATAGGCCTTAGACGAGATGGGCTTTGGCGTAGTAGGGTTCGCCAAAGCCCATCTCGTTTAAATGCTCTCCTATGCGACAGACCAGCCCTACCAATAGAGTCGGCGTCGGTCGATAGAATTTCCAAGTAGGCGGTGACGTAGGCCACGTATGCGGCGTGTTGACAGTGGAGAAGTGTGCTACGGCCTCAGTTTTTCACCCTAATGCAAGCATCCTGCCTGTGTCCACTCTAGTTCTCCTAGCAATCCCCCCAGTGCTGCCTTCTACACTTGGTGGGGAGGTTCTGGATCTACAATTCTAAGTGCATACCCATTAGCAAAACGTCTACCTATGCTGTTACTTCACCGTAAGATTCTCCGTCGCTCGATTGAGATATTCTAGGAAAAGTACAGAAACAAACTCACAAGACGTGTGACCTCGAGATTTGCGTTCCCGGCGGGGTCAACGAATCCAAAGACAGGATTCACGCGATACTCGTTATTGTTGGAACTCTTCACTTTGAAAATCATCTTCTGATCTCCTGGATTGTTAAGTTGATGAGTTGATTTGCCTCCGGCCGCCGGCACCGTCGCTTGTGCAGGTTCTGCGGTAAGAGACATGATAGCGATGAAATAGCTTGACCACACCGCAAAAACTCTTTTATACGACTTGAAGTTTTTAGTTATCAGAATGATAATTGTAGGCTTTCCACAAGTTCATGTTTGAGCATTTGTGCGCTGATAGCGGTGAAGATCGAATGAAGCCACCTTCATAACTGATAGGTAGTTCATCTGCTTCGGCAGCGGGTTTGGGCGCATTCTAGTCCACTGGTAGATTAAGCCAGCAGGAATATTTAACAAACAGCAGCCACACGGTCTGGCATCTGGCATACCTCCGAATCGCTCCAGCGGCTGGTCGCGGCGATAGTGTTGAGAGTGTAGCTACGCAGTTCGTAGCTACCCGCGCAACACTATTGCCGAGGCCAGTCGCTAGAGTGACTCGGAGGTATGCCAGATGCCTCTGGCCCCATACTGTTTTACTGTCTATTCTCTGGATCATCGTTGCCGCGAATTTGTAAGCGGCAAGAGGCGGACACTTTTGCGGGAGGGCGCACTCCCTCTAAAGTCCCCCAAACACTTCGGCGGCAACGCCGCGGCCCTATCCTCAACCATAGAGCATAGTATACATTGGATCCGATCGAAAATTTTCGGATAATTGGATGATTCGGATAACGGTGATTTTGCAAACCCCGGATTTTTGGACGACTCGGATAACGACAATTCTGCGGGCACCAGATTTTTGGATGATTTGGATCGAGTTACCCGAATCGGATATCCGAAAATGATTCATTCGGATCCAATGTATAGAGCATAGACGCAGAGCTCACCGCCGGCAGCGTCCCTACCCTATCTTTAACCATATCGGCGAGCGGTGTTGCCGCAGAAGTATGTGGGGCCTTAAGCGTGAACTCTGTCATTGTACAGCCCATGATAGCACAGCATGTTGTCGCTTCCATTATCCACGATGAGGTCGGCACAATGCGGCTCGGAGGGGGTCACATTGTGTTAAGTGGTGTAGCCCTATACGTCGTTCTGTGTTGCACGATATGAAAAATCTCGCATGCACTGGTTTGCTCTACCACAATAGTGAGCTGAGCTAGGCAACTTCTGATGTAAATGGACAACATTGTGAATTCTTAACGAGGCGATAACCACTTAATACAAGGTGACCCCCTCCGAGCCGCTTTGCAACATGAGGTCCACCCAGCCCTAGGAATCCGTTGAATTATGAAGGCAATAGAGATCTATCCCAGTAGAGGGCAGGACGTAGCTAGAGGAGCGAAAAACAAACAAACGGGGTGGCCTCTTATGGCTACGAAACTGCGAAGAAAGGTGCTCTCGTAGGGTCGCTAAATGTGCTGCCCTTTTTAAATTTATTTCAGTTAATTCCATATTTTCGCCGTTGTCAAGGGGCTATCGTGAGGTGCCCCTCTCCCACCAAGATAGATCCGCTACCATACCGCTATAAGCGCCCTATCGGCTGTCAAATGTCTGTTGGGGACTTCGCACCCAAACTCCGAAATAGAGCACCTAGCTGCAGCCGTTCTGCTTTTTTAGACCTTATTTTCGTCCAAAAGTGACCCTTTAAAACGGTGGAAAAGTGCGAATGGTAGTCGAAGGATGCACATAACAACATGCTGACGCAATTCAATCGCACAGTGCTTATCGATGACATTGAATTTGCTCAAAATTGACAAACTGGAGTCGGGTTCGTCAACGACTTACAGAACTTTAACAGAGAATTCTTAGCGGAAAACCCAGATAACGCGGCTTATCAAGCGATATGGTGAGCGATAAGTCGCGCTATCTGAGTTTTTCGCTATGAGTTCTCTGTTAAAGTTATGTAAGTCGTTGATGATTCCGACCCCTGGGGCGGTCGATGAAAGATAACGGAGGTCGTTAGGGAGCGTTCAGTGCGCACGAGCTGCACGACGCGACGTAATGATGAGGTCCTGTATCGATACATCGCGTTGCGCGTCGCGTGTTCACTAAACGCTCTCTTAAGGCCCGGACACACTCGGCAGCAGCGGAAACGGCAGCGTGGCTGCCAATGCTTGCTCATAGGGGCATCTATTCCCACTAAATCGGTGCCCCTATGCTTAAAGCCTGTGCTACACTTCTGCGACGCGTCGCCGACGCTTCGACTCGTCACCGACAGCCCGTAACCAAGGCCTGAGTTATACTCCCGCGGGAGCATCCGCGGAAGGGCGGGAATCGCGCCGAGACTCCTCACCTGGCCAATCGCCGCGCCTCGCCACGCCGCCTCCGCCGTGCACCATTGGTCAGCGGACGTTCCGCGGACCAATAGTGCACGGCGGAGGCGGGCGTGGCGAGGCGCGGCAATTGGCCAGGTGAGGAGTCTCGGTGCGATTCCCGCCCTTCCGCGGATGCTCCCGCGGGAGTATAACTCAGGCCTAACAGAGGCCCAACGTCGGCGACGTCGCCGGCGAGCTGTGTTACGCGCGCTGCTACATACTGCATAGCACCCACTCAACACTGTCGCCGGCGGCGTCATCGAGAGCTCCGCAGGGGGTGTTATAGTTCCGTCGCCGAGGTCTTACAAGGAAAGCCTCCAAACTGGCGACGAGCTTTTGCGATGCAATTTTTACAGAACGTAGGTCCCATGTGAGGAGTCCCAAAACCAGAGCTAGTTTTTTTCGGAATACCCTTATTCTTCTTCTTCTTCTTCTTCTTCTTCTTCAGCGTTTGTCCCGCTTCGTCGCGGGGTCCGCTATTCTGGTGTCATGACGCCACCTTTCCCGGTCATGCGCTTGATCGGGGTGGACGCCAGTTACTTTCATGTCCATGTGTAACGTATCCGACCAACGCTGCTTCGGGCGTCCTCTAGGCCGCTTTCCGGACACTTCCAACTCAAGACCTATCTTGCGGACGCTGTCTTCCTTTCCACGCAGAACGTGGCCGTACCATCGTAAGCGAGCTTCGCGCATCTTGTCCGCTATCGGCGCGACACCGAACTTCTGCCGAATAGCATCATTTCTGATGCGGTCCATGCGGGTGACTCCAGCCGTCCAGCGCAGCATCTTCGTCTCCATGACGCTGAGGCGCGTTTCAACTTCCTTAGTCGCAGGCCAACATTCAGCGCCGTATATTGCTACCGGCCGCACGACTGTTCTGTAGATCTTCGACTTCAGGTGCTCTGGTATCTTCCTATCGCAGAGCACACCGGTCAGCGAACGCCACTTGGACCAAGCTGCACTCACGCGTGAGTTCACTTCAACCATCAGACCGCCGTCAGACGCTATTGCTGATCCCAGGTATTTAAAGACCGCAGTGCGTGGAAGCTCAGTACCGTTAATCTTAATGGAGCCGGACTCGTTTACGTCAGTCGTTAGGTACTCGGTCTTCTTGACGTTCAATTTGAGTCCGAACATCGCCAGGCGATCGCACCAAGCTTGCACCTGCCGCTCGAGATCATCTTTATCTTCGCAAGCGAGCATCACGTCATCAGCATAGAGCAGCGTCCATGGAACAGGCTGCTGAAGATCTCGCGTAATGGCATCCATGACGACAACAAAGAGGAGTGGAGAAAGCGCAGAACCTTGGTGCACCCCGACAGAGATGGGAAACTCCATCGAGGTTCCAGCTGCAGCTTGAACTCGACTCTTTGGACAAGAGTAGAGCATCCGCACCCACTCTATGAGTTCCTCAGGTACTTTGTGTTGTCGCAAGGCATACCATATAACCTCACGCGGTACGCGGTCGAAGGCCTTCTCCAAGTCGAGAAAGGCTATATGCACCGGCTTCTGTTTCTCACGATGCTTCTCCACCAGAAGGCGGGCGGCGTGTATAGCATCAATGGTCCCACAACCAGACACAAAACCGCACTGGTTGTCGGAGAGCCTGACGATTTCACGAATTCGTCTGTCGAGGATTCGCTCGAAGATCTTCATGCTGTGCGAAAGCAAGCGAATCGGACGGTAATTGGAGCAGTCTGCAGGACTGCCCTTCTTCTTCCAAATCGGAATCGTCGTACTGTTGTGCCAACACTCCGGTACTTTCTTCTCCTTTACTACCTGGTTGAAGAACTCAGCCAACCACTCAGCAGGATACCAGAGCTTCGACTTCCAAACATCGGCTGACAGATCATCCGGTCCTGTCGCCTTGCATGGCTTCATCTTCTTTAGAGCCGCTTCTGTTTCCTCCACGGTGATCTTGTGAACGGGACCGTGAACAGAACCCACAGAAGGGATGGCGGGGTGAGGAAATTCCATAGTGGAAATTTCCTCAAAGTAATCACGCCATCGCTTCAGCGCCTTTTTGCGGTCTGTCAGAACATGGCCGCCCTCATCGTTGATGCCAAAAAACTTTTCAATATCCTCGGTTTGGCGATGGCGGGTCTTAGCAAGTCGGTACAAATCCCGCTCACCATCGCGTGACTCGAGCTTTTCGTTGACATCACTATAATGAGTGGCTTTCGCAACAGCCACGGCTTTCTTTGCAGCCTTCTTCGCCTTCTGATACTTCTGCCAGTTGTCGGCTGTTTTATCGCTGAGAAACACGTGATAGAGCGACTTCTTCTCTCTAACCTTTGCCTTCACATCGTCCGTCCACAGCCATGTCTGCTTATCGACCTTGCGTCGCCCAGGCTTCGTTATGCCGAGTTCCAACCTTGCAGCTTGGCGTATTGCGTCGGTTGCTCTCTTCCAAGTTTCGTCGACAGTCGTGACTGTCGGTAACCGTACGCGGGAAATCACAGCTGCTTCCTTCTCTTTCATTCGCCACCACTTGATTCTCGCAGCACCGCATCGCTCAACTTGCTGCATCCTCGGAGGGGCGATTTTAAAGGTGCAGACAAGCGGTCGATGCTGTGGGGCGACCGTCTCATACGGCACGATCTTCGCGTCTGTGACAATGCTTCGGTCGCGATCCTTGACAAGGACAAAGTCTATCTGAGACTTGGAGCTCCCACTATAGTATGAGATGAGGTGGGAGTCGCGTTTTCGGAAGACGGTGTTCACAATGGTGAGATTATGCGATTCCGCATACTCAAGAATGCGCTCACCATCGGCGTTACGAGACCCGTATCCGAAACCACCATGACAGCTGTACCCGTCCTTCGCAGCACCTACGTGCCCATTAAGGTCACCAGCGACTATGATGACATCTTTCGGCGGTACCTCTGCTGTCTTCTCATCAAGCAGGCTCCAAAACTCTTCCTTGGCTTGATCGGAGCAGCCACTCTGCGGAGCATACGCAGAGAAGAAGTGATAGAGTCGCTCCTTCGCGGCGACAACGATCTTCATCAACCGATCGTCATAGCGTTCGACGCTTACAGTCGAGTCACGAAATCGTTCGGAGACGATTATTCCGACACCACTGGTGGTCCTGGGACTTCCACATAGAACGGCCTTGAAGCCACGTCCTATGTCCTTTGACTTGCTGCAGGACCACCTCGTCTCCTGCACCGCACAGAAATCAACTCTTCTACGCTCCAGTGCTTCAACCAACTCGCACGAGCGGCCCGTTAACGTACCCACATTCAGCGTTGCTACGCGGGTCCTGCCTACGTTACGGGACTTTCGGACTAGCTCAGTTGCCCCCCGATGCCGTCCTCGCATCAGGGACCCTCGCATACTTTCCACACTCGCCGGGCTCTGCGAGTGCGCGTCGGCTCCCGCGGACGCCGTAGCACAATCTCGAAAAACATGACTATTCATACACCATGTGATGTGACATGGGTCTTCGTAGGCCAGCCTGTCACAAGGGTCTGTCGCCTGCATTCGAGTGTCCGTGCTTAGCTTAGCTCACAAAGCGAGCAGTTTCCAGTGGCACCACGTGGAGGAACGGACATCGCCACCTCGGAATACCCTTATGTGGTCGAAAAAGGCGTGTGGAGACGTGAGCTCGAAGTTCATTATGCCTTGCCACCCCAACCCCAACCCCACCACATGTGGTCGGTTGGCGCAGTGGATAGTGTTATCACTTTACAGGATCGTGGTCGTGGGTTCGATCACTCCATATGCTGGTACTTTTGCATTTTGCGATATATTGCCAGTGGGACACTTTGTCCCCATTTCCAACCCAATTTTGAACAAAAACATAACAATAAATGTCGTTTGTGTTGATCGAGCTCTTTGAAAGTGGAAAGGTGGGAATTTTTGACCTTCAGGCTAAGCAAGTAAAAAGCTGATCCTAGATTAGTGATCAGCACCCCAAAAAAACCACATGCACAAGGTTTGGGTGAAATTGGTGCATCCGACCTCACCAACCTCACTCTAGCCTGGTCCTAGAGCGTGCCTTACACGTCGGTCATCATTATTAAACAAGGGTGGTCATTGAGGTGCGAAGCCATTCCAGATGGAAACCAACTCAATACGTTAAGCGAGGAGGGATACACAGAGAGCAAAATATAAAGGTGCTATTACCTTTTTTGAAGGGTGGAAGAGAGAAGCGTAGATGTTCAGTTTGAGAAGTGTATTTCGCTTAAATGGTTTTTTGCAATCTTCGATCATTGTTGAAGAGGATTGTTACATCATTAGCTATTCTTGTCAGTTGGCAACACGTTTTTGACTCACTCCATGTAAAGAATATAATAGAATTTGTTATCTTCAACACCTCATTTTGAAGCAGCTGACTGTTCGAAAATCAAAAGAGGCCCATGAACTGTACTAGATAGCTCAAAAAATTATCCATACCTCGGCTACTGATGTTACTTGTTTGGAGTGCTGATCATAAATCTGACATCGGTTTCTGGATTTCCACTTTTCTTATGACAGGTTAGAGAAGGTGTGGTAAGTGAGGATGGTGAGACCGGATGCATCAATTTCGCCCAAACGTTGTGCATGGGGTTTGTTTGGTGTGATGATCACGAATCTGCCATCAGGTTCTGACTTGCTTAACCTGGAAGTCGAAAATTCCCACCTTTTCACTTTTAAAGAGCTCGATAAACGTAGACGACACTTGTTGCTATGTTTTTGTTCAAAAATGGGTTGGAAATGGGGAAAATAGATTTCGCTGACGATAATTTGCGAAATGGGAAATACCAGCATATGGGGTGATCGAACCCACGACCACGGTCCTGTGAAGCGCCAACACTATCTACTGCGCCAACCAAGCACATCTGGTGGGGGGGGGGGGGTGGCGGCAAGGCATGATGAGCTTCGCGCTCATGCCTTCACATGCCTTTTTTTCGACCACAGAAGAGTATTCCGAAAAAAAACTAAATATGATTTTGGGACTCCTCACACGGGACCTACATCCTGTAAACATTGCATCGCAAAAGCTCGCCTCCAGTTTGGAGGCTCTCCTTGTAAGGCTATACTTCGACGACGGAAGTATAACACCCTGCGGAGCTCTCGACTAAGCCACCGGCGAAGCGTTGCCGACGTCACTGATAACAGCTTCGGCTACCGGTCGTCGCCGTGCACAGCACAGCGACAGCCTATCGCTGGCTGTAGGGGCGCATCATTGCGCATCATCAATGTCATCCAAGGGAGGGGCAGAAAACGCGCCAAACTCTTTCTGGCATAGCGTTTGCTATCTAGCAGTGAGAATTTCCCATCTACTAAGGTCTTTTCATGTCAGCAGGATTTGATTCATGGATCCCTCTATGAAATTTACCGGCGAGAGCAATCGTTTTACTCCATTTGTAATACAAGTCAGAAAAAGCTATGGCAGGAAGATAAAAGTTGATAACGCTATAGGTTAATTGTTGGTTCACGTCAGTTACTTTTAGCCTCAGGTGGCTGGTGTCGAAGTTGTTAGCTGCTACAACGATGTTTTGTTGCATCAAAACTCTAGCGCTAGGCAGGACTAGAACTCGCACCTCCTGCTGACATGAGGAGAATGCTCTAAAATGAGCTTTGTTGGCAACAAAATATCGTTGCAACAAATAAGTGCTGGCTCTCCTCATCAATCCTTGTTTAAGCTGCGTCACACATTCTACTTCCATGAAATGCTGTCGAGGTAATTTGAATCCGTACTTGGCTTTTCTCAACGATCTGCGGTGGACAGAAGGTGAATGTTTTGTCCTCCCCAGACAAGTCTGGCACCAAACACCGACTCCGGAAGGATGGAGGGCTTCGTTGGCCAGGGCTAGGGATCGATTTTTTAAAGTTCATTCGGCCTGGGTGGGACCCGAACCAAACGTTTGGAATTAAAGGGGGGGGGGGAGGGTACGCAACAGCTGGCGCCCTCTCTGAGTGTACCTAACGATAAGTAGAATGTACCTACGTTGCTCTATCACCACCTATCCTACTATATATAAAGGAGTTAGCGGTTGTCCGGCCGTCCGGCCGTCTGTCCGTCCGTCCTCTGCTCATCCGTATGACCTTTCCTAGAAGTCGAATAGCAGGCGTCCGTGTTCAGACGAGCTGCCACCAACGCCGTGTCGAGACCATCGGAAGAAGTGTCACCGATGTCGCGCAAAGGGCGTACGAGTTCAAAATACATGCCTCCGACGTTGCTCAACAGGCGTTAGGAACCGACGTCATGCAACGGCGCTCGGATACAAAAGGCATCTCAGCGATGACACGCATTGGGTGTTTGGGTTCAGAAGAGGTTCAACGATGTCGCGTAATGGATGTCTGGGGTCAGAAGACATGTCATCGATTTCATGAAAGGGGTGTCTGGGCTCAGAAGAACTACTACGGATTTTATGCAAGGGGTGTCTTGGTTTAGAAGAGGTGTCACCGATGTCATGGAAGTGGTGTCTGGGTTCAGAAGAGGTGTCACCTATGTCGCGTAATGGTGTCCGGATTCCGAACACGTGTAATGGGAGACCACTAAAGAGGAGACCAGTATGCAGGTTTCCAGTGACGGGTGGGAGGACCAGCGAAGGGAGGAGGTGGGGGGGGGGTGGGGTACCAGTAAGAGTAGAACCTTTAATGGGAACTAGTGAATGGAGACCAATAAAGAGTACCACTAAGATGAGGGTTGGGGGCGGTAGTAAGGGGGTGGGGGAGCGAACGGGAACCATTGAAGTGGGAAAGTTCTGTGGGAAAGAAGGTACCGGTAAAGGGGAACCATTAAAGGAAGACCAGCGAAGAGGTGACTAGTGAAGGTAGGACCAGTAATGGCGGCCAGTGAAGGGGAGGGGACCAGTAAAAGAGATCAGTGAAGGTGAGACCAGTAATGGGGGAGCTATGAAGGGGTGGGGCAGTAAAGGAGGGACCATTAATGAGGACCAGTGAAGGGGACCAATAAAGGGTACCACTTAGGTGTGGGGAGGCACTAAGAGGGGGCAAAAAGAGGGGGGGGGGGACAAATGGGAACCAGTGAAATGGGGGTCTTGTGAAAGGGGGAGGGGTCGGTAAAGAGAGAACTAGTGAAGGTGGACCAGTAATACGAAGGGTAGGAAGGGGATCAGTGGGAGGAACCTGTAAGGACGGACCAGTGCTTCTTCTCACTATCGCCCAACGTGTATGTGACAGGAACGTCGTACAACGTTATCTAGATCAATAGATGTGCCACAGATCATTGCGAATCATGCGTTGGATTTTCAAATAGTCTTTGAAAGGCAGCGAACGTGTACGTGTACATGCCTCTCACTCTCACTACTGACTGATGCTGACTACATTTTTCTTCATGTGTCTAGCTGCACATGGGTAAGGGGTGTTGTGTATTGTCGGGGGGGGGGGGGAGTGGGGGGTAGGGAGAATGACTTCGGGAATCGGAGGATTATTATTGCCGTCGGATATTTAGCGGTATAGAGCTCTCACAAGATTATCATAATGTGCCTCACTACGTAGAGAATGTGTACTTCGGAGAATAAATCGGCGTAAGTGCGATAGAGGATAAGATGGATAAGATTTATAGTAGCAGTTTTCAAGATAGTGCCCTACTGTCCCGCTTTCCTCTAGAACCAGTTTTTCACTGTAAGGCCTCTGTTATACTCCCGCGGGAGCATCCGCGGAACGTCCGCGGACCAATAGTGCACGGCGGAGGCGGGCGTGGCGAGGCGCGGCGATTGGCCAGGTGAGGAGTCTCGGCGCGATTCCCGCCCTTCCGCGGATGCTCCCGCGGGAGTATAACTCAGGCCTAACGCGAGTAAGAAGGCCTAGACGGGGTGTTCTATTCTCGGTGTTGGGGGTGAAGCCCCCAACCAGACGTTTGGCGGCCGTTAGGCCGCTGAACGTCTGGTATATATATATATATATATTTATTTATATACATATATGTGTACTACTCATCCATGCGTAAAAGTTCAGATGTTTGCGAATGACATCAAAGTCTTTGGAGTATACAACAGTGAGAACTGTACAAAGGTGCGCCTTGCTCTTTCTCAATCATATCCAAGATGATGGAGTGGTCGTCTATTTGGCGGATACCAGTGAATCTCGCTAAAACCTCAGTGTTCCACTTAGGTAACCTTGATATCATGGAGTATAGAATAAATGGGACAACTTTGGAATCCGTAGATGAAGTTCGTGATTTGGGAATTATTGTGAAATCCGACTTGACGTTTGAAACACACATTGACCTAATTGTTCGGAAATCCTTTTCAGTTTTGTTTGTCATTCTCAGGAATATTACTTGTACGGATGCATCCATTCTGCTAAAGCTTTATAAAGCATACGTAGTACCAATACTTGAGTAAGCATCTCAAGTCTGGAGTCCACATACTAAACTCTCGTTTCTACAGAATCATTCACGATTTAATTGAACTCCATGTCCCTACCAGGTGCAAAAGCGCTGGTGCTTTCGGTGCATACCCAGAACACATACGTAATCTTTTCGAGCACAAAACGCGCCTATTCTCTGAACTAACAGATCCTTTAAAGTCTAAGAGATATACAGATCTGTGTAAGAAACTAGATGTACACTTGAAGCGATTCCTTCGAAATAAATAAAGAGGCACAGCAACGGAAGTAATGCTCGGAACTTGGCCGCGTTTGTGAGCAAGATAACCAAACGTACTCAGATGCGCAAAATAGTTAAGGGAGAGGATGGCTCTTTGTATACCGACGATTTGTCTAAAGCCAATGCTTTCGCAAACTACTTTGCAAATGTGTTCAAAATTCATGATGTGCCAAATTTCTCCTTACCATCTGTATCAGGGACATCCCTTATTGTCTCGGTCATCAAACCGTCTCAAGTTTATAAGTACCTTCGGGCGCTTAAGCCCTCTTTATCCTTCACTCGGAAGGAATCCCCCAGTTATTTTTCAAGACCTTTTCAAATCTTCTTGCCGAACCCTTAGCGCACATTTACAACATATTTCTATCATTAGGTGAAATTCCCAAGATTTGGAAAATGGCTGTGGTGACTGCCATACCGAAAAAGAAGAGAGCCAACCTCGTATCAGAATTTCGACCAATTAGCATACTTCCTGTTTCGCTAAAGGTGCTTGAGAAAATTTCAAAGCACCACCTGCTGGAATGGATCTCCACCCTAAAATGTTTGCCCTCGGAACAGCACGGATTTCTATCTGGGTCATCTACTTGTACACAGCTTATCGACTGCACTCACGACTGGATCCATGCTCTAGAAAAGGGTTATAAAGTAGACATAATTTATTTCGACCTAAGTAAGGCTTTTGATACGGTATGCCATACAAGATTGCTAATGAAACTGAAAAGTATCGGAATAAGGGATAACCTGCTGCGTTGGTTTAGCTCCTACCTTCACTCCAGAGAGATGGTTGTTCTCGTTGGGGATTCCCTCTCTGATGTGAAGCACAGTTTCTCCGGTGTTCCGCAAGGAGCCATTCTCTCCCCAATACTATTTTTACTTTTCACCAGCGATCTACTACCTCACCTTAAAACTCATTCGTGCATTAAAGTTGCAGCATATGCGGACGACATTAAACTATACGCTCTATACAGCGACCGTGACACTTCCATAGCGCTCTCAGCGCTGCAAGCGGCTGTTGACAGAATGCTAGAGTAGACGACCTAATGGGGTTTAAATGTAAATTTTTCGAAAAGTCACATTTTCTCCCCTCGCATTGGGTCAGTCGACACACCTTCTTATGATATCCATCAGTTAGCCTCAATAAATACTGTAAAGGATCTAGGCGTCTGCATTCAAAATATATGAGTTGGTCTTCTCACATCGACGAACTCACTAAAAAGGGTCTCCAAGTTGTTTTTAGCCTTTTTAGGACAATGCATTGTTCTGATATAGAAATTTGGTTGAAGATTTTTAAAATGTATGTTCTTCCTCTACTTGAATATTGCAGTTCCGTCTGGAGTCCTTGTTTGAAAAAGGACATCCGTAGATTAGAAAGCGTGCAGAAAACGTTCACTAGAATTCTATACTACCGAGCATTGCCAGATCCTGCTTATCCATATACATTGCCGCCTTACCATACTAGATTGTCCGAATTCAATTTAAAATCGCTTTTTTACAGAAGAATTCAGGCTGACGTCATCCTGGCATTCAAAATTTTGAAGGATGAGCTGCGGCTGAAGCCCTTCAGTTACTGGATTTTTCGTCCGTCCAAGGGACGCGTCGGTGGTCTGTTTTCAATTGCCCCTAAAACGGGCCGTGCCAAATACAGCATATGCGACAACAGTTTCTTTTCTAGAACAACACAGTGGCTGGATCGGCTGCCGGAAACGGTCTTAAAGTGCGAAAATTCAAAGCAATTCAAGCGGGTCATAAAGAAGATTGATCTGTTAAGCGTTCTTGGTGTGCCTGATGTGAGATGACAAAAAATAATAGGTGGCTTGTTTCTCGTCGGTTAGTCCAGAGTCTACTCTTGGACATTTTTTGCCTTTATACAATTTACGTTGCCAGTTCTCTATTCTGATTGTTGTTTACTCATCTGTTTAACGAGTAGTCCTCTATGGTCTTACTAAATTCAAATACAAATCACAATATGCAAAGCCAACACATTCTTTTTTTATCCTGCTGCTAGTCTTATTCAGTCATCCACAGGTCCTCTATCTCAGCCCTTTCTACTTTCACCGATACACGTTTTTCTACCTAAAAAATTGCCAATATGTGATATCTGCACTTTTCTTTGTCTTGCCGACTAGCTTGCATCTCACGAGGGTGATTGGTATAGTGGTATACCGCAAGGCTGGAAATGATCACTTATTTGGAGAGCTATTTTTCTTTTTTACATATACCTTTTAAGGCTGAAGTTTTCTCCGTACTGTCATATGTATTCAAACATGCGTGTCCTCCCTTCTATGCCATCGCCTAGGGTGCGTACCAGTTTAAAGAGGCCTTTGAGATACAGGGCCCGCCCTGGGATCGTGCGCATAAAGGTCGTAGACGTAGCGCATTCTTACGCTCACGAGCCATATGTCTTTACGGTAGGATCTTTGCCTTTCGTGCTTTTTTGAGCATGGGAATTATTTTTTTCTTTGCTGAACACCCAAGTGCTGGGCTAGTCTTTCGGAAAAGCAAGGTGCCAGCCCCGTTTAAATTTTTTTTGATTTTCTTCAACTTTTAGGTGCAATAGATATTTTTTTGTAAAGTAGACTCTGTTTGGTGCAGCAGGAATACCAAATTTTAGACGACTAAGTTGTTAGTTTTGACCCAAGTCTCATGGCTTTCACAAATGCCAATACCATAGTGAGACCACTCTGGACTCCTCTACTTCCAGTTTCCTCCTAGCGGCTTGTGTTTTATCTTCCATCTATAACTGATGGATGATTCTGTGTGATCTTATCCTTTGATGGCATTTTTATCGATCATTTTTGAAATTTTTTGTGTATTGGTTTTTTTCTTCTAGGTTTTTACCCTTTGCCAGTGTATGTCCACTATGTTTGGTACTCTGTTTTGAGCGCGTCCTAGGACGTATATAATAAATAAATAAAATAAAAAACTACAAGCTAAATTAGAAAAGGTTCAGCGAGTTTTCACAAAAATTTTATTTCGTAGGTGCATTGCAAATGACAACAGCGAAATCCCTGACTATCACGAACGTTTGCAACTCTTCGGATTGAGAAGCCTACTGTACCGGCGGATATTCAGCGACTTGACCTTCTGCTTCAAAATTTTGAAAGGGGAATCAAAGCTCAAACCTAGCAAGTACTGGATACTGAGACCCACAAATGTAAGGACAAAAGTGATTTCGCTGATGAATGTTCATGTCGTTCGTAACTACGATAACACCATAAACTCCTTATTCTTCAGAACTTCTCGATGGCTTCAGAGGCTTCCACCAAATGTCATGATGCAGAGAACACCTCATCATTCAGGGCTAGATTGAGAAAAATAGATCTAATGTCGACGCTTCGTATTGCAGATTTCTAAGAGTATTGCCAGCAAAGTCGCCTGTGTGAAGTATGTAACTTTATGGAGTTCGCTGACCAACACATCCGCATGCCGCCGCTCACTGTGTTGATCCCGGATCGTCGATACCAGTTGCATACGTAGAGTGATACCAATGTTAAGGGACTACGTGTTGACACACAGTAGGGTGTGCTGCGTTTGTCACACTTATTGAATCAATATGCCTGCTTCGATTCATGACTGAAGTTAGAGGCTATTCAGTGCTTAAATGCGAAGGAACCACCATGGATTTTTTCTCATGGTTATGTTTTCTTTATATAATATATTCACATATATAGTGCGCAGAGTCATGCTTTAGTTGAGACAGTTTACGTCTGCAAGTTCGGTTTAACCACCTCAGTTCCTTTGGAAGCAGTATCGAATGGAAGCGTAATGAAGGCCTAGGTATGACCGGAATAAGACCGGACTCCTAGGTGCTTCCGTTTGACTAAGCTGCTCGAAAGTGATTCTCTATCCATTGGAATCACACCATAGCTATACTGAGCGCCAAGCAGACGTTTACAACAATTTAGTGTAGTAAATTATCGGCGTTCTAATTAATATTCATTAAAATGGACGTTTTATTTTTAGTCCCTTTAGATGTTTTGGTTCCTTACTGCAGTCTTCTTGTATTTAAGCTTCTGAATCGATGCGAAACACTTAACTTTATCAATTGCAGTGCATATTGATTTATTGTCTTTATTTGTCTCGTCAGTGTTCAGTGTTAAGTTTATTGCATTGTGTTTGTTTGAGTTCATACGGAATTTGCGTGTTCATGTCCCTGTTGTAGCGCACTTATGGAGCTTCTATAAATAAATAAATAAATAAATAAATATAAGAGTTTTTCCGTCGAGTGATCTAACCTAAGTGAGGTACGCCGCATCATCCACAGCGAGGGTGGTTGAGTGATCTAACCTAAGTGAGATACACCGCATCATCCACAGCGTGGGCGGTCGAGTGATCTAACCTAAGTGAGATACTTCTCATCATCTACAGCGCGGGCAAAATTTGATATTGAATATATTGTGATGTTGCTGCAGCAAGGGAAGCGTAGTCCTTTATTGCTTAACACAACAGCACCTACGCGTTACTGAGCGTCCAGATTCAGAAGCCGTGCCGCCGACTTCGTATCATTAGTATGAGAAGACTACTAAAGGGGTAAGAGTAGAAGGGGACTTCGAGGGGGGAGAACCGACAGCGACCAGGGGGAGCGACCTGGAGGAGGCATTGGGATGGAGATCGATAGGGGGAACAATGAAGCAGGCCAGGAGGTGGCACCAAGAAGGGTTTAGGCAATAAGGAGGGACCTGTAGGCAGTTACCAATCAGGGGGGCCGTAAGGAGGATCAGCAAGGGGTCCATTACCAGTAAGAGAGACCAGATTTAGAAGATGTGACACCGATGTCGCGCAAATGGTGTTCGCTCGCCGTCGTCGTGCAATGAGCGTGCGAGGACTACTTAATTGGGGTAGAGTAGTAAGGAGGATCCCGTGGGGGAAGGGATCTACCTGCAGAGGGGACCTGGAGGCCGGACCAGGACGGGGCACCAAGAAGATGGGAGCCGTAAGGGAATTCATACGGGGGACAAGGAATCTGCCATATGCATAGCCTCTTCATGCTCGACACAGCGGCGACTGTGCGCGCTTCTGAGCTTCTTGATCCAGAAAACGGGTCCCCTCGCGCAGCAAGCATCCTGATTCTGAATACGTGTCACCGACCGTGCCGTGAGCATGGGAGGACCACTAGGGGGGTGGTGGAGAAGGGCAACACCACTAAAGAACTGGCAGTTCGAACCAACTGATGAGTGCTAGGGTAGCATTGTATCTGGTTTTAGATGATGGTTTATTTGTGAAGAAGTTTTAAGGTGTTTGGGATCTATCCTGGAGTGGGAGAGATCACGTCGTCTACGTAAGAAGCAAGACAAAGTTGAAAGTCTACTGCAAAGAGGAACGAACTACCCTACCCTTCGCGAGTTTTGAAATTTAATGTTGAAGGTGGTAATCTGTGCGTGCTCCATACGTTTTTGTAACAAATGCTCTCCGCACTACTGAGATAGAATCGCTGTTTGTTTTTAGATGTTTCGTTGTTGCTGATGAATTAGCTGGTTCGCTAGCAACTAATACGATCGCTATGTTACTAGCGATGGCTGACTTCTGTTAATGGATAGATGTACGTCAATTTCACTATCTGAAATTTAAATGAGCTGTCATCCCGGTTCTCTTGGTCTACGTTCTACGGTGTTTTCACGTGTACTATGAAACGAATTCGTGCTTGTAGTATAAGTTTGTTTCGTGTGTCGAGAAATGTTATGATAGGCTTTAATAAAACATGCCCATATGTATCACGTGAATAACTGAAATATTGTATTGCGATTTATACACACCTGTTCCCTTGCAATTTGTGGATAACAAATGCAAAGCAGACCTTATAGTCGTCCAAAAGATTATTGGGCGTAATAAGGGTTGCTAACTGCAACAAGCCCCTTGTTTGGTGCGGATATCTTCGCCATGCGATAAAGGAGTATGACGTAGTATGAGTATGGCGTGAACCGATTTCTTGTAAAAAAGCTCCCTATTCGAGGTCAGAGTTCGATAAGAAAAATAGTGAGGGAGGGGTAAGAAGACACGGTTCACAGAGGAGAGCCCCCCCTGCACGTTGAATGAAAAAGTGAGGTTTGCTGTTAAGAATTTCAGGTTGAATGATTTGTAACGCTTAAATAGTGCGTTCACTATGACACAACCGTGCTCCAATGCCAAAGTTGCGCCCAGACTCAAAAAATGTTATTCCATCCCCACCCCGAGCGAAGCCTATTGCTAAGCCCTCATACCTGGAAGCGTAATAAAGGCTTAGATATGACCGGACTTAAGACCGGACTCCTAGGTGCTTCATCTTATATGCTGCTCAAATGTGATTCTTTCATTCAATCGGAATCACGCCAAGCTATACTGATTGCCTAACCGACCTCTGCACCGTTATACGACGATCAAATTATTTGCTTAGACTATGATTAAATTAAATTACTTAGTTCTATTACTCTCATTTTACTGCCGTTCACTGCGTCAGGCTCCCTGTGTCTGGGCTTCTGAGTGCTGCAGAACATTCAAAAATAACGAAACCGCAGAGCATAGTGACACTACGCTCGTTTTACATTGTTGTTGCCTCGTTAGTTCACTAAGATTGTGGATTGCTGGGTTGTTATTTCACCGTTTTATTAGCGCACCTAAGGTGCAGTTATAAATAAATAAATACCGATTCACCACGTCGCGCGGATGCGAGCTTATCATTAGGCTTCGCTCAGGATGAGAGATGACTTAACATAGCCCTTAGGGATCGTTTAATATGTGCGCGACGCGTGGGTTGAACACGTGCAAAGACGTGTAATCAATTGCGTCGCACGTCCGCATACACTCATCGCATGTACATGATGTTTGCGAAATTGCAAAACAATCAAGCCCCACCCAGGATCCACACCCTTGATCCGTCGCTCGAGAGTCTGCTTCCCTATCCGCTCCGCCGTCCGGCCGACACACGTCTACGAGGAAGGAAGGAACCCGAGAGGGATAAGATATCAGCTTTCTTGCTTGCTCCACCACTCCACCTCAATGGTGCAGCTTTCACAGCCCGTAACTTTGTTCAAGTTATACTCGGGTCGAAATACTTGCATTTTTTACTTCTGAGTGGGAGGCGATTCTGCTCATATGCATCGCATCGGTGGTTCAGACCTACATTTTAGGTGGTTCCCTGGTGAGTATGTGGGAGTGATAGCGCCCTGATGGCATGGAAAGCGAACCTATCGTGTTGACGTCTTTTGTTATCCTGAAGAGAATAACAACAAGTGAGTATGCAGGTGTGGTTCATTCTGCATAGCCTATTAGCCGACAACACTTGGTCCTCTTTTCTGTACCTCATAAATCGGTGAGCTGACAAAAAATGAGGTCTGACACAATGCTTCTGGAATCACAACGCTCTATCCTAGTGTGAGTGAAGGCACTTCATTCTTCGCTCGACAGCGGAAAATTCTTATGGTTAGTAAAGCAGTGTACTGTGTTGTAGAGATCGGTAGTTGGGGGCATGCCACACGGGCTGTTTCACAACAACGGCAAAATTGAAAGCAAACTAGTTAAAAAAAACATCACCATAAACTGAGCTATCAAAGGAGTTGTCGTTCAAATTTCCTAGACGGGAGAGATGGCGCTTTTTGCATTTGCTTCGTTTTTTAGCCTTTCTCCCCCTCCTACTGTGGAAGATCCTAAAGCTCTTGCCGTCTTAGTGTTCTTGATATTCGTGCTGTGGTTTTAATTTTTAATCCATAACGTCATAGAATATTTTGATAATCTTACGTAAAGCAAAACATGTAGCTTCAAACATGTGTGAAATATATAAGATCACCGCTAAAGTCTGAAGATAGCCATTAGACCTCATCGGCGGCTGCCGTGGCAATGTGCCAAATCATGCTACAGTATCCCGAAAACCTGCAGATCATCCGTCGTCGGAGCGAGTTTCCGCACAGGCTGACGCGTTGCGACGTGTCTGCTGCCGCGTGGTCTCGTAGCGCCCCTTAGCGAATGCTTTGGAGAGAGCAATTCATATACGTATGGAATTCGTATTCAGCAGGTATATGTTGAAATTGCATTGCGAAAGGGAGTGGAACAATGGCTGCTAAAACCAGGTCGGAATAGATTTTGAGTTCCATCCAAGCTGTTCGTGTGGAAACTGCTTTCGTCGCTCAGGGGGAGTCCGCAGATGGATTCTGCGCTCTTCGAGCGCAGAATCAGGCTAGGGAAGGGACTCCAGGGTGGGTGCGATCCAAGCTGCTCGTGTGGAAACTGCTTTCGTCGCTCAGGGGGAGTCCGCAGCTGAATTCTGCGCACTTCGAGCGTAGAATCAGGCTAGGGAAGGGACTCCAGGGTGGGTGCGATCCAAGCTGCTCGTGTGGAAACTGCCTTCGTCGCTCAGGGGGAGTCCGCAGCAGCACCAGCAGAACCAGGCCAGAAAACGCCGCTCAATGACGTCAAAACCCCTCAAATCTCGACCACTCAATTGAAATGCAAAAAGCACGCAACGCTGCAGAACCGAACCCCGACCTTCCTCCCATGGAGCAGCACAACATCCACTGCCTCACGGCCCGCTTGCTGAGGCAGCCATCGCTGGCATACAAGACGTCGCAGCGCGATCCACGACGCATCGGCAGCAGCCGCCCGCTACAGTATCCCGCAAACCTGCAGATCAACCGGCGGCTGCCGTGTTCGTCCACGTCAGCCACGCAACAACCACGGCAGCCGCCGATGAGGTCTAAGTAAGACCAAGTCTGAAGAACACTGGCCTTCCCATGTCGGAAGAATAGCTCGTTTCCCATGTCCTGGAGCTTAAACCATGAATCTTGGAAACGCAAAGTAGGAATTAAATCAAAACAATTCAAATCAGTTTCATTAAGCCTCAGGTGGCTGGTATCGAGGTAGTAAGCTGTCACAACGATGTTTTGTTGCGATCAAAACTTCTAGCGCCAGGCGGGACTCGAACCCGCACCTCCCTCTGACCGGGCGGGAATGCTCTACGCCTTTACACCACCGGCGCCGTTTGATCGAACGCAACATCCACACCTCGTGGGACCGATCAGCACTCACCCGTATCCGGGATGATCTGGCCGCTGATATCAGCATGGAACCAATTAAGCTGATGGTCTTGATAGAAACAATTCAAATCAGTTTCATTAAGCCTCAGGTGGCTGGTATCGAGATAGTAAGCTGTCACAACGATGTTTTGTTGCGATCAAAACTTCTAGCGCCAGGCGGGACTCGAACCCGCACCTCCCTCTGACCGGGCGGGAATGCTCTACGCCTTTACACCACCGGCGCTGATTTGAATTGTTTCTATCAAGACCATCAGCTTAATTGGTTCCATGCTGATATCAGCGGCCAGATCATCCCGGATACGGGTGAGTGCTGATCGGTCCCACGAGGTGTGGATGTTGCGTTCGATCAAACGGCGCCGGTGGTGTAAAGGCGTAGAGCATTCCCGCCCGGTCAGAGGGAGGTGCGGGTTCGAGTCCCGCCTGGCGCTAGAAGTTTTGATCGCAACAAAACATCGTTGTGACAGCTTAAATCAAAACAAATTATATGTTACGTTACCTATCAATTTTCTGAACAGTCAAGTACTCACATGGGACGCTTTAAAATACAGATAGAAAACCTAAACATAACACAGAGCCTTGCTCATGTTTCGCGATGTTACAGAGTTATAGGTAGAAGCGGCGTTATCTTAATCTACCTAATGGTTTGTGGTAACAGAAAGTATTCTGCTGATAGGCCTCCAGGGCTCCTTGCGCATGAAAAATAAAGAAGTTAACTATGGTTAGTCTGAACTCTACAATCTGGCACCTCAATAAATGGATGTGCCAACGGCAACCTCTGTATTCTTTTTAGTGGAACGAGAATTTTTCCGAAATAGTAGCTTTTATTTTGAAGATCGGATCCTGAACAAAAATAGAAAATGGTTTGCGGATTTTGTGGAAGATGTTATGCAGCACCGCACGATGAACAGAGAAGATAGAACAAGAACGAATAGTGACGATGAGCTGTGCCGCATGTCGCGCGGGCGGCTGTAAAATCGCTGCATGGCGGAGAAACAAAACGTAGCGGCCTAGGAACGATGTGACAACGGAACAAAGGTGAACCGACGGCAAAACACTATGCTTGAAGAGCTACTTCTCTAAGAAAAGTAATTACAATAACATAAGCAATGTTTAGACCACAGATGACTTCCTCGAACCCCGGTCTTGCCTGGTTCTCGTCCCTCGCGTTCGACGCGATACTCCACGTCTGAGGAAGACTGCTCGGCAATTTTCTGTCTTTCTTCCGGGAGTAGGCAGACCGCTGTATCGTGAGGAGAACTACAGCAGTATGAGCATTCCGTTTGGAGGTAGCTTGCGTTGCGGATCCGAGGCAGCGCAGGCAAATCCTTTTAAGAGTCAGCAGCGTGCGGCAGCCTCCATCGTTGGGACGTAGGCGCAGTTATCTGGGTTGCGATGTCCTTTCTCACCGCAGAATACACATCGAACAATGGCTCCGTGGACAAGAACAACGTGGTTGGCATTCTATAGACGGCGCTCGCTGCAATTGCCCAATTCGTCGAGCTTTTCCCGTAGGCGGGTTAGTTCGTCCTCATAGTGTGATGCCTTTCGAGGTCGTTTGCGCGATTCGGCTGACGAAGAGTGGCTGAATGATCTCACTGTTTTCGAAGAGTGGCTGGATGATCTCACTGTTTTCGAAGAGCGGCTGGATGATCTCACAGTTCGGACCTGTTCTCGGAATTCGTTCGCGGCAGCTTCTAAACTGCGCCTGACGGTTTCCTGAAGCTCGCTCATGGCGGCTTCTCAATGGTATACGACTTCTTGAACCTTATCGTCCTGGACACGACGATTTTCTAGTTGTTTGTCGATCTTGCAGAGGTTCGCTCAATGACTTGGAGGATCGCCGCCTCTAGTGCACATGATTGAACTCCCCTTCACCGAATCGAGTTAGAAGACTATGATACTCGTCGGCGAGATATTTCCAGTGGTTGATTTGACGTGCAGACGGTGCTTGTCGTGGTTCCCGAGATAGATCTTTTATCACGTCGTTTCTTTACGAATCGATGGTAATCGCTAGTCGAAGCCTAATTTGCCTCGATGAGTAGGTCATAGGCTTCCAACGCAGTTCATGCTTCAGATCGAATGTGTTTGAGCGTCTCGATGAACTCTTTCTTCGAGATGATGTCGTCGACAATAGCCTAGAATCTCTTCCAATCTCATAGCTTGGGATTTTCGAGTTCTGACTTCATTCTAGTATCTTCAGTTGGATTGGCTAGCTGAATTTCCTGAAGATTTGCGTGAGCAGCTGTCTTTGGTTCACGTCTTCTTTCTGTTCGCTAACTGTGCCATATTCGTCGCGATTTGGTCCAGTAATCTTCGCTGATGGCAAGTGTCGTGTCCATCAGCTTAGAGTTCATCTGGCCTGTCGATAATGACTTCACTGCTGCCATAACGCTGTTGGAGCTATTCCACTGCTTCCTCATAACAGGCTTTCGTGACTTGAGAGCGCATTATAGCTTCCCTTGCATCTCCCACGAGTGACTTCATAAGATAGCTGAACTTGATTGGCTGATCGTGAAGGTTGCATTTAAACAATTGCCAGAAGTTCTTGCGCTCGCAACGTTGCCAGAGAAATTCAAAATGGTGAGTGGCAGTGCCATAGTCGTCGCACTTCGATGATTCCGCGAAGTCCAGGGTTTCGCCTGCCGACATCAAGTAGGTTGTCACCGAGTCCTCTTGCTTTGTTCGCCAAGGTTCAGCCGTCCGATAGCTTGCTTCACTGAGCCAACGGCTTCTGTTATCAGCTGAATGTATTGCTTTAGCTTGAGCAACCTTTTCGTCAGCTCCTCTCTTTAAATGCCCTCTCCATGGCGAGGCGATGTCAGAACTGAGCTATCACTGACAATCGTAGAGAGGGAGTTCTGAGTCCTCATAACCTTGGATTTGAAAATCCTCAGTGCCATAGCGAAAAAGGACAGTCCAAACACAGAGCAACTCAGGAGGTTGATCGTGCAGGGACGGCGGAAGCGACGATGTAATAGAAAGGAAAACACCTGTCTTGATATGCGATACCAGTAGATGATATATGAATACCAAGGTCGAGATAGGGGATTACAGCTGATCGTCAGAAGTCGATCGACGGAGATTCGATTACAGCACGGGTCGTCGTAATTGATGCACTGTAACCTTCACGTCCGTTTGGGGACGGTCCCCTGTGTCGGCGAAGTCGAGACATCAAGAGTTTATTGGACGACAGCCAGTGAATACGTACAGCACCTCACGAGGAACAGAGAACATAGAACAAGAACGAGACGCCCGCAATAGTGACGAGGGTCTTGATGAGCTGTGTCGTATGTCGCGTGGGCGGCTGTAAAATCGCTCTCGCGGCATGGCGGCGAAACGGAAACGTAGCGGACTAGAAACGGCAAAACAATATGCATGAAGAGCTACTTCTCTAAGTTAAAGAAATAATTACAAGAACATAAACAATATCTAGATCACACGTGAGTTCCTCGAGTCCCTGTCTTGCCCGATCCTCGTCCCTCGCGTTCGTCGCGACAGAAGAACTAGTTTTTTATTAGGCTTACGTTTCGGCGATGTCGCCTTCGTCAGAGCTTGGAAAAGTCGGGCTCATATGAGAAACTACTCGCCCAAACGCCACTTCATCCTACAAGAGTGAATTCCGAAGGAGTCAGGAAACAATGCCGATGAGCATAGTAACAAAAAACCTTAGTAGTGGGGTCGAAGTGATCTACCAGTCACCCGTAGCTGGGCTAATCGGATGGGTTTGCAAGCTTGTATCGACTGACCACCTGCCCCAGGGACCCCTTGAGCACGACCACGTAGGTCAATTCCGCAGAAATCGACGTACGGCGCCAGCTGTTGCTCTCGCCTGGAGAGTTCTGCTTGCCGGGACGTAGCGCTCATGTGACTAGATCGTGACCGCTACCTCAACCATTGCGTCATCGTGGCTCCGGACCATATGCTCCCCCACGGAGTTGACACATTAGACCTTCTTAGCCCATGCAAGTGCTCCTTAACCCTGGTGCAAAGCGGTCTCCCCGTCTCCCCTATATACTCATCCCCACATTGAGTGCATGTAATGAGGTACACCACCCCTGATGTCATACAGTCACCTGCACTTCCAAACGGGCAGACAACACAGGATGGTGTAGTGCACGTCCTGTCCTATAGGCGGTTCCAAACCAATTGTCCCTTCAAGTTTGTGGGAGGGATCTCAATCACTCTCACCAGGTCCTCAGGTCCTCTGGACCTGCTTTACGAAGGCATGTGCGAATAGACGCCCTGGTTTCGTCTGATAGAAAAGGATGCAGAAAGGTATCTTTCCTTCTTCTTGAGCTTAAGCTGCTGACCAACAGCTCGCCGCCTTCGTTCTCTATGGAACGCTTCCGTGGCATACCCGTTGGTTCTTGCAATGTGATCTGCCAAATCCCTTGAGATGGCCCTACAGACCCTACAGATCGTATATCCCTGATCCTACAGATCGTATATCCTGGCTTCTAAACCTTGTCCTGGTACAACTTTTCAAATTTATTCCCTCCCACTTCACCTGTATCACCTGTCGTCCCATTGATCATCGAATTGCTCGAGCGGCTGCCGCAGCGTCTCCATTCGTCCCTGTCGCGTGCCAGAATGGTCCAATGGATCCTCCTCGCTCGAGGGACACGAAGAGCGTCATATGGGTCGTTCAGGGCTTTAACGAAGAAGTCCGACCAACGCGTTGGTGGGCGTCCTGGTGTTCTTTTGACATCCCTCGGAATCCAGTCGGTGATGGCTTTCGTCCAGCGGGTGTCTGCGAAGCGCATTACGTGGCCGGTCCACCTAATTTTCGACAACTTGGCCCACGCGACAGCGTCTCTGAGCTTCGAACGTCGGCGAAGCTCGGAACTCCGGAGGCCTTCTCTCACTTGCGTGAGTCGTGTCACTCGGAGCATCGTCCTCTCGATTCCACGCTGCGCGACGCTGATCGCGTGTTCATCCTGCTTTCGTATAGCCCAGGTCTCTGAGGCTTATGTTAGGGTAGGAAGAACTGTGGAGTCGAATAGGTGGACACGGAGTCGGACGTTCTTCGTCTTCTTCGCGACTTCTTCGACGCTCTTGAAAGCTCCCCAAGCCGCTCTTTTCCTCCTGCTCAGCTCTGGTGCTAGGTCGTTAGCCATGTTGACTTCGCGACCCAGATACACATAGCTGAAGCATTCGGAGATGTTCGTTCCGTTGAGCGAGAATGGGGCATCAGAAACTCATCCGTTTCTCATGAACATCGTCTTCGTATGATTCAGCTGCAGTCCAACGTTCCCACATACACGATCGAAGTCGGCCAGCATTCGCTCCGCCTGGCTGATGCACGGTGTTATGAGCACGATGTCGTCAGAGAAGCGAAGATGATGTAGTTGCCGGCCGTCGACCTTCACTCCCATGTCTTTCCGTTCTAGTTCGCTCATGACGTTTTCGAGAGTGGCGCTGAAGAACTTCGGGGGTATGTTATCCTCTTGCCGAACCCCTCTCTTCACGTCGACGACGACGTCGTTGTAGAATGGTGAGATCTTGGTCGTGAATCCACTGTACAGCTCTCGAAGGACTCTGATGTACTGAGTAGGAACGCCCTGAGTGAGCAGAGCTTCGATGACCGCTTAAGTTTCGACAGAGTCGAATGCCTACTTCAGGTCGATGAACGTAAGGCACAGCGGCAGCTTGTACTCTCGCGACACTTCGATGAGCTTCGTAATGGCGTGAATATGGTCGATCGTGCTGAATCCTCTCCGAAATCCTGCTTGTTCGCATGGCTATCCTTCGTCCAGCGTTCGGCCGATCCTATTCAGGATAACTCGAGTGAACAGCTTGTAGACTACGGACAGCAGGCAGGTCGGGCGATAGTTGCCAATGTCGTGCACGTCTACCTTCTTGTACAGCAAGACGGTCCTGCTGGTCTTCCACTGAGATGGAACCTTGCACTCTGACAGGTATCGTGTGAAGAGCCGCGCCAGGGTGTTGACGGGCGCTGGCGGGAGGTTCTTCAGGTGTTCGGGTCTGATCCTGTCGGGACCGGGTGCTGTACGTTTCTTCACCGACGAGATGGCGTGTCGGATCTCGGAAGGGAGAACAGAGGGGACGACGTATCCATCCTGCGGAAGATGGCATGGGGCAGGTGGGCGTGGCTATCGAAGAGATCGGAGTAGAAGTCGTGGATGACCTTCTCCATGGTCCTTCTGGAAGAGGTGACGGTTCCGTCGGGACGTCGGAGAGCGGTCATCTTGGTCTTGAAATTGGCGAAGTCTCGGTGGGCATTGCGTATGCTCAACCCTGCCTCTGCAGCTTCAGCCAACACTTCCGCCCTTCTCTCCTTAAGATCCTCCTTTATCGCCTCTCTGCATAGCTTCGCAAGCTCGGAGGTCAGTTGGTAGTTGCCTGACGCTCGTGCTGCTCCACGCTGGCGTATCAGCTCGAGAGTTTCCGGAGACAGACGTCTCTTGGTGGTCTTCAAGCTCTCAGCTCGCTTAGCACTATCATAGAGATGGTGCACGAAACGGTCGTATTCCTCGTCGACATTGTCCATGACGGCATCTTCCCAAAGGCCGGCAAGAGAGGTGTAAAGGTCCCAGTTGATGGTTGTTCTGGGACTCCTCTTCTTGAACTTCGCGGCCTTCTCTCCTTGACGCGAAAAGCGGAACCTTGCGCGAAGGAGGCGGTGGTCCGATCCCGTGTAGAACTTGGGGACAACGGAGACGTCGGTCAGGCAATACTTGCGGTTGAAGATGATGTGGTCGATCTCGTTGTGGAACTGGCCACCGGGAGATTCCCAGGTCCATCGTAGGGAGGGAGGCTTCTGGAATTGCGAGTTTCCATGGATGGTCTTGGCCGACATGATAAACTCAGACAGCCTTTCACCTTGCTCGTTACACCCCAAACCGTGGGTTCCGATGTGAAGTTCTTCCGGCGACCTTCGCGGCCCGATCTTGGCGTTGAAGTCGCCGACGATCACCTTGTAGAAGGTGTGATCTTCCTTATAGAACTTCTCCAGCTCCACGTAGAAGGCCTCGACGTCTTCGTCGTCGTAGTCGGATGTTGGGGCATACGCAACGAACACAGTCAAGGCTGGCACGGAGCCACATCGCTTCAGTCGCAGACGTCCGATTCGGCTTGTCAGAGACTCGTACGAGTCGATGTTCATGGCCAAGTGCGTGTTGACGAGGACACCAACGCCGCCTACTCCCCTGCTGTCGCATGTTCCGAGGAACAGTTCTTCTCCGGAGTCGTAGGCGGCGTGTAGGGGGTGGTGTCTTCTCGTCTCGGTCAGTCCGATGACGTCGTACTTGATCTTCCTGGCTTGCATCATCAGGTCCTCGACGGATGCTTCCGATGCAAATGCAAGCGTGCGGGCGTTGTAAGTACAGATCGTCATCCTAGTCCTTCTCAATTTGCGCAGCGTGGTTAGGCCCTGAGATTTTAGCAGCCTCTCCGTACTCGTCTATCCCAGAAATGGGGCTCTTTCGGGGTCAGGGGAATGAGGCCCTTTAGTGCTGCTGTTTTTGACTTGAGTACACACGGGTAGCTAGTCGGGCTCTGTCGTGCGGGCGAAGAACTCCGGGCAGCCAGCCAGACTGCCCGAAGGGACGGGGCGAAACTTTTGAGGCGGCCTCGAATCGCCTTACGATGTACTCCCAGTTTACCGAGTGCAAGCTTTTGACCGGGCCGACACAGTTACAATCCGCACAGTCACGGACACATTCACGCACACTGTGCACGAACATGCCGCTCCCGCGCACAAGGAACGCGTCGACCCGACACAGCAGGAGCAAGGAGTCCATCCCCTGCATCCCACCTGCGTCTCTGGGCAGTACACGGTCGCATTTGGTTCGCGTTTAATTCCCCTATCCACCACCCGGAGACGCGCCACCTGGCCCTGCGACAAGCGGCCCGAGATCCCTCTTAACAAGAGAGCCCGAAAGCTCTCTATCGAGGGAGATCCGTGGCCCTCCCACTTACCTAATACTAACGTCCAAGTGCTCAACGCAACCAGGGCGGAAGATGGGTATGTCAAGGAATCGTTTGATGTAAGCTCATTATATACAAACGTTTCCAGAGAAAGCGCTGTACAGACCGTCTCCAAAATTATTGCCGAACACCAAGCAAGCTTGAACTTGTACGGCCTCACTGTTGTACTGATCATGACACTTCTTAATGAGTGTCTGAGGTGCAACATATTCAGGTGTGGCGAGTACTAAGCCAGGTGAGGGGACTGGCAATGGGACAAATGTTGACTCCCGTGCTTGGGTAGCGTTCATGGCAAAAGTGGAAGCTCCTCTCTTATCGCTAGAGCGCAAACCTATCGTATACTGTAGGTACATAGATGACTGCCTCATAGTGTGTTCCACTCAATCCGAGATGGACACATGTTTCGCCCTCTTAAATGAGCAGTCTGAGCACATAAAGCTCACGAGAAAAGAGCGTACAGAAAATTGGCTTCCATTTCTGAACGTGCAGGTTTTGCCTCTCGGGAGGAGTTTTCAGGAAGAAGTGGTACCGCAAGCCGAGCAATAAAAAGACCCTTCTCCACTTCCTGTCATCCCATCCAAGTAGCACTAAAAGGGGAATAGTGCGAAATATGTACCGAACGGCGGTTAAGGTTTCGTCTGATGCCGAACAGAAAGCCAGCTCAAGGGATTTGGCAGATCACATTGCAAGAACCAATGGGTATCCCACGGAAGCCTTCCATTGAGGACGAAGGCGGCGCGCTGTAGTGTCAGCAGCTCAAGCTCAAGAAGAAGGAAAGATACCCTTCTGTATCCCTTTTCTATCAGACGAAACCGGTGCGTCTATTCGCACATGTCTTCGTAAAGCAGGTTTAGAGGACTTGGTGAGAGTGACTGAGATCCCTCCTACAAAATTGAAGGGTCAGTTGCTTCGGAACCGCCTATACGACAGGACGTGCACTACACCATCCTGTGTTGTCTGCCCGTTTGGAAGTGCAGGTGACTGTATGACATCAGGGGTGGTGTACCTCATTACATGCACTCAATGCGGGGATGAGTATATAGGGGAGACGGGGAGACCGCTTTGCACCAGGGTTAAGGAGCACTTGGATGGGCTAAGAAGGTGTAATGTGTCTACTCCGTTGGGGGAGCATAGGGTTCGGAGCCAAGATGCAAGATGGCGCAATGGTTGAGGTGGCGGCCACGATCTTGGCACGCGCGCGCGACGTCACGGCACCAGAACTCATAAGGCGTTTTGGATCGCGGCTGGAAATCCAAAGATCAACTGCAAGGATGAGTGCATCGCGGTGACGCAAGAGCGGGGCGGGCGCCCTACGTCGACCTCTGCGGGTTTGACTTACGTGGTCGTGCTCAAGGGGGTCCCTGGGGCAGGTGGTCAGTCGATATGAGCTCGCGAACCCATCCGAGTTAGCCCACCTCCAGCTACCGGTGACTGGTGGATCACTTCGACCCCACCACTAAGGTTAGCGTTACTACGCTCAACGACATTGCTTCCTGACTCTTTTCCTTCGGAATTCACCCTTGTATGATGAAATGGCGTTTGGGCGAGTAGTTTTTCAAATGAACTCAACTTTTCCAGGCTCTGACAAAGACGGCATCGCCGAAGCATAATCCTAATAAAAGGTTGATACCAATCTTGTTCTACAGCTGAGAGCAATTTAGGAATATCTGTTCGAACAATGCCAAGATTTATGGAAAGTCGGACATGGACAGTGCTATTGTGACGACTTCTTCTCCTATCTCTTTTTGTTAATGTAGCGGCGGCTTCGTAAATCCTAGAGCTAGGGTAGATAACGGTTGGAAAGCTAGGAAAATCTGAGAAAGGAGCACAAAAATCAGCGCAATGCGCGGAAGAGGGATGGGGCAGCACATGTGCTTCCACTTAGCAGAACATAGTAGTCTGATATGGTGACGTAGAATTTCCGACATTGTGCACAACCTGACGCGCACGTACGTGCAGTGCAAGTTGCAACGAGAGAGCTTAAGGCCCCCGCATTCAGAGGCAATGTCGCGGCCCTTTCTTAAACCATAGGGCAGGGACGCAGAGCTCGATGGGCGGCGTCCCTGCCCTATCGTTAACCATAGCGGCGAGCGGTGCTGCCGCAGAAGTGTATTGGGGCCTTTACGTCAGACGCACCGTCTCGCGCGAACTAACGGGTAAAAACTCGTCCTACACGCGGGAAATCCACGTGACCTCGTACCAGTGTTTGAGTACTGATGAGCTGCCCCCTTCCCCCTCCTCCGCGAATTGCGCCTAAAAATCCACTGAAAATGTATAATACCTTGCTCTGAAATATAAAAAGCTGCCAGCCTTCCGATCGGCAACTCCAAATACAGCTTTGCTGTATTCATTCGCACAAGAGTAATGGGACTCGGAGTTGAAGACTGTTTTCGACCTTATGCGATCTCCACATGTATGTTGTATTTCCAGCGATGGTGAAATTCCGGGATTAAACTTTCCCGTTTTTCTTGGATTGCTTTCAGTGAAGAATTTTTACCCGTAAAAGAGTGGTGCAAAATGCCTTGCGACACTTCATGAGCTCAAATTGTCTAATTGTTCCCTAGTTAAAATTTATAGGCAGTGGTGCAGGATATTGTGAAGCTATCGAGCCAAGATTGATATGAGAGCTTACATTTCGGCCTTCTTCAGAGCATGGAAAAGGCAGTGTTTAAGAAATTACTCCTCGACCAAAGATTTATTGACAGCAATACTGCAGATGTAACAGCTTTTATCCTAAGTAAAACGGTTATCAAGGAGCGAAGATATGATTCTTTGGAATTAGAAGTGAAAAACGGCCTACATCCTAACACAAAGGAAACACATCATCAATCGATCAGACGTTCGCCAAACGTCTGCTTAAGGGCTTCGCTCCCAAACCCCGAGAATAGAACAACCCCATCCCATCTGGTTGTGGGCTTCTCCGCCAGACCCCGAGAATAGAACAACCCCAATCTTCCTGATTTCTTCTTCAGGCCTTCTTAAAGTAAAAAAAAAACTGGTTTTACTATATAGATTAGTGCGGTGGGATATAGTAGGGCAGAATTTACACTGCGCATATGAAGCCCATCCACCCTTCATCACATGCACGCGATTCATTCTCCGAAGCGCTCGTTCTCTACGTGTCGAGAAACAGGTAGTGAGAGTCCCAATCCGGTGCTTAATCAGCAAAATCAGAATTAAAATTAATCGGTATTGGTTGACACCGCTTACTGTCCTACGGCAATAATACTCCGAATCCCGTGGTCACTCTCTGTACCCCTCCTCACCCTCTCCCGAAATACTTCCTTTCCTATGTGCTGGCAAAGAAACGGAGTGAGAGTCAAGCACGCACATGTGACACTGAGAACCGATTCACGTGGCACTACGTTGTCACGACGTCTATGACACTTCTTCTACACTCTCACGCACGTGCCAGCACTTCTGTAAGCCGTCTTCAGAAATCCGACACACACTGAACGATGTTGAGGGAAAGTCCTGGTCCCCCCTTTTATTCACGCTCCCCCTCTAATGGTCCCCTTTGTTGGTCCTCTCCTATTGGTCGCCCTTACTCGGAATCCCTACGCAAGTTTGTCGACGTCATCAGCGCGTCTTCTGAATCCCTGCGCACGTTAGACGACATCAGCAGCACGTCTTTTGAATCCCTACGCAAGTGAACGCTCCAGCAAGTCTTCTGAATGAAGACGCACGCTGATCGACATCTAGAGCACGACTTCTGAATCCCTACGCCTCGATCCCCATTCATACCCTGACGCGTTGCCCTCTGAATATTTCGTAAACTTGGACGATTAGCCGCCAAGGATATAGTTCGCTAGCAATCGCCCATGGTTAAGCTCAAAGAAAGCCCGGCTGGCATACGCCGCACTGAAGTAGGCATCTTTTGGCTTTGGTCCCAACTCCCCGTGACGCACACGTGACATTAGCCAATTATATATAGTAGGATGATTTATTTTACCCTCATGCTGGCTCATAACATCCAGAGAATTATTAAAAACTTATAGAATGTAGATGCTAAACACGCCTATGTATCATCTTTAGCCTTAAACAGACACCAGGCTTTGCTACGGCTAGGATAAAGCTGTCGGATATGCAGGCGTACCCTCCCTTTCTTGACTTCCTCCGAATATAGAAGATCAGACATCAATAAAAAACCATATATCGCTGCATTAGTAAATCCATTTGCTCGCTCACAGCGTACTAGTAGTTACCACTTTCAGGCAGATGGAACACGTAAGACGATGACCTTTGCTTGGACTCTTCTCTTGCTTCTTAAAAGTGCAGAAACGATCTTCAACGATTATGATATCGAAGGCCATCCTAGTTAGTCACAGCCTCTGTTGTTCAGTTTGTTAAAGCACTGTTTGTAATCTGCTAGATTTGATTCACGCTCAAGCTGCTCACGGAGATAAACTTGTACAAATTTAAAACTCAGCAATTGGTGCAGCACAGTTTTGGGTGTGGAAACAGAAGGTGCTCTGTATTGCCACTCCCTCACCTGAATTTACTCGAGAACGCAGCAGTTGCCTAATGCTGTTCTTTTTTTCGGACGGCTTTGAGGGAGGATGTAGGTGGCATAAGGGAAGGAAATGGAGGTGATTCTTCCAAGCTTGGATTGTACTCACTAGGTCCTCAAAAATGTTGTTCGGCTTGAACGTTAAAATTGAGCACCTTGCTGTGTCTAATAAGGGAGTGCTCAAGCTTACGTCTCAACGACAGTTGGGAGTCATATGGTAAGAAACAATGCTGTAGATGTTTATTGAGCAGCAATGGCTGTCATTATATCTATCATTTACGTATAGTCCTATCACTCTAATTGGCATGGGTTATGCTGTTAGATAAACTTTCAACTGCAGTCAAAACTCTGGTGACACGCGGGGCTTGAACACACACTTAGTGCTTTTCGGACGTTTTGCTAGCCCACTACCACCAACAGTATGCTGTCAGTCACATCTTTGTTGGGACTGTCCACCACTAACTCGCGTTAAGTGCTAGTGTATAAAATCACATTTGGCAAAACTTTTCAAGTTTAATACCAGTGTTATATAGGTGCTAACGAAAAAAGAGCTGCTCACGAGCTGTTGGAGCTGTAGGAATGTTGACAGCATGAAAGAGCTGCAAACATATCAACAGCTCATTTCCAAATTACATAAATTTATTTATATGTGCATGCATGACTCACTCAGATAGCATTGCGAAGATATAGAAATAAATGGTAAAAGAATCCAACAAACAACAGAAATCAACCACACCTGTTCCAGTACTAATACAAAAACTGAACACGTTCTGAAATACATCTGAAGGCACCAACGAAATTTGAGGAGGCAGCTCTTAAGCTTACGAAAGGATGCTAGCGCCCTACACTCAAAGAATGAAGTGCGAAGGTTAGGCCTCCTCTTGGCATACGATAACTTAGTTGCAAACTTCACAGAATTGTCAGCCAATACTTTCGCCTGGTCCTGGTCTGCAATCGCCATCCAACCATCTTTGCATGAGCATCCCATCGAGTTATTTACTATCAGGCTCTGACTCAAATATTTGTAAAACTTATGCCTCCGGCCCAATCCCGGTACTCTTTCCCCTATAACTTTTAAACTTTAGCAGGGCTTTCCGAAATTTGCTACTGTAATCATCTGCTTCTGCCCAATCCTCAGTTCTGCGGCCGCAGTAGCTATTCTAAACAAATAATCCCTATAATCTATCATCTTTTGCAAAAAAGGTGACACAGCTTCATGTCTAGCCTTTAGACGCCCTTAAAACACGAAATGATGCACCAGAAATGAGAGAACCTTCTGTTTTCTCCAGAAAAACCACTTTAGACTGAAGTTTCTGTTGGCCTCCATCTGGGTTTGGTTTTTTTTTCATAATAGTGCGAAATTCAAGTCCTAGCAATTAGTACTGCTCTTACGAGGAGCCGCCTGCACATATTGTCGGCAGTTTGTAAGTGTGATTTCAATGAGGTCTGCCGTTTGCCTGCATAGGTCCCGGTGAGGACTTTGATCAGGTGTTAATGACAAATACGATATCTTCACTAAGGTATGTGGCTAGTATGTGACTGCCGCTCGCACGCTCTTTCACCACTTGCTCCAAATTAATAATAATAATAATAATAATTATTATTATTATTATTATTGCTACGCGGTTTAAGACACACGTGAGAGAAAAAATACAGAAATCAAGAAACTCACAAACAAGCCATGTTACATCTAGTTTTTAGAAAGGCAAAAACTTGTCATGCGCCATACGCTTGAAAGAGTACAGAAGCTGAGGACCAAATATGAAATTGTGCCAAACTTCAAATAAGTTGAAGCTGACCCACAAGTAAACATGGAGGAGCATAATTTTGTATTCGGTCTGCGATAGGATATCTTTCCCGACCCACCCCTGGTCTTACAAGAGTTTATTGTATAAAATTGAGAGATGTCCACGTCAATGACTCCTGAAGCACTTTAACTCATTCGCGACAATGTCCACACATATGAGTGGACAGCGAAGAGGGCGCGAAGGACGGTGTCCACTCATATGTGTGGACGGGAATTTTTTGGGAAGAACTTCTTTTTTTGATGTTTTTGTTCGATTTTCCTTTCAAATTCCCAAATTATAGTAACAAACGAATGTCCAGATCTTCTTCCAAAGATCGATTGAAATTTACTTACAGAAAGTAACACCTCGCGAGGGACGATGTCCACACAAATGTGCGGGCACCCGCGCGCGCCAACAAGGCAGCGGGCCGTCGCGCGCATTGTGCGCGAGAACACTCTTGTCGCGAATGTGTTAAAGAGCACACACATCCATAAGCTTTCGACGGGACTCCAGAGTGTTCAGACTGAGATATTTGTTTCTTATGTTAGAACGCGGTGCTCTGGAGTAAAGAAAACTCCAAGATCTAATAACTGCCTTTCTTGCGAAGTTTTTCTGAATCTTTTCTAAAAATTCGATATTATCTTCTTTGAAGGCGAAAATACTGTAGAACTCCACTCCACTATAGGTCGGACTTGGGTCTATACGACTGCAGCAAAACTTCTTACTTCGAGTCGAAAGGCCTCTGAAGATTTGGTAGATCCGCGCCTGAGCCTTCCTATGAATAACTCTATAGTGCTCCGAAAAATCGAGTTTATGATTATAATGAAATCTAAGGTCTCTTACAGCCAGAACTCTCTCAATATTATATCCTCCGACCTTATATTCAGTAGGGGCCGAAGAGACGCCAATCCTCATAAAAAGTGTTTTCTCTGGCGCCAAGGGAAGACTCCATTGAGAATACCACCATTGCAGCCTATCAATTGCAAGCTGCAAAATGTTGTGATCTTCACAAGAAATGACTTCTCTGTACACTCATCCGCAAATTGCTTGACCACCACACCGCTGTCTTCTAGTAATTTTGAAATGTCCGAAGTATAAATCATAAACAGAAGGGGAGAAAGCACCCCTCCTTGGGGCACTCCGCTAATACCTCATTGCACACTGAAAAAGCCTTCCCTACCTTTACCTGGAACGTCCTATTAGTAAGGTATTCCACTTGTAAATAACAGAGTTTACACCAAGCTTGGAAATGTTGTAAAATAACCTTTTATGACAAACGCGGTCGAAAGCTTTGGAGAAATTGAAATATACTACATTCGATGATCTCCTTCGAGTCTAAGCTGTTGGACTAATCATTAATACTCTCTAACAAGTTTGTTTCAATAGACCTGCCTGGAATAAACCCGTGCTGGCACGCCGGCATCAAGTGATTAGACTTTAAATAAATCAACAAATGATTTTTCACTACCCTTTCAAATACATAGGACAGGAAGGAAGTAATACTCACGGGTCTCCAGTTGCCTACGTCACTTGCAGGGCTTTTCTTCAGTAAAAGAGTTATGAAGGAATGTTTCCATCTCCTTGGGACTTTGGAGTACATCAGTGACTGATTAAATATGTAGAGGAGTAACAACAACATGGGCAACTCTCTTCATAAATGACACCGTAATCAAATCTGGTGTCATCGAATTGGAATTGGGCCATTTCATCATAATTTTATAAAGTTCCTCTTCACTGAACCATGGAAAAGTTTGCATAAGCTCGGAAACTTCTGGGTCATTCTGGCATGTCCTCATTTTCTAGAAGGAAAACTTCACAAAATGTATCAGCCAGGATATTTGCATTGTCATCCTTAGTAACCGCAATATAGGATTACTTTTTCTTAAACTACCAATGTAATTACCACTCTTGAGCTTTGTATTGAGCAACTTATAGAACTTCTGATTACTACCCGACTCGATAATCTTCTTTTCAATAGAGCTGTTGTATTTCGGCAAGCTGCTACGAAATTTTGTCGAAAACGTATGGCACTTGGCCCAATCCTCTTTCAACTGAGAAAGCCTTGCCACATTGAAGAGGCAAGAACGGTGGTCGAGCATATTTTGGAGATAACGTGGTAAGAAGGGATGGTTGACTCTAACGTGTCCCCTCGGCACGTGTATACATATCGATAGCATGCTGAAGAATCAGCAAGAACAACTCATATTTTTCATTTACACGGCTTAAACAGTCAAAAGACTGTCTCCGTGCTACAGATGATAAGTAATCACAAATTAGATTGATTGAAAATGCACCTACTAAACTGCCTATATTACGTAACGAGCTGTTTCAGTTCATAGCAACCCGCGCAACACTATCGCAGCGACCAGTCGCTGTAGCGACTCGGATGTATGCCAGATGCCTAACGTTCCTATCAACACTCGAAATCACAGCACTAACAGACGAATTGTGAACTGCCTCAGAACAAGTAGCAATTTTTTCACGCAACATTTCATTATCTTTACGCAACTGCTCAATGACCTTATTCTTTTCATCTAATATTGAAATAAATTGCCTGGCCAAGAGGCCCAACACCTTCTGCACACAAGTTGCTAAGCCTGTCGCCTTCTTGACCGCTTGAATTGCCTTACTCAGCTCATCAGCAGTCAGCCCATCCTGTGTAGGCGAGCAAGCGAGAGCAGACGTTCCATTGTCGAGACTCCCATTCTTAAAGCTTTCACCAGTTTTCACCATTATCGGAGAGTAGATGTCCGAAACACGAAACAAAAATTAGAACCATTAGACCTGTGAAGGTGACCTACGATCAACTACTGATTTTGACTGCGTGTCGCTCGCAGACACCACTAGCGCGGTGTTTTCTTCGGACAGCTGCTTGACGAAAAGCGGTTGAAAAACGGCCGATATAAGACTGTCAAAGTCGAAGTGTTCAGGAGCTGACGATAGCTAGGGCTACGAGGTCCAACCGACGAACGCAGTGAAGAATTAGCAAGAACACGAGCGGGTTCGACCAGATAGACGAGAGCGCTGCACGGACCCACCGCTCACTGTCAGTGATGGGTGGATGGTGGAAATGGAAATTATGGCTTTTTGGCATTTTGGCGACAGACCTCATTATAACACAGAAGAAGACGTTGGCCTCAGTGGATCCACCCAGTTAGTGTTCGAATAATTATTACCAAATCACCCAGTAATGCTGTTGTATGCTCACACTCAAAAAGGTTACTAATAGACGTAGACAATTGTGTATTCTGCTAAGATTTCTATGCTGGAGCTCGATAGCTACTGTGAATCTTAATTTGCACGACTCAAGCGTCACGAGAATCACGTCAGCTGCGAGAATGTCATAAGCGTTTCCAACTGATAAAAAAAAACATGACGATAATTCCGTTCATCAGTAAGATCGCTACACCACCTCGTGTTTATTGTTTCTATCACAGCGTGCGTCAAAATACTCCTGACCAACATTTATCAACAAAGACAGTTAAACATGACGAGACCTCAACTGCGTTTCCATAAACAAACATACCAAATCTCGAACTCCGCGAGGAGCAACAAATGAGGTGTGCTTTTCGTAATAGAACAAGGTGAAACATCAAATCTGCCCACAGAATTTCTGTGGAGGAATTGTTAACTGCTCAGCTGGCTAGAGTTGGCGAGAACATTCGACACGACTACTCTGTAAACTCTGTGAGCTTGCCTCCACCGCAACGTCTTAAGATCGAGATGGCTCAGAGTCAGAAACTCATGAGTTGCGTTGACGCTTCCGCTCGTTCAAACTGAGACATAATTTAACATAAATGCCCTTCAAAAGGAGAAAACGCAATCGATTCGCTTGATAAACCGTAAGCGTTTGAGACTTCGAACAGGGTAGATCACCTAACAGATTAGGATAAGGATAAGGATAAAGGACGGCATTACTCAATCCCTTCTGGGATGCGCCAGCGCATTCTACTTCTACGGAATGTCGTGGAGGCGACATGAATGCGTATTTGGCCATACAATGACTTGCGGTGGCCAGCCGATGAACAAGTCAGCGCTTTATCCTTCCCAGACAAGTCTGGTACCAATTCTCCGACCCCGAAAGGATGGAACGCTTGGTTGGCTTGGGCGGTAAATCCGTACCAGGAACCTGCAATCTGGCGCATGCGACGGCCGGCACCTCCTCCGACTGCGCTGCATGCGCTCACCTAACAGATACGATTATGAATACCATCATTTCACTGCTGGCAAACGTCCAATAATAACACACCTCATAGGTTCTTAATCATCGGAAAATTATTTTCTATTGGCTGAAAACTAATTATCTGATCAGATTTGAAAAAATCAAATTAAGGATAAACGAAAATAACTAATCTCAGCCTTTAACTGCGTGATTGTTAGACGAAGGTTTTCGTTCTGTCTCCGAAGACCCATAATTGTGTTGTCTCCTTCCTCGAGAAGAAGACTCACCAGACCAAGGGCCTTCTACATCTAGAGTGGAACAGCCTTCAACCGGGTGTTTTTCGCCATGAGCAACATAATCTCTTGCGATTTAGCGGCAATCGGTAGCGTTGACTCAGAGGAGCCGTTCCACATGGGGTCTTTAATAGATGAAGAATAACGAGTTCACATATTAGTGATCGAAATCTATTCGGCAAAAATGTCAATACAATGAACTTTTTCTTGCGATCTACGAAGTCTAAATAGATTGCGGGTCACACACAATCTAAGGCAGTCCAAGATAACCGATATTCGAGAAAACTCCAAATCGAATAGCACCTAGAACACAGCGTACGGCTAATCGGAAGGCAGTGCTAGCAGGAATACGGCAGTCTGGCGAATGGAAAAACTCGAAGAAGGTGTACACAGGGAGTCAGCCAACACAAAGCTCGCCATTGCAAAACATACGAATTTGGACCATAAATAAATATTACAAGCAGACAATTCTTTGACAAAATACGTTCTATGCTCTCCTTCAGTGACGTGAACGAGAGCTTAAAATCCATATATGGAAATGTTTGTTTTCACTTCTAGCTGTAAGCTTTTTTTGAATCTTCCTTGTGTTATTGAATTTGCAACTGCATGTGTATCCCGTTTTCATAACGGAGATTCTTGCAAAATCGAATAGATCGAGGGGTCGACACACAGACACAGTCGACATCCCTTACAAGGGAAGCCCCTGAACATCCCCTAAAGATCTTCAACGAGACCAATATTGTCCTGTAGGATATCTCACGAGGATCACAGAGCTGTGTTTTATTTTTGCTAAGGGCCACTGGGTGGTCGAGTAGATTGCGATGGAGACTTAGGGAGGGGGTTGAGGGATCAATACCGGAGGGAGTCAGGGATTTGCTAGGTAGTCTGTTCCCATCTTTTCAAAAGATTAGTACATTTTGACTTCCATAGGATACCGTATCATTGGGTAGTGGTGAATAAGGATGACGAGGCGACCGATTTTGCCTTGACCTCGCATATGAGAATTATTTAAGCCGATGACATCTTTTTCGAAATTTTCACTTTTCTTGCCCCACTTTGCATTTCAAAGTCGAAGATTGGAAAATAACGTTAGAGAAGACCACATTGCAGAAGAAAGCGATTCTATTAAAGTAGACAGCTTTAGTCACCCATATCTAGCGTAGCCTACCGTAATCGACCAAAATTTCAAAAATAGATATCACATCCGTGATGAGCACCCCAAATAACCATCCTGGACGCTGTTTAGCGAAACGTTTCTTTCGACCTCTCTTCAATCTTTGGAGTCGTGAAAGGCAGCAGTGCCGGTTATTCTGCGTATACTCCTTTACCTACACAGGTGTGGTGCGATGTCGCGCGTCCATTAAACCACGCTTTTCTCGCTGAGGAAGCTCTCGCTAGATGCCGCTCCTGTTTGGCCCCTTTGGAGTGTTCTCAATTACTTTTGGAAGTGATTCTTGTTGTCAACTCATTTGCAAACACATCGACTAGTATTGATTATACCCATCATCAAAACGTGATCACTATTCTTCGGATTTCCTTATAAACTGCTTCTTATGCATCTCGCTACTTTCACTATTTCAGCTTACTGTTACCAGAACATCATATTTTATAGAACTCGTGTGATTGGTCGGCTTGCTGTGTGCTTCTTCCTCACCACTTTTCCGGCAGGAACGAAAAAGCCGAAACACAAAGAAAACTGTGCAATTACAACAATGAAAACGATCAAGCAAACACCAACAAACCCGAAGCAACAATGAAAACCAGCAAGCTAACACGAACAAAAACAAAGGAACAACGAAAATGAGCACGGAAACACGAATAAAAACATCGAATCAGTGAGAACGCCTAGGTGAACATAAATACGATAAAAGAGTTCACAGCAAAAGCAAACAAGATTATTTATACCATTTTCACGTCAAAATAGACACTTTTCAGACCAAAGTGGACATTTTTCTTAGCAGTTTGGCATGAACTGTGTCTTTTTTGGTTTGAAAAGTGTTTAGCGTTAAGCTAAAATTGTAAAAATCTCATAAAACGCAAAGTCGGTTGAGAAGCAGCTTAAAACGGAGGATCCCAGACCTAATTTTTAAGGCTGCGACCATCTCCGTATTAAGCGTAAACGCCTCCCAGGCTCTAAGTCGAAGACCTACTTCCCAGAGAATGTCTTGACTATGAAAAATGGCTACCCTAGTGGTCGAAAAAGTTTTTTTTGTCCCAGATTCATTTCTATGGTTGTTTGGGAGTCATATTACCAATATGGAAACCGTTTTCAGTGAAACGATAGATTACAGAAGGTTACGATGGGTATGTGTAAGTAAAGTAGTAACCGGCACTGCTGCCTCTCACGACTCCAAAGATCGAGGAGAGATCGAAAGAAACGATTTTACAAAACGGCGCCCAGCAGGGTTACTTGGGGTGTTCATCGCGGAAGTGATATCAATTTGTGAAATTTCTGTCGATTACGGTAGGTTACGCTAGATATGGGTGACTAAAGCTGTCTACGTTGATAGAATTGCTTTCTTCTACAATGTGGTCTTCTCCAATGTTATTTTCCAATCTTTGACTTTAAGATGCAAAGCGGGGCAAGAAATATGAAAATTTCGAAAAAGATGTCATCGGCTTAAATAATTCTCATATGCCAAGTCAGGGTGGTCGTGACCTCGTCACCCTTATTCACAGCTACCCAATGATACGGTATCCTAGGAAGCCAAAATATACCCTTCTTTAAAAAAAAATGGGAACAGACTACCTAGCAAATCCCTGACTCCCTCCGATATTGATCCCTCGACCCCACTCCCTAGGTCTACATCGCAATCCACTCGGCCGTCCACTCGCTGCCACCATCGCTGCGAATGAATCACTTAAATGTACCCTGCAGCTTCGTCTAGGAAACGTCATAATTTATCACACTACTGTAATCAAACTTCAGTTTGAGCTGAAAATCTTTTGTAGGTTAAGTTCTGAGCACGATAGGGCCATTACATGGGTCACTTATACCTTATCAGCTCGCTCTCTTAAGTGATATAATTTTTTTCCATTTTCGACTGCCAAATCGCCGTAGCAAAACCGAAACAAATCTATGTGATCCTCGTCCGATGCACTACAACACCGTAATGGTCTCGCTAAGAATCTTTGGGGAGAGCTCATGGCTTCCGTTGTTAGTTCCAGCAGAAACCTAAATGGGACGTGATGAAGTTAGGGACTAAATACAACGTAACTCATACTATTGGTGTTCTCATTATTGTGAGCACCCTAAAAAGCTTCAAAACTGGCTACCATTGCCAATCAACGATTATAGATTTTAAACGAAACTCTACCACGCACTACAAATCAATGTATTAGTAATTATTTTTTTTTTCAGGATTTAAGCAAGCATTCCGCTTCCGACGTAATGCTGATGCTTCGACAAGGAATCCCTTCGATATCAGTAGGTTGTTTTTCACTAATGCCAAACAGTGGAAAGCTAGCCTTTTTGCTAGTCGAATGAGGGGGTTTGTTGATCAATCCGGGTTTGACCTATTCCCATTTCTGCTCGAACATTTCGGTCTTAATTCATGCTGTGTGTTGAGCGATCGTGCTTCCTGCAAGAAGTTCCCAAAGGTTTTAGATGGGTTCATATCCATTGACTGAACAGGTCACAGCATGTAGTCCCTTCTTTTTCGAACTATCTGCTGCGGTATGTGAAAAGCGATTCTGGCGTATTGAAGCAGGACAATGTTTTGTTCGCTATCAGTCTTCAAACAATCTTCGCAAAAGGAAGCGTAGATAATAGTATACGCCTCCATAGGCCAGATTCATCAACCGCTTACCGACCGGTAACGGCAGTGAGCGGTATCTGTACTTCTGTATCTCTCTGTATCACTTACCACGTAGGCTGATATGGCGAATCCGCCGTCAGATGATGCCAGTGGTATCAGTGATGAATCTTTCCCTAGAAAGTTCGGTAACCAACCGTAAGGCCTATGGTATAGTCCCGCGGAAGTGTCCACGGAACGGAAATAATCTAGTCGGGACCCAACTCGCGCCCAATAGCCGTTGTCCGCAACACCCATTTTCCGCGGATGGTCGGCTGCGGTCGGTGGACGGGCTGGCATACTTCCCGTCCGCGGGACGACCGCCTTCCGCGGTGCACCTTTCGTCCGCGTACGTCCCGCGGGTACTTCCGCGGGACTATACCATAGGCCTAAGGCATCTGGCATACCTCCGAGTCGCTGGAGCGACTCGGAGGTATGCCAGATGCCTAAGTTGCACCCCGGAATCAAAGGTACGAGCATGGGCGAAGAATACGACTGTCAAAGAACGCACGAAAATTAACCTGCCGCATCGTAATTCTTTATCCTGTGCAAAATAAATGCTAAGGCTGCTTCAGTAAAAATTCTTTTTTCTTAACCTAAATTTACCGGAGCATCCCATTTCCAGATTCACCGCATTACACTAGTTCGTATGGTGGTTTCTTCACGTGATCGCTATTGGAGAACATCGTTGCTTAAGAATCGGAAGAGCCTTTTACGGTCTCTAAGTGGTCTGACCGAGTTCGCGGGCTATAGAAGTCCAAATTTCCTCAGCAAGAAAATACGGACCATTGGTAGAAAGGATTCATAAGGAAAAGCTTAATATTCATAGCTCGATAAACCCGGAACAGTTGTGATTGCCACAACGCACTAACATACCTAACCGAGCTCTTCCAAGCATAAGCACTTCTAATATGCGCCTTCGTCTATCTAGATACCTTGTTATTGGAAGAAGAACATATGTCGGCATCCCACCGCATTGTTGCGAAACTGCTAACATTGGGAGATTTATACAAAATTACTTTGTCTACGGACACTCAGTGTAATTATCTACTTAAATTAAACTCAGGAACGTCAAAAAGTAATGCCCACGGTTTGGCACAAATTGAAGAATTTGAAATCATTAAGAGTTACTAATGGCCTATCAGAGATCGGACGCACTGTCCTCTCTGCGTCAGTTTTTAATTTCGCACATTTTGTCTCCATTTTGTTTCAGTATGCGACGACGTGAAAATTTCGATAAGGGACGCCAAGGACATTTCTGATTTTGCAAAGAACTGCCCGAATCCCAAGGTGCTGACGCTGGTGCGAGATGCCAATAATAGAGGATTTCTTCCAGCACAGGGAATGACCGCTAAAGAGTTCTACAGTTTCGTGAACGCCCCCGAACTACATATGTGTGTTCGTGTAGAGCACTCTTCATTTATATCTCTGGACTTGTCGAACGTCTTGAGAATTCGCAGCACTTGTGAAGGTACGCTTAACAAGAAATAATGTCGATCAAGAAATCGGCATACCGAAGGAACGCAGTAGCTATAAGGTCGTCAATTTTACAATTATTATACAACAACTTGCGCAAAATAATTTCAAGCAGCGGAAGGGATGAACGATCTGGTAGACATCAGAGTGGTCATCAAACGTTATAATGTTCAGAAATGAAAATGTTATTAGGTCGTTGCGTATGAGATGAACGATTTCACTACCTCCATTTCTGGTTGATTTTTCGTGGCTAAGAATGTTCCCATCTCAGGCAGTATATATAGTTTTGTATGTATATAGTCTCTGAAAGCACAGAATCACCGCTCTCTTCCCATCTATAGCTTTTGTGACATACATAATTGCCTCTTGCCGAGTTTACATCAACGCTGCATTTGGGGAGGATTTCGTTAAGGGGCGCATAATTCTTTCTGGTTCGAAAGGTTTTGATCTGGAGACGGAAGTCTCGAAGATGAAGACCGAGGTAGGCCGCCGTCACTCCTTAGCGACGAACAACTCAAAGCCATGGTGAGAGCGGATCCGCGTCAAACAGTGAGAGAGCTAGCGTAGCATTCCGCCGTTAATGGCACCACTATCAGTCGCTACTTGAATGCGACCGGGAAAGTAAAGAAATTGGATAAACGGATCCCGCAGGGACTGACCGCCGGGCAGAAGATGAAGCGCCACGATACTTGTGTCTCGTTAAGGCTGCGCAATCTAAGGGGACCTTTTTTGGATAGGATCGTGGCATGCGACGTGGCACCTTTATGACAATAGTCGTCGCTCTGCATAATTGCTAGACAAGAATGAGGATGAAATTGATGAATTGGTTTACGAAGCTTAGCCACATCCGGCATATTCATCAGATCTCTCCCTATAGATTACCAGTTTTTTAAGCTCCTTGTGGAGGATAAAAAAATTCAGCAATCGAGATGATGTCGAAAATAACTTCTTACGTTTTATTAATTCTCGTTCTATTCATTTTACAAAGATGAGAGGCCTAAGCTGTTGTCGCGGTGGGAAAGTGTATCTATCTATCTACCACTACATAATTGAGTTAGCGGTCGATGACGTTTGAGTGATCTAAAGCGGCTTTCACACTGCCGTTGCTGCTGTTCCGCAACCGAGGCCGTAATGATGAAGCCGCGGAGACGCAGAGGAACAACAATATCAGCAACGAGGCGGCCTTAACACTGCTGTTGCTGCAACCCCGCATCAGCAACACCGGCATCGGTATAGCAGCAACGGCAGTATAAAAGCCGCTCAACCTAAGTGAGATAGCCGCATCACCCACACCGGGTCGGTCGAGTGATCTAACCTGAGTGAGATACGCCTCATCATCTACAGCAAAATTTGCTATCGAACGTGGGAAGTTGCTGCAGCAGGGGAAGCGCAGCCCTTTACTTCTTAACACAACAGAACCTATACGCGTTTCTGAGCGTCCAGATTCAGAAGCCGACTTCGTCTGCCATTAGCATGAGAAGACCAATAAACAGGTAAGAGTAGAATGGGGACTTCGAGGGTGGAGAACCGACAACTATCAGGAGAGAGCGACATAGACGAGGCATCGGGATGTAGGGGGGGGGGGGTCGATAGAGGGAACAACGAAGCAGGCCAGGAGGTGGCATCAAGAAGGGTTTAGGCAATACTGAGGGACCAGCAGGGAGTTACTAATCAGGGGGGGGGGCAGGCAGTAAGGAGGATCAGCAAGGGGATCCATTACCAGTAAGGGAGACCGGATTTAGAATATGTGACACCGATGTCGCGCAATGGGCGTTCGCTCGCCGTCGTCGTGCCGTGGGCGTGGGAGGACTACTTAATTGGGGTAGAGTAGTAAGGAGGATCCCGAGGAGGGAGGGAGGAGGAATATACCTGAAAGAAGGACGTGGAGGCGGGACCAGAGCGAGGAACCAACAAGAGGGGAGTTGTAAGGGAATTCATAAGGAGAACAAGGAATGTTCCATATGGCTAGCCTCTTCATACTCGACACAGCGGCGACTGCGCGCGCTGGATCCGGAAGACCGGTCTTCTGAGCTTCCGGATCCAGAAGACGGACCCCCCTACGTCGCGCAACAGGCGTCCTGATTCTGAATACGTGTCACCGACGTCTGCCGTGAGCATGGGAGGACCACAATGGGGTGGTGTAGAAGGGCAGTAAGGAGGACCTCTAGGGTGGACCAGGAGGGCGACCGGGAGGGAAAGGAACAACATGGAGGAGGGACTAGGACGAGGAAACCAACAAGAAGAGACCAGTAAGTGGATCAATAGAGGAATCGAGGAAATGGGCCAGAAGTTGGGACCAGAAGGTGGGGGCAATTAGATCCAGTAAGAAGAAGCAACTGAGGGGAAATCTGGCTTCGGAAGGCATGTCAACGATATCTGGAAACGCTAGCTGTTGAGCATGATAACGGTTGCGGAAGGGCAGCCCAGGGACAGAAGCACTGCGCAGCACAAACCAATGACGTTAATGGCTAGTCCGGAGAGAATGTCTACGGTGAAGGCACCGAAGTGGTGAACGGCTTGATGCCGATAAAGTGCGCAACAGAACCTAGATGTTAGCGAATTTTATGTTTTACAAAAACTACTTTCCATAGATCAGTGACACAGAAAGTCGCGCGAAGCGCGCAAGTGCGAAACACACCGTCGGAGCACTTGTTATTTTTTAATTGTGCTTATTTCGATTAATAACTTGCTATTGCTTCGAAGCGAAGTTAGCACACGAATATCACGTTGATTCGTACAGTATACCGACTTCAGAAACTTGGCAATATCACATAAGCTATAAATAGTAAAAAAGCGAAAATTTGCGCTTTTAGAAACTATATACAGTGCTTGAAATGGGAACATTTGTAGCCATGAAGAATCGACTGGAAACTGAGGTAGCAAAATCGGCCATTTCATATACAATGACCTTATCCAATAAAAGTAGAGACTGGAAAAGTTGGTGAAACTGCCGCTCCCGAGCACGTTGCGCAAAATCTGCTCCATGGCTCAATTTTTATTCTATTTTACGGTTAAAAGATCGCTCTGCAATGACTAATCCTTAGAAAACCGTTTCATGCCCACAAATCCTCCAAATCAAGACTTTTGAAGGAAATGTTCGATGCAATTCGCCTGTTTAAATTCTTTACAGACACGTATACTACTTCACCAGGTCGTTACCATTTGGTCATGGGTTATTTAAAAATGACTGAGACAGGATTTTGCGATTGGGGCACTTCTTTTCCCGTGGCGGGGATTGGGAGATTGGGCGCGTGTAGCGCGGTCGGAGGAGGCGCCGACTGTCGCGTGCACCCGATACCAGCAGGTTCCTGGTTCGAATTTCCCGCCCAAGCCAACCAAGCTTTCCATCCCTCCGCGGTCGTTGAATTGGTACCAGACCTGTCTGGAACGGTTAAAGCGCTGAATTGTTTATCGGCTGGCCACCGCAAGTCATTGTATGGCCAAATAGGCGTTCAAATCGCCTCCACGACATCCCGTAGAAGTAGAATGCGTGGCGCATTCCAAAAGGCATTGATCAGCGCCGTCGTTTATCCTTATCCTTATTTTCCGTGGCATGCTTCCGCAGCAGAAAGATAGATTTCTATGCGGTGCAGGAGACGAGGTGGTCCTGCTGCAAGTCGAGGGACATTGGCCGCGGCTTTAAGGCCGTCCTGTGCGGCAGTCCCAGGACCACCAGTAGCGTCGGTATGATCGTCTCCGAGCGTTTCCGTGACGCGATTGCAAGCGTAGAACGTTTCGATGACCGCTTGATGAAGATTGTTGTCGCCGTAGAAGAGCGACGATGTCGTTTCTTTTCCGCGTATGCTCCGCAGACAGGTTGCTCCCTGCTTGATGAGAAGACAGCGGAAGTGCCGTTACAAGATTTGGTTGTTGTGGCAAGTGAGCTTAACGGTCACGTCGGAGCAGAGAAGACGGCTACAGCTGTCATGGTGGTTTTGGCTATGGGTCACGCAACGTCGACGGTGAGCGTATACTTGAGTATGCAGACTCACACGACCTCACCATCGTGAATACCAAATTTCGAAAGCGTGACTCCCACCTCATCTCGTTTTGTAGCGGGAACGCCAAAACGCAGATTGACTATGTAGTTGGTAGGCGTCGCGACCAAGGGCATGTCACAGACGCGAAGACCGTGCCGTATGAGACGGTTGCCACGCAACATCGTCCACTATATGCTCGCTGAAGATCACACCTCCGAGGTGTAAGCGTGTCGAGCACTGCGGGACGACTAGAATCAAATGGTGGCGACTGAAAGAGAAGGAAGCAGCAGGTATTTCTCGCATTCGGTTGCCGACGGTAACAACTGTCGATGAAACCTGGAAGGAGGTTACCGAAGCGTAACTGGGGCTGCACGCCTCGAACTCGGCACAACGAAGCCTGGACGGCGTTGGGTCGACAAGCAGGCTTGGCTGTGGACTGACGATGTCAGAGAGAAGGTCAGGGAAAGGAACGGCTATATCACGTCTTTATCGGTGATAAAACAGTCGATAATTGGCGGAATTATCGAGAAGCGAAGAAAGCGGCAAAGAAGGCGGTGGCCGCTGGTAAGGCCGCACACTACGCTGATGTGAGTGAAAAACTGGAGACGCGCGATGGCGAGGGTTATCTTTACCGCCTCGCCAAAGCTCGCTGTCGCCAAGCAGAAGACATCGAGAAGTTCTTTGGCATTAACGACGAGAACGGTCATTTTCTGATGGATCGTAAGAAGGCTGTGAAGCGATGGCACGACTACTTCGAGGAAATCTCGAATGTTGAATTTGAACATCCTGCTGTTCCTTTTGCTTCACCTGTACACAGCCCCGTTCAGAAGATCACAGTGAGCGAAACTGAAGCAGCCCTGAGGAAGGTGAAGTCAGGCAAAGCCACTGGCCCTGATAACCTGCCGGCAGACCTGTGGAAGTCGAAAGGCTGGTGCCCTGCTGACTGGCTGACAGAGTTTTTCAATCAGGTTGTTGCTGAAAAGAAAGTGCCTGAAAGTTGGCTGCAAAGCACGACTATTCCGATTTGGAAGAAGAAGGGCAGTCCTGTGGACAGCGCTAGCTACCGTCCGATTCGCCTACTTTCGCACACCATGAAAATCTTTGAGCGAATCGTCGATAGACGTATAGGATATGTCGTCCAGCTTTCCAATAATCAGTGTGGTTTCGTTGCCGGCTGTGGGACGGTTAATGCCATACACGCCGTTCGTCTTCTGCTAGAGAAGCACTGCGAGAAACAGAAACCGGTGCATTTTGCCTTCCTGGACTTGGAAAAGGCCTTCGACCGCGTTCCGCGAGAAGTTATATGGTACGCGTTGCAACGATATGGCGTCCTTGAAGAGCTTATTGAGTGGGTGCGCATCCTCTACTCGTGCCCAATAAGCCGAGTGCGAGCACCAGCGGGTACCTCGATGGAGTTTCCTATTTCTGTCGGAGTGCACCAAGGGTCTGCGCTCTCCCCACTGCTCTTCGTGGTCTTCATGGATGCAATTACACGAGATCTCCAAGACACAGCTCCTTGATCGTTACTGGTATGCCGACGACGTCATGCTTGCGTGTGAAGACAAAACCGAACTCGAGCGACAGGCACAGTAATGGTGCGATCGCTTGGCAATGTTTGGACTCAAGCTGAACGTCAAAAAGACGGAGTACTTGACGACGGATGTGAATGAGCTCAGATCTATCAAAATCAATAGTACTGAGCTCTCACGAGTGACATCTTTCAAGTATCTCGGACCAACAGTCACGTCCGATGGCAGCCTAAAGTTGGAGGTGAATGCGCGTGTGAGTGCAGCCTGGTCCAAATGGCGCTCGCTGACGGGGTGCTCTGCGATAAGGCAATACCCGAGTACCTCAAATCAAAGGTGTATAGAACAGTCGTCCGCCCAATAGCGACTTACGGTGCTGAGTGCTGGCCCGTGACGAAGGAGATTGAAAGCCGCTTCAGTGTAATGGAGACGAAGATGCTTCGCAACGACACCATACGACAAAGGTTTGGTGTTGCCACGATAGCCGACAAGTTGCGTGAAGCTCGTCTACGATGGTATGGCCACGTGCTTCGCGCTAACGACGACACCGTCTGTAAGATTGGCCTGAACCTTGAAGTCCCTGGAAAACGGCCCGGAGGACGCCCGAAGCAACGTTGGCTAGATACGTTGCGCTTGGACTTAAAGATAAGTAGTGTGCATCTTGATCAAGCATTTGATCGGGAGAAATTGCGTCACCACACCAGAAGAGCGGACCCCGCCACCAAGCGGGGCAAACGCTACTGAAAATGATGATGATGATGCTTTCGCAGCCTCTCAGACATAGCGTATTTTAATAGTGCCCTTTAGTGTCAGGCATGTGCCTAGCCTAGAGTACGCCGTGCGCAGTTCATGAAGAATCGGCGCGTGGATCAAATGGGCGAATCGAACTCGATGATTCATCAGCGTTTCAGACGCAGAACCACTGTGACTTAAGTGGCAACAAACCTGTCTATCTGTGCAACAAGCCTCTGCAGCTTGGCAGTGACTGCAAAAAGTTGACCACTTCCTCGTGTGCTTCACGAGAACACAACAATCTGCTACACAAGCGCTTCCGAAGCACTATTGTTCCGAGGGTTTAAAGTCTTCCCGATTGAAAGTTGTCCATATTGGACGCAGAACACTACTTATGTAGAGAGCCTGAGTTCCTAGGTGTGACTTATAAATTTTAAGAATTACACTGCACAGACATCAGGTGTTCCAACTGTATGGCCTCCTGAAACGCAGATGAAGTCATCACACCCGAGTTGCTCACTCAATTGATTTTGTTGGTTCTATACTCATTGTGCACTTCGCAATCTGGAGATACGTTATCACCGCGAAAAATCTTGTGCAGACCTCACATAAAGCGCTGAACGTCTCTGAAAGCCTTTGAATTAGTCTTGAAGTCTCTACTTTTTTCTTGACGCCATAAGGCACTTGCAGTACACGCGATGCTTGAGAGATTACGAAAGCATGCGTGCTCGGCGAAACAAGCTGCTCCATTCGAAAAGAGCCTGCTCCCTTGTTGACGAGACGTATCGAACCTTTTCTCAAAAAGGCTTGGTTTAGAGAAGTTATGATCATGCGACGGTTGCGATGGATTAATCCGTCGCAACGAGCTTTTTGACCGTGGGACGAGAAGTATATTTGTACCACTTGAATGCAGTCGCTGGAACATCCGCAGGAGCAAGTTGTTCCCAAAACACATTCTAGAAACTTTTCTTCGAAAACCGGCGTCGCATAGAGACCTTCATATGTCACATATCTTTAGCCCTCTCAAGCACACGAAACTTTACAGGACCATCGCTACGGATTTACCATAACGAGAGGTTAAAATCGATATCTCTCAATCCTAAATTCATGGGACGCGCCGACATAGGAAGTGTTCTAATCCGCGGTAATAGGATGCTTACCCCTGAAATGATCCAGAAGTTGCACCGGTCGTTCCCAGAGATGGTCTGTGATTTACAAGAGTATGGAGGTTAGGCACTATCTATTTTGAAAAAAAAAAACTAGTGAAAATTTGGTGACCAGTTCAGTTAAAAGCTGCCCGAACCTTGCAAATTGAGCTGCTTTCCAGAATGCGGTCTACCTGCAACACTGCGCTCCACTGCCGAGCTGGCAGGTTGTAAAAAGGTCTACGGAACTGTATCCGTGGCCGCAAACCGAAAGAATGTCGTTCGGTCACCAAATGCTACAGGAATCCATCTCACAGGATGCATAGATATACAAGACTCTGTCATTGAAGACGTTGATTTTCTTGACGACATTGCGAATATTACTCTATTGGCCAAAACTTGTCCATACTGTGAGTAGTTTTGTGTTGTACGTTCTTTAAGGGCCTTTGCAAAAGCTCAGTCCTTCATTTCCTTTTCCAATCAAATATCAACCCAGTTTTAAGTTTACCGAAATTTTCTTCCATAGCCTTCCATAGGTTGGGCATGTTATACTTGACAACAAGAGTTTTTGCTGGCGAATTTTCAAAAGCTGCTGGCCAATTCAAAAACATATGTCAGACGCTGAGGACTAAATTTCAGTCTGCGGTGTCTTTCGCGCAAATCTATGTACATTTAACACCTTTTACATGTTAGATACCAGCCATCAAAGCGGCCTGGCGGCCGCACTGACAACTTCTCAACTACTTCGCCGTAGTATTAAATACTCATCATCAATTGTAGGTGCCATCTATTAGGTTGGAAAAAAAGTCTCTTCACACTTCGAATTTTTTTTTTATCCTTCCCCTTGTAAGCGCACTAGCCAATGTTGATTGCTGATTTCGTAATCCTATCACACTTGTCTACTGTTCGCACGCGGACACAGGTTAAGACTCTTCTTGTAATTCGTTATCCATCCAATCTTCCGAACTCATTGCCAGATCTACCTCACGGCCATTTTCAGCACGGCATTCTTCATGAATTCATTAAGGAATCCACAGCACGTCAGGCAGCAGACCAAATTGACCATATATATGGCTTGGGATCTACTACTCATCGCGCCTGTTATGAGTGGTTCGGAAAGTATTTAAAGGGAGATTATTCACTGAGGGCAAAGCATGGTCAGGAAGGCCAACTGAATAGGACGACACTGAATTACTCCACCTTCTTCGTACCGATAGTTGGCAGACGACACGTCAGCTGGCAGAGAAGCTCGAAGTGTCTCATAGGATAGTAGGAATCCATCTGAAGAATCTTGGCTTTCATGGAAATTTGGAGCTTGGATTCCACATGCCCTGTCAGACACTCAGAAAGGTCGACGGCTCTCCATCGCTGCTTCTGTTCTGTCCAGATAAGGAAGAAAATCGTTTCTTCCGCGGATTGTGACAGGCGAAGAGTCCTGGGTTCTGTGTGCCAACTTCCGAGGAAAAGGCAATGGGTACAAAAGGAAGAGAGCCCTAAGTCTGATCTCAAGCCCAATGTTCACGAAAGGAAGATTCTCTTGAGTGTTTGGTGGGATATCAGAGAAGTGATTTATCGGCAAACTCTCAGAAGTAGAGAGACACTTACTGCTGCCACATACAGTGGCCAACTCCACAAAGTCGTCGCAACTCTCTAAGAAAACAGGCCGGAGAAGTCGAAGGTGGTGATCCTGCATGACGATGGAAAACCACATGTTGCAAGACTCACAAGAGAAACAATAAAGGAGATGAGCTGGGAGGTAATGCCGCATCCACCGTATAGCCCTAACCTCGTTCGTGTCGACTACCATCTCTTCCGTGCTCTCAAGCAAGAAATTGGAGAGAAATATTTTGGAACGGATGAAGACCTCAAAAATTGGATTCAGCAATGGTTCGACTCCAGAACTGCAGTCTTTTAAGCGAGAGGAATGGGAAAATTACCCAGTCTTTGGAGAAGTGTAGTGGGACAAAATAGAGTTTATCTCAATTGATTTGACTTTGTAGTTGTGAAGTAATAAATCTTTGAAAAAAATGAAAAGACTTTTTTTTCAACCTAATATATTAGGGTTGCGGCAGGATGAAGACCTTAACTACGTCGTGTGGGCAAATTAAGAAGGGTCACGAAGAAACGCTGCTGTTCTGGAGATGATGGTTAATACTCCCAAAAACCCCACTGACTATAAATCTGCGCGTAATTGTTCCGCTAATATAGTGACGCCACGCTGAAAAAATCCAACATTTTTAATGCTATGAAATTTCAGAGAATCACCATTTCAATCTAACCGATCGAAGATATTAAAATGTTTGTAGAGACTATAATACAAAACATTCATCGACTATCCTTCAGCGACCTCAACAACCCCCAGGGTAGGGCTGAGGTTTAGGACCGCATGAATGACATCCACAAAAAATCGATAATTCAATAAATATCGATTGATGGCGATCGTTACTTCAACAACGATCATCATATTCGTGTTCAGCGACCTCGATTACTTCCAGGGCTGAAGTTTCGGACCGGTGTCGATCGCCATTAACTGATGAGTATCGCTAATACGCCGCGTCACCACTGCAGTTGTGACGGAGGGACGGAAGCACGTAAACACACACACACACACAAACACACACACACACACACGCACACACACGCACACGCACACACATACACACATACATATACACACAAAACTCTTACTACTTTTTTACAATACCGGCCTTATCTTTTGGTCTTTGGGCGGAAAAGGCGAAAAAAAAAGCCTTTTCCGCCGCTTTTCTGTAGCGCCCTTCGAATTGAGCGCATTGTAGATTGAAACACATAATCGTGATCAGCACCGAGTCCTCTTTCCGATGAGCTGCAAAGCGCCTTGTGAGCGCCTGAAAAATAGATCAGTGACCTAATTTCTGCCTGGCGCTGCTGACCCCTTCCCTCGCGGGAGATAATTACACCCATAGCTCCCAAGTAGCTATGAAGGAAGAGATTAAAGCCTATTAAAGCCTGTTTTCTACCTTATATATAGTAAAACATAGTCATCGTGATTCACTAGCATTTCACGAACACAATGATGTACTTTTTTAAAGGATCCGGTAATTTAATTGCTGATATTTTTAGAAAATGTCTCTACTTTGGAGGACTCTAATTTTAAAATATCAAATTTTTCTGTGCCTATATTTGTTTGTGCCGCTAAGCGTGACAGGTGAAAACAAGCTGCGAAGGTGGACCCTTCAGATTCGAATTCCTTAATCGCTAGCAAAGTTGCCCACACGACACTTGTTCGCAGTTGGCCGCGCACTTTTCTCATGATTAATGTGGCCACAGAATAATTTCTTTGAAGAAGTCAGCGCAGGGATTTGGAGGCCTATGCAAACTCCTTATAGTCTTTCACAGGTGAGATTTCGACTTGGCTAGGAGGCATATTAGCCACTCAGTGACGCAGCAAACTCACTCCAGATATGAACTGAGTGTCTTTGAAAAAACTTCAAAAATTGAAAGATTGCCTACGAGTCTTCTTCTTCTCCTGAGCGTTTAGTCCCGCGCAGTCGCAGGGTCCGCTGTTTTTGTGATCTGTCGCCACCTCATCCTATCAAAGGCGTCATCTGCCGTGGCGCCGACTTCGGCGAGATCTCTCTTGATGACGTCCTTCCATCTTTTCCTAGGGGCTCCTCTCGGACGCTTTCCGGGTGCCTCGAAATCTAGGGCCAACCTTGTGGGATGGTCCTCTGGTCTTCTGAGGCCGTGTCCATACCACCTCAGGCGCTGCTCCCTCATCTTCAGCTGGATCGGAGCTGTCTTCATCACTGTCCTGACATCCGCATTTCGCACTCTGTCCTGACGGGTCCATCCACATGCCCATCTGAGCATCCTCATTTCCGCGGCGTGCAGTTGCCGCTCCTGTGCTCTACCCAGGGCCCAGCACTCACAGCCATAGAGGAGGGCAGGCTTCACTACTGTTCTATATAGCTTGCCCTTGAGTGTCCTGGAGCATCTACGGTCGCAGAGGATCCCTGTGGACTCCCTCCACTTGAGCCAGGCTGCGTTTATCCGTCCCCTAACCGCCTGGTCCACACTTCCTTCCTCGGATAGGTCACTTCCGAGGTAGTGGAATTCTTCCACCTTTTCGATCGTTTCCCCTTGGCAGTCTAGGATCGATCCAGCGCACTGCTCAGAGCTGATGAACTTCGCCTTCTTCACGTTCAGCCGTAGGCCGGTGTCTGCGAGGGCTCTCTGCCACAGTTGCACCTTCTCCTCCTGGCTGTCGGCTACTAGGGCGATGTCGTCCGCGTAGAGGATCGTTCTGAGGGGGCCTTCCTCAAGGTGGTTCACTAAGAGACAAGTGTCAGCAGGAAGAGGAACGGGCTCAAAGTCGACCCTTGGTGTACCCCACTGTGATGTCCACTTTCCTTGTCACCCCGTGTGGAGTTCGTATCGCCGCTTTCGAGCCCTCGTACATGTCCTTTATGACCGTGATCAGATGTTCCGGGACACCCCTCCCTCGAAGGGCATTCCAGATTACGGTCCGAGCTAGCCTGTCGTAGGCCTTCTCCAGCTCCAGGAATGCCAGGTAGCAGGGTTTTCGTTTCTCCCGATATTTCTTCATCACCTGACGAGCGATGAAGATGGCGTCTGTGGTGAACCTCTCAGGCATGAAGCCCCACTGCACCTGGAAGATGGGTACCATCTCCCTCAGCCTTGAGTCGACCAGTCGTTCGTAGATCTTCATCGTGTGTGAGATCAGTTTGATCCCTCGGTAGTTGGAGCATTCGGAAGGCATCTTACCTTCTTTCGTGATTCTGTTGAGGAACTGCGTCAGCCAGTTGATTCCGAGGTCCCCGAGCACCTTCCAAGCCTCTAATGGCACCCCGTCAGGCCCTGCTGCCTTTCCGAGTTTTATCTTCCCTATGGCCTTGCGAACCTCTTCTTGCGTCCAGGGTGGGATGGGTCCTTCCGTTGGTTGTTGTTCCTCGGCCACCCGACGAGGGAACTCCTCGTTAGAAGTTCCTTGAAGTGCTCCTTCCATCTCTTGCCAGCCTCTTCAGCTTTCTGTAGGCTGTGAGATGCTCGGGTGCCCTCGTCTTCTGCCATAGCTTGTAGGCCTCCTTCTTCCTCTTCACCGCAGCCTGCACTTCTTCGTTCCAGAACCATGCCGATTTATCCCCTCTGGTTCCTCCCTTTGTTTCTCCCAGGGTTTCCTTAGCACATCTCAGGATTGTTTGGGCTACCCTCCTCCAGGTCTCATTCACGGAACCAGCTGGATCTGGAAGGCCTGCTTCGAGCACTGCCCTTCGTAGCTCGTTCCGCTATGAACCCCGCAGCCTCCACCATCGGATCCTGGGTTCCGTCCTCACTTTGGACCTGGCGGGTAGAACTATGCTAAGGTCGGCTACCAAGGGTCTATGCTGTGATGCCACGTCTTCTCCCGGGATGACCTTCACATCCCGGACTGTTTTCAGGGCAGCTCTTCGAACCAGGATGTGGTCCTTCTTCCTCCGCTAGCATAGGTCACCTTCTGGCTCTCCCTCTTCGCGAAGAAGGTGTCACAGACAGCCAGGTCGTGGGCGATAGCCAGATAGCGATAGCCAATTCGTTCTCCATCCGGGTTTATCAGGCCGATCCCTTTACCTCCATGAACCCTTTCCACTCCTCTTCTGCCACTCCCCACATGCCCGTTCATGTCCCCTGCTATGGAGAAATAGTCGCCTTCTGGTACGGACCTTATGGCTTCCTCGAACGAGAGGTAGAAGTCATCCTTGTCGTGCTCGGAGCATCCGGTCTGCGGAGCGTAGACAGACATGATGGTCCAGTAACCCTCCTTCGTGTCCAGCCGCAGTGACATGATGCGGTCGTTTATTCTTTGGACAGCCGCTACTGAATCCTTGAGGGACTTCGCGACAGCTATCCCTACCCCGTTCCTCTTGATGTCCTCTCCGTTGTAGTACAGCTTGACCCCTTCTCCGATCTCCCTGGTTTTCGTCCCTTACCATCGCGTTTCCTGCAGACACAGGACTTGTATCCTTCTGCGCTTCATCAGGTAAGCCACTTTCCTAGATCTTCCGGTCAGCGTTCCCACATTCAGAGTCCCCAGTCGAACTAGCTTCTTAAGCCGAGGTCGTTCGGCCCTCGGTAGCCCTCGCATACTGACCACAGAACTCGGGCGGGGGTTCTGTGCGCCACTTCCGGGTGACGTCTTAGCCTTTACACTGATTCTATTGCGACTTTTGATCATGATTTTGTGACGAGGTTTTTCCATCAGCCGGCCTGTCAACCTGGGCCTGACGCTGTAACCGTTGCCATTTTTTGCAATTTTTGCAGGGCATGGCGTGTCGGAGCCGGGAGTCGACCCTGTGACCGTTTGCGCATGAAAACTACACTACTAACGACTAGGCTAACTCGGCTCTGATTGCCTACGAGTGCATTCACCAATTAAATCTAACCCGAACGGTAGTTCAATTTCAATTTTAGGTTCATTTGCACCGGCCTAGCACGAGTCAAATGCCGAGGTTTCCTAAAGTTCGGAGCAGTTTGTGGATCTTCTGATTGGGGCGCGCGATTCTCATCGGGGCGCATTATTGTCTGATGAAAATAGTACTGCCCGTCTGGTCACAAAATCCGCTTGAAACTGGAATTATGCAGTTAAAGTGTATGGTAAGTCCAGCACAGCCGATTCTGTCACCTAGGAGGACCCACAAATTACAGTTTTTCGTTGTCGTTGTGCTTTATCTCTCCTTTACATTCACATGGCAAGTGGTATTTAGAACAGGAAGGAAACTTGGGAGAAGGTACAAAGTAAAGTATTTGAAGAACACCGAGAGCTCGCCATGAGAGAAATTTGAGATGCTGTTGTACTGTGGTGGCGAAGGAATAATTCAGATTAGGTCAGCTCCCTACGCAGTTTCGTTTTGTCCCATGCCCATATTACCCAGTTTTATAAACAACAATCCCATATGATTGCTTATCTAGAGACAGGATGCGCTCACTAGTAATAAGTTACACGTACTATGAACTCATCATAGAATGATACTCTTTGAGCCGGTATTAATCTAACCTGCGGATACGCCGTGTCCCCCGGCCAGATAGCCGTTGACCCCTTCAAATGAATGGGTAACTCCACCCATTTTGCCTATAAAACTTGATGGATATCAGGGGCCACATGCTCGTGTTCCCCCAATGGGGGAAATCAAATCAATATCAGCATATCTTATCACGCCCCGTCTACCCCGAGTCTCCCCCATCGGGGGAGACTCGGGGTAGACGAGCATACGGCCCCAGGACCGGCTCACCGTAACCGCAGTGCGGGTTGCGCCGAGACTTTGCTGTCTACGCCCTCCTAGCTCAGAGATCGCGCGTCGACGTCCACGCTGCGACGTCCGATCGATGTCTTATGCGCCCGCGATGGCTCTATGGGCAAGTGGGTCGTGGTGCAGTAGGTAGAGGGTTCGCTTCATGGGAGAGATGTCGGGGGTTCGGTTCCCGTTCGTCGCGGCGTTCTTGCACTTCAGTTGAGTATCTGAGATCTGGGAGGTTTCGACGTCTACAAGACGTTGCGCGTTTCTTGCGCATTGTTTCAGCCGTATCCGCTTCGCCGCTTGAAGAGCGCAGAGCCCAGCCGCGAACTCCCCCTGAGCGAAGAAAGCAGTCTCCATACGAGACGCTTGTATAGCACACACCCTGGAGTCCCTTCCTTAGCCTTTTCTGCGCTCCAAGAGCGCAGAACCCAGCCGCGAACTCCTCCTGAGCGAAGAAAACAGTCTCCATACGAGCAGCTTGTATGGCACACGCCCTGGCGCCGTGTGGTCGTCTACCCCGAGTCTCCCCCGATGGGGATTGGGGCGTGATAAGATATGCTGATATTGATTGAATTCCTCCATTGGGGGAACACGAGCATATGGCCCCTGGACTCCCTTCCATAGCCTTGCTCTTGCATTGCACAATGGACGTCTCACCCGACGCCTAAGGTTACGGCGAGCCGGTCCTGATATCCGCCGTTTATAATCCTGTATATTTAGCTTTGGAGGGATCTCAAGTCGACTCTCCTGCTGTCTCATTTTATGGAAGGTGTTTGACAATTTGAGTTGCTTGATGACGAATGACTTGCCATGTACCCTGCATCTGTTGTCACCATTTATTTATTTATTTATTTATTATATTTGCAGAAGACAAACATTAAAAAAAAGGCTCAATACTACAAAGCCAAAGCAAACACAACATGCAGCACAAATATATACGAGTTGGTAATCGGTATCACTTGTTGACTTGTCTCAGGAAAGATCATATCTAAGTAATACATTTATCTAATCATCCATATACATCTATATATTTCTACCATGCATAGATGTCAAATTTTATTGGAAATCTATGCAGCTGATCAATTTAATTCCATTTTGAACGAATGCGGTGTATGCTCCTTTTAAACTCTCTCATAGTGATCTCTCGGTGTACTTCAAATCCTATACTTTCTACCTTCTCCCAAGTTTCCTTCCTATGTCGTCATCATAGTCTCGTGAGAGATACTATGAGGAGTTTCAAAGTTTACTAAACATAGCAGCCCTGTTTAAAACATCCTACTTCCATTGTGATCTCTTGGTGCACTTCAAACCCTGCACTTTATACCTTCTACCAAGTCTTATTCCAGTGTTCACCATAACCAGCTACACTAAAGGCATTCCAAAGCTTACTATATGTAATGTACAGTAATAACACCCAATAAATGTATCTAATAGAATCGTTCTTTAACGTCACGAAACTCACTACACATTTTATCTATATAATTCCTTTTCTAAATACCACTTGTCAGGTGACTGTAAAGGAAATAGAAAGCACAACGACAACGGAAAACTGTAATATGTGGATCCTCCTAGGTGGCTGAATCGGCTGTGCTGGACTTACCATACACTCTAACTGCATAACTCTAGTTTCAAGCGCATTTTGTGACAGACGGGCAATATTAGTTTCATCAGACAATAACGCGCCCCGATGAGAATCGCGCGCCCCAATCAGAAGATCCCCAAACTGCTCCGAACTTTAGGAAACCTCGTCAAATGCCCAGTAGCCCTGTCGGGGCCCAGATTTGTTCCGGAGTCAGTCCTCTCGCCTGCTCTCGCGACCCCTCGAGCCATCTGAGGACGCCGTAAATCGCCTAACTAGAGTCTTCACACTTCCGGTGTCGCGGAGTATTATTGATCCTTCTAAACACCGTAGAGGTGGTGTGCAAACAGGATCGAGTTTTGAGAAAATCTAGACGGTCCTTTCTGTCTTATTCAGTTTAGTGCACATTTTTACCAATGCTTCTGCATTCTTGTTCGTTTTATTTCCACTTCAATTTAATTTTACGTAGGCTTTCTATTTTTAATTATTTTAATTTCTATTTTTGGGCGCATGGGGGTAAGGAACTGAATAATGCGGAAATAGAGTGCGTGGCGCATCCCAGAAAGCTTTAAGCTCTAATACCGATCGTCGACCTTCTCGTAAGCACCGATTAGAATTCTACCCGCCTTGTTTTATTCTTTTCTCTGGAATACCCGTTGAAGTCTAATGGAATGCGTGGCGCATCCCGCAGATTTATTTGGTAACGCTGACTTTTATTCTTTATTCTTTATCGAGCCGTTATCGTGGCTGTGTTCATGTTCCGTGTCCTCTCGTTTCTCGGGAGCATTTTACTTCAAAGAGTTTCAATGAGTCTAGGTGATGGCTTGAGAGTGACCTTATCAGTATTTCCCTATGACACTATGGGGAAGGCCTTCGGCCATGAGAGGGAAACTGTGCAGGACTGATGATGCAAGACTTCGGCGCAATTCCAGTCTTATTTTGTGAACCGAAACTCGGGTTATAATCTGCAAGCCAAAGCAAAATATAAAAAGCAGCGTTAGCCAAGCAATCCTATTGTGTGATGCGCTACGCATTCTATTTCTTCGGGACGTCATGGAGGCAATTAGACTTTGAATTGCGGTCGCCAACCGATGAGCAATTTAGTGTTTTATTCTTCCGAAAGAAGCCAGGTAACATGTCATTTATCACGAGGGATGTAAAAGTGGGGATTAGCCTGGACGGGTAATTCGAACCCAGAACCTGGCATTGGGTGCATGCAACAGCCGCATCTCCACCGACTGCGCTCGGCTCGCCCGCTTCCTATAGAATAGAGCAGAATTTCATAATGAATCGCACAAAGAAGAGAAGGAATATCCATAGTTTTTAGTTTTTTTCTTATAGCTCTGGGCTAAGCGATGATTGGACGCTTTTCGTGATCATAACCTAAATATCGAGAAGTGCTGTAAGTCGCAGTAACCTACGGTATCTGCCTATACTTGAAGAAACGGACTCGTGATCTGCACTTCGAATAAGACAGCGGGACCAAGTTGGTTAGCTTGGCACCATCCATCTACCACTTTTACACATCCTACAATAACCCACACTACTCGGTCGAACTTTCAAAACTTGCTCTCACTATCACATTCGTGATTGGCATCCCAAATGCCTGCGCTAGACAGCCTTTGAAGATTTTCTCGGGGATCCTACTCCCAACACTTATTCTTACTCACACCTACAGTAAGGTATCATATTCGGACCATCTTACACAAAATGGACGCGTGGAAGCGCTACTGGAGGAGGCACCGGCTATCGCGTGCACCCGATTCAAGGTACTTTGTTAGGAATTCCCTCTCAAGCCAATCAAGCCTACCATCTCTCCGGATTCTGTACGGCGCACTCCAAAGGCTAGCTGGACAGCCTTAGAGCAACTCCTGACTAGGGCGGCAGAAAATTCCTGCTAAAACTTCCCAAACGCTCAGTCTACAAGCTGTCCCCCCCTCGATTGAGAGGTTCGAATCTTTATGCATTGTGCACGGCGCACTCTCGGGACATTCCTAACGCATCCCTACGCCATGCTTGAGATACTCCGAAAGCACGCATGTCCTGGGAAACAAGCTGCTCTAATCGCAAAAGCCCGCTCCAGTCAATTTTGGACCACCCACGGCGAAACAATGGGTGCTCCGGTAAAGTTGTATATATGTTCGTGTAGACCTCGAAGAGGAGAATCGAATAGTGCCAACCTTTTTCACATGCGACACTTTGCAACGCTATTTTTGCGTTTTTTCGCCCACTTTTGACACTGCTGCGCAAGCGGTATTGTGCCTACCCTTTGCAGCTTTTTAGGATATGCTCTCACACCACCTTTACTTACCGTGATCTACTGCAATCTGCCGATATTTCAAAACTCGGACACGGGTTCGTGGCTAGGCTTTTGAAGAATTTCCTTACACGATGTTTGAAAGCAAATCAAATATTTCAATGACCTCTTGAGTCCAAAAAGTACTGAACTTTCGTTTTTGCGATAATTCTTACACTTTGGCGGACAACTCGTCGCTACCGCTGGGCCGATAGTGAGCCCTGACTTATCCAGTTGTAATTGCAACGATTTACGCAGTTGAACAAGGGCTTCCATAAAGAATAAAAGATAATTGTCAGCTGCAATCAATCACTTTGTAGGGTGCGCCATGTATTCTATAAGGCATGTGGTGGAAGCAATTTGACTTTGAATTGCGATGGCCAACCGATGGACAAGCCAGTGTTTTTTTTTTGTTTATCGGTTGGCAACCGCAATTCAAAGTCAAATTGCCTCCATGACATCCCGCAGAAATAGAATGCGTGGCGCATCACACAATAGGATTGCTTGACTAACGCTGCTTTTTATATTTTGCTTTGGCTTGTAGATTATAACCCGAGTTTCGGTTTACAAAATGAGACTGGAATTGCGCCGAAGTTCTGCATCATCAGTCCTGCACAGTTTTCCTCTCATGGCCGAAGGCCTTCTCCATTGTGTCATAGGGAAATACTGATAAGGTCACTCTCAAGCCATCACCTAGACTCATTGAAAATCTTTGAAGTAAAATGCTCACGAGAAACGAGAGGACACTGAACATGAGCACAGCCACGATAATGGCTCGATAAAGAATAAAGAATAAAAGTCAGCGTTACCAAATAAATCTGCGGGATGCGCCACGCAATCCGTTAGACTTCAACGGGTATTCCAGAGAAAAGAATAAAACAAGGCGGGTAGAATTCTAATCGGTGCTTACGAGAAGGTCGACGTTCGGTATTAGAGCTTAATGCTTTCTGGGATGCGCCACGCACTCTATTTCCGCGTTACTCAGTTCCCTACCCCAATGCGCTCAAAAATAGAAATAAAAATAATTAAAAATAGAAAGCCTACGTAAAATTAAATTGAAATGGAAATAAAACGAACAAGATTGCACAAGCAAAAAAAAGGTAAAAAATGGTAAAAAAATGGTAAAAATGTGCACTAAAATGAATAAGACAGAAAGGACCGTCTAGATTTGGTCAAAACTCGATCCTGGAGCACACCACCTCTACGGTGTTTGGAAGGATCAATAATACTCCGCGACATCGGAAGTGTAAAGACTCTAGTTAGGCGATTTACGGCGTCCTCAGATGGCTCGAGGGGTCGCGAGAGCAGGCGAGAGGACTGACTCCGGAACAAATCTGGGCCCCGACAGGGCTACTGGGCATTTGACTCGTGCTAGGCCGGTGCAAATGAACCTAAAATTGAAATTGAACTACCGTTCGGGTTAGATTTAATTGGTGAATGCACTCGTAGGTAATATTTCAATTTTTGAAGTTTTTTCAAAGAACTCAGTTCATATCTGGAGTGGTTTGCTGCGTCACTGAGTGGCTAATATGCCTCCTAGCCAAGTCGAAATCTCACCCGTGAAAGACTACAAGGAGTTTGCATAGGCCTCCAAATCCCTGCGCTTCTTTCTTCAAAGAAATTATTCTGTGGCCACATTAATCATGAGAAAAGTGCGCGGCCAACTGCGAACAAGTTTTGTGTGGGCAACTTTGCTAGCGCATAATTATTAAGGAATTCGAATCTGAAGGGTCCACCTTCGCAGCTTGTTCTCAACTGTCACGCTTAGCGGCACAAACAGATATAGGCACAGAAAAGTTTGATATTTTAAAATTAGAGTCCTCCAAAGTGGAGACATTTTCTAAAAATATCAGCAATTAAATTACCGGATTCTTTAAAAAAGTACATCATTGTGTTCGCGAAATGCTAGTGAGTCACGATGACTATGTTTTACTATATATAAGGTAGAAAACAGGCTTTAATAGGCTTTAATCTCTTCCTTCATAGCTACTTGGGAGCTATGGGTGTAATTATCTCCCGCGAGGGAAGGGGTCAGCAGCGCCAGGCAGAAATTAGGTCACTGATCTATTTTTCAGGCGCTCGCAAGGCGCTTTGCAGCTCATCGGGAAGAGGACTCGGTGCTGATCACGATTATGTGTTTCAATCTACAATGCGCTCAATTCGAAGAGCGCTACAGAAAAGCGGCGGAAAAGGCGTTTTTTCGCTTTTTCCGCCCAAAGACCAAAAGATAAGGCCGGTATTGTATATATAGTAGGATTAGCATCGAAATCAACGTGAATGGTATTTAATACCTAGAGAAGAGAGTAAAGGGGCTTTGAAGCTTTTCATAGTTACCTATTGAGGATTGAAGGGAGCTGTCTGACAAGGGTGCTGTCTCAACAGTATCTTGATAAGCCACAACGAATACTATAGGAAAAATCTCCATCCTCAAAACAGTAACACTTAATTTGGGTTTGTCGAGTCCGTGAAAGAAATAGGTAAGAGACACTGAAAACTTCCTATAGTTGACAATGAACTTACCACGTAGGCGCTAGGTGAGCTCAGCGTGGCGTGGTAGGCGCAATGGCGAAGGCGGTGCTCCGTGAAGTGACGTTAAGGGTTTGGTTCCAGCACTGCGCAGTCTTTTGCATTTCACCTCTACTCTACGAGTTTTCATAGAGAAACGGCATTCGTACGCATGTTTTTTTTTTGTTGGAGTTTGCTTGGATATGATGCTTCTATTACCTTTTCTCCTTGGAGACATCTCGTGGTTATTTACAATTGTCCTAACTGTGTAAAGTCCGATGGTTTACAAAATTTTTGCACAGACACCAGTGCACCTAAGACCAGTGTAAGGAATCGTAGTATTTATTAAGTTCAGCAATAAGATCTTAGCATTTTCTTCAAAGAGTTTTAATTAAACAGTTTGACAAAATGTATGTATTTATTAGAAAGTACTCTTTCTGCCCTACAAAAATGTACTATTTGTTTTTGGATAAGTTAACTTTTTGTTGTTATATTTTAAGGCTTAGAAATGGAACACACTGGAAGCAAAAATCCGCATTTTCGCTCTCAGCTATACATTGCGCAACTGCACCGCCTCACTCGAATGCTGAGGTGCTTCAGCATCCACCGTACCCTCCAGACCTCGCACCATCTGACACTTGCTAACTTTCCGTTACCTGTCGAGCCATGTGAAGTATGTTGCCTTCAGCAACGAAGATGATTTCAAAAACTGGCTCAAAAGCGTCTTCGACACCGGACCGGGCGATTTTTGGCGGAACTGCATAAACAAATTGGTCGAAAAGTGGGTGGGAAGAGGTCGTAAATAACAACGGCGAATACGTGACTGCTTAACGTGTTGTTAGAATTATTGTTTCTGATTAAATAAAACATAAAAAATGCTACGCACTTATCGCTTAATCCGATATTTTACACAGTTGATATAGGTAATGAATCACAAGGTGTAGTGAAAAATAATAAAAACATCATACCGAAACAAACTATAAAATACGTGCAGATGCCGTTTCTTTAAGGAAACTTGGAAGTAGCGCCAAAACGCGGAAGAACGCCCCAGCGCTCGAACCGAACGCTTGACGTTACGTTCTCGCAGCCGCTACCACTGCACCATTCAGGTCACGTGCGGGTTGCCTCGCCTGCTCGTTAATCACCATAAAAATCTTCAGTTTAGTGCATCTTACTCGTTCGCTTCAAGGGTTGGCAAAAACAAAACAAGTTTTCTTTCTATTTGGAAGATGGTGACTCCTCCTACAGTGTTCGTTCTGGACGTTCCTGCGTGCCATTGAGATAGTTCCCTGAGAAGCACCGTAGTTCTTTCGAAATTGCTGAGTGAGCAGGCACATAAAAAAGCGCAAAAGTGGAGATCTATCCTACTCGGAGAGACATTTTACTGGTCTGACAACTTCGTTAAAATACAATGTAGACACTTATACAAAGACAACACGCTAAATCGCTTTGAGTAGACAATTTCCAAGAGTAGACAATACGCCATCGCTCGGCTCATACTTCACCGCGGTGACACCTCCCCTCTAGGATAGATTCAAAAATCGTACCGTTGCGGTGAGGGCTAATGTTTCCAAACTAACACCTGGCACCGCTTTGACGTGCTCAGGAGCTGCGAAAAATTAAACTGCAAAACATCAACTTTCCCCAATTAGGAGGCATTTTGATTTCGACAGAGTACCTCGTCTTTATCTCCTCAACGAACGTGGAGAAGTCTGTTTTTGTCGTCGCGTCCAAGTACGTTAGGCATATGGTATACTCCCGCGTCGCTTCAGCGAGGGCGCGGAGCAACTGTCAACGGAGCGCCTTCGCTGCAGTGGCGGACGGCGCAGTGGGGCGCGGTTGTCAGTTGACGCTCCCGCGATGCGTCGCAGAGGGGTGTTAGGCCTTGTTTAGTGTGGACGCGACGCGCGACGCGATGCCACGCGTGGTAGCTGAATTGATCAATCGCGTCGCTCGATCAATTTGGCCACTACACATGCATCGCGTCGCGAGTCGCGTGCACACTAAACAAGGCCTTATACTCCGCGTCGCGGGAGTGAAACATACTCCCGTGCGGCGGCCGTCGCAGCCCGTCGCTCGTCGCAGTGCAGTGCTCCACAGCAATTTCATCACACGTCTAGTTATGTTGGGTGTCTCTGTTGTTCTCCTCGTAGGGTTTTCATCGTAGCTAGACTCATTTTGGTTTTTTTCGACGGCTTGAACGGCTAGTTTTTTAAGGAGATATTTTTCTATGCCGTTTTTCCCACTTTTGTGCCGATCCTCGCATTTTTTTGTCTCCGAACTTCCTCGCCGGCAGCGAAACCTACATTTCTGTGCCGGACAAATCGCAGAGAGGTTCTATTGACAGGTCCGGCACAGGAATATGCCAGTCGAAGGCCGGTTTTTTCGAAGTCATGTTTTTCTAGCGGAAACCCCTAGCGAAACATCACTCTGCAAAAATTGAGCCTCAACTGGGACGATTCCATGCTGGGCACGTCACGAAAATCCTCTCGTGTCGTGTCAAGTACAGAAGCGTCGGTTTCCTTGTCTATGGGTGGAAAGAGAAACGAAAGAAATGCATGAGTTGGCACAGGCATGACGGAAACCTTCTGGCAAAACATGATATCGACGAAATACCCTTGAAAACAACAATCCTACAACGGTACGCGGATCCGAAGGCGATAAAACGGGAATAGAACGTGAAATCATGAACGAAACGGTCGATAAACAAGGAATCCAGGAAAAAATGCACTGAATTAGCCGATTCGCTAAAATTCTGCAAAAGTCTCCGTCTGCAGAACTGCGTGAACTATGTCAGCGATGGCAACGGATCGTGCCGCGCATCGCAAGCGGACGGGAGTATACCATAGGCCTTACTCTCCCACTAAACCACGCTTATCTCGCGAGAGAAGCTCACCAAGCGTGATATGCTGAATGGCCTCTTTGTAATGTAGTCTACTTGTTCTGGAAGTGTTTCTCGTCGTAATCTCATTTAAAAACGTGATCGGCAAGTATTGATTTGGTCCATCAACACAATACACCGATAGTTTCTCTGATCATGAGTTTCATAGGGAAGGCGCTGCTTCCAACTTTTGCTAATTGTGCTAATATTAACCAAATCTAGAATGCTTTAAGCAGCTCGTGTTAGTGATCGCCTTGCTACCAGGTTGTTTTTGTACCCACTAATCTCCTCAGCTCTTACGGGGGAGGAGGAAGAAGAGGAGGAAAGGTTTGGTCAGAAACAGGTATAAAAGGTGACCATTAAATGTAGCAACAGGGAGATAAAAATTGTAGTTCCATAAGTTAGTATACGTGCTAATTACTGTAGGCTTGACAAAAGTTGCTATCATTAGTAAAAGCTTAAAAATGTAAATTTCCAGCAAGAAATCTCGCTAGAATAAGGTTGCATTGTTGACAAAGACATAGCCTCTTCATCGTTACAGCTATAAGGAACAATCCACACCTCTGCATTCGTGAACCGCTTCGTCTGAAGAGGAAATTCCCAAGTATAGAAATTGACCAGTCAAGTTCGCCAAAGTGTGGTGAGTTAATGACGATGGTGATAGCAGTAGCTGAGTTTGCAGCAGCTCTCAGTAGCTTACCCACCTAATTGCAAAAGTGAAAACCAGTTTATGTTTGGAAAATTCAGAGACGGTCTGCGAGGGCGGTGTTGTTGACGACGTTTACCTTGAAGTTTTAGCAGGATGTAAAGTTATTGAAGGAGATTTGATTTTCGAGAATATATACAGTGAGTTTTTAATTGAGGAAAAAATGGTGTCTGTAACGGAACAATAAATATGAAGAATTTGGGAAAGACTTCCAAATCCTTCCTGAGGCGAATCAAGATTGTATGAAAGATCTGCTGGTGTGGTAACCACTTGTTGGTCTTCCCATGTCCTTTTGAAACCAAATAAGCGTTTAAACTTCCTTTACCTCCGTTGGAAGTAAGGTGTGTGGCATTTCCCAAAACTGATTGGGTAACGCCGCCTTTTATCCATTATCCCGTAGAGCAAGAATGTGTGGCGTTTCCTAAAACGGATTGTCTAATGCTGTCCTTCCCCTTGTTCTACATGATTTGTGTCCCAAGAGGAGCTTGTGTGGCACTGTATGGACCGCATCGAGGTCCAATAGGCTTTTTGTGCTTCTAGACCAAATCTCTTCCTTTGGAGTGTATAGATCGTCCGTGTGATCTTTATTTCATATGTGGTGTATGCGTCGGAACATGGGAGGATCCAGATATGAAGTATTTATCCCTCTCATCCCACTTATAGTCTTGTAATCTTTCTTGAGCCGTGGCCAAGGCCGAAGCGGGCTGGTCCTCCTGACGCAGCGGCGGCGTCTAGGCCTTGACGGCGGCTCCGGAGCGACGGCGGTTAAGGCACCGGAGCGCCTGAGGGCAGGAGCTTGAACCGAGCTGCATGCTGCTTCGAAGCGGCTGCTTATATACAGTTAACGTCGGGCGAGCTGTCTGGTCACGGAGGTCGATAAGGATAAGCGGTCGCCTATTGATTGCCGCCGGCAGGCCTCAGAGTTTATCGATTGGAGTGTTATGATTCCGATTCCTTGTGGCGAAAGTCATGACAGGGTCTCCTGGGTATTGAACCTTCCTGCATTTATCTCTTTTTTACAATGTGGGATGCAAGCATTGTGGAATCATTCTGATTGATCTATCCTAATCGAACGGGGTCCCATAGTGTGATTCACATGGTGTCACACAGTGATTTGCGTCTCCAACCCATCCCTTCTACGAGGTTCCATGTTGCGAGGGTTTTATTAGAGTTCAGGGGATATGGCTGTATGAATGACATGATATGATTCTTCACTCCTGTTAAATCTTTCCTCTTTTAGTAGTCAGTTAGGATCTATCCTAGTTGGGACATGGCAAACCACATTTTAGGATGGCCCCCTCCCAACTAGGATAGATCCTGGCTGACTGCTAAAAGACGAAAGAATTAACAGGAGTGCAAAACACAAACTTTTTGTGTAGCTCAAACAACGATTCTCAACAATTCCTAAGTGGTCTTGAAGGAAGGCCATCTAAGAAGGAGTGATGAAGAGCCACTGAGTGGTCCAATGGCAGAAAATTGTCGCCTAGTAACTCAAGGAAAGGAGGTCAGAGTGCGTATCCTCTCCACACGAGTAGTGCTGGTCATTTCGCCGCGCCCACTTTAAACCGAATCCGTGAAAGTTCTTCCAAAGTGAAAATTTTTTCAATTTTAACCAAAATGTGGGCCAGAAAGAATCAACTCTTCGCTGAGTGATTCTCGAAGAATAGGGTCTATCTTAAGCATGTCGGACAATTCGGGAACCAATAAACCAAGTCTCGTGCCCATTACTGAGGAAGATACTTATAACGACGCCGACGATGGGGGTTCTGAGGACCTGAATGATGGCAATGCGGGTGACCCTGCGGATCTATGCGGCTCTCGCACTGCTGAGCTAACACATCTTCTGTCATGGTTCCCACGATTAAAGGGCCCAGTTCACAGTACGCGCATGGTCACGGCAGGATACGGTACCGTTATCTCATGCGCACTCATCAATAAATTTGGGCCCCACTTCGCGGTCGTCGTCCCAGCTCCTGCACCCCCCCCCGTCTCCGCCACCGGCCTTCCGCCGCCACCAGCGGCCTTCCGCTGCCACTGACGACCTTCCGCCCTCCGCCGACCGCCGCAATCGCCACGCGGTCGTCGATCACGCCGCAGCCTGCACCTTCCGCGTCGGTCCCTCCGTCAACGCCGGCTCCGCCGCCGGCCGCTTGGCGTTCGGCCCTCCTTCGCGGACGCTTTTCTCCCGCCGCCGGCCCGTAGAGTCGACCCGTTCGCCCTCTGCCGCTGGTCTTCTGCTGCCGGCCGCTACGCTGCCGTGCTCCTCGTCGTCGACTCTGCCGTCGCGGCCCTCTGCCGCCGGGCCTTCCGTCACCGGCTCACCGTCGATCGCCATGCAGCCGCTCCCACTACCCTCCACGACATTTGGTGACTGTGTGATTGTGACCGACCACACGTAACTCTCAAATGTCATTATTTGATGTTGCGTTAAAATCATAAAACTTGCGAAGGCGATCTGGTTCGTGGTATACGGTTACTCAACGCGTCCATATTTAAAATGTCAGCCGGGTCAACAATAATTAGGGCCACGATACCACTGAGAGACGGCTCAGTGGTATCGTGCCTAACCACGCGGAATGAGAATTCTGTGAGGACTCATTAATGGACATCAAAAACACCAAAATATCAAACATCAAACTTCGCGCCGCATCCCCCCCCCCCAAATAAGGTCTACCCCGCAACAGCACAGGAGAGCTCGCGTGCACGTGCAAGAAGGGGGTGGGGACGGCACGACATCCTTTGTTCGGAAAGGAGGCGGAAAGCAGTGGAGCCGATATCTTCAGAGAATACAAACCGGCGAATAAGCTCAAATATATTAAGTACACGCAAGAGCATGGTCTTTTCGGAAAAACTCCCGTGCGACAGACCGATCCGGCGTTAATCACAGAGAACTGTCGGAGAAGTCTCTCTCTGGCTGGACTCGAGCAGGCGATTTCGGACGATTTCATTGGGAGTCTTACCTCTGTTGCGAAGGAGATGTTGGATGCATCGTTTGCAGAAGCACGCGTTGACGCAATGTCACAATTTGTTTCAGCCGTCGTCGCAGCTTTCCATAAGAGTAGCATAACGACCGCTGTATCTGGACTGAGTGCGGTGACCACGTCGCTGGAGGAGATGCAGTGCGAAATTCAAAGAACACAGCGAGAGAAATACAATCCACAGTCGAGGCGTTGACGGGACAGAATTACGTTGCGGAGGTCGCAGACGCATCCAGAACGGCAGTCGAGAAATTAAAAACAGCTCTATCAGAATGGGGCCTTCTTCATGAACATGAACAACACATTCGTCAGGTTTCCACCCTAGCTACAGAAGGCGATTAAGGAGATGTTTGCTGAGGAAGTCATCGGTCTCTTTATTCGTGACCCTCTCAATCTTACCTCCTCGGCATATATCGTCGAGACTATTTTTAACTTGCCTGTCAAAACACAAAGCCTGTCAAAACAACCTGTCAAAACACAAGGCCTAATCATCCTTGCTTCGAAATTCAGAGCATCTCGCTCAATATTACCTATGCATCTAAAGTTTTTCCAGCATCCGTCTCTTGCTTGCTTTGAACATGAGTTGTACAATTCGGTCAGTCTAAAAAATCCAGAAGAGAACGAAGAGACATATCCATTGGTGATTCAACTGTTACAATCATTGCACACCCTACCATTGCGTGTGTTTTTATCCAACAACAAAGCAGACATCACTTTGCAGTTATTTGTTCATTGTTCGTCCAGATGTTACTGTGTAGTTATCTGTTTATGTTTAATTTCATTCGGTTTCTCAATTTTACACGTGTGATCACATTCCACGTCTTTAAATAAATAAATAAATAAATAAACTACGATCGCCTTACATTATGGACCTTGCCAGTGGAAGTATGATACAAAAAAAGAACTCCTTTAGCTCAGAGGTTTACCTGATAGATTCCATTTTCTAACCCTCTGCAAGTTGAATCGATGCCCAACAAGACCTTCAGGTATTCTTGAGGTTCACTGAAGCCCTATGCTAGTGTCATTTACTATTTCGTAGCTTTTAAAGCGCAGATAAAACAATGAAATGATCTGTGATCTACGCACCCAGATTAAGCTTCATTCAGAACGTTCGCGTAACGAAGCGAAGCCCACTATCGATGGGAAGCGATGCTCGCATCGCGCTCTTCTGTGAGAGAGGTGGAGCTATGAGCATCACTAGAAACGATAGCGTAGCAGTGGATCATCGAGCGATGAGCAAATCGCTCAGAAATGAACAGCGGCATCTTCATCGCGTGGCGATGATGATAACTGCGTGTTGTGCTGTTCGCTGCACAGTCCGTGTGAACACCGTCGTCACTTGAACTATATACGAGCTCATTATTACGTCGCGTCGCGCTGTTATGCCGTTCTGAACAACCCCTAATAGGTCGGGGATTTGTGCAGCAAACGAGAATTATGTCACGCGAAGTGCTTGGCGACACTGGCAGTGGTTTTTACAGAGCGTCCATCGCGACTTGATAATTTGGATGCCGTGGAAAGAATCAACGGTTCGCTGCAAATCAGCTCGACGAAGGCGTTTGGCGATTTCTCAATGGAAAAGTTACAGGAAATAACAATGGAGCAAAGAGGTGCGTGGTGTGTCGTTTATAAAGCGAAATGATGATTTTCTACATTTACTATTTCGGAGCTAAACCGAGGAATTATGTGAGAGAGTTACCATATAACCGAAATAACCGAAACGGTATCCTAGGCGTTCTATGATGCATCTAATATAAGAGAGACTAATAATGTGGTTAAAGAGAGAAAAACTCGAATATGAGCGACAAAATTGCGTTTCTATTACGTTGGCCAAAAAGTTCTAGCGGTTTTGAACAGTTCAAAACGATCATAACTTTCTTCATGCTCACCGGATACAGCCGAAATAAGCACCTTTCGAATCATCACATTTTGTAAACGCGATAATGGTTGAGTAATTCATCAGTGAAAAAACTGGGTGGTCGAGATGCGACAAATTCTGGAAAGGCTGTTTTTGCGTGATCCTGATTTGTGAAGGTTTTACCAGTGAGGATGTTTTAAAAGTGCTTACAAACAAAGTGCTTACAACCGAGTACGGTTGACGAATGGTTTGTTGAGTGCGGCGGGTGAGGGAGAACTTCACCTGGTTTAATTTTCACATGGTGATTTCTAACACGTGTGGGTGGGCGTTGGTGTGCAGATGAATGGGACTTTTTCTGTTGACAAGCGCCCGCAGCAGCTCACGCAATTTTCGATACACCTCGTCGACCTCCTCACAGTAGGACTCTGCTGTGATGTCTCACCTGGTTTCAGAAAGTTGCAGTGAATCACGCCAGCCGCCCACCACCACACAGTTACCTTCGCCTTCTTATTGTGATATTTCGGCTTTGGTAATGGTCTGGGGGGGGGGAATTTGGTCGACATCAATCTACTGTCCTGATTGCCCTCGGTTATCGTACAGAACCCTTTTTTCATTACGACTGTGATCTAAAAGTGGGTCGCTTTGATTTCGGAGAAGCGAAGAAAAACAGTTTTTGAAACACAACAATTTCTGCTTGAAATCGTGGGCACCCCCTTTCCGAGCTTTTTGACCGTTCAGAGGTGTTCCAAACCGTTTGTAACAACAGTTTTACTGACCATTAGACCTTCCGCAATCTCGGGAACTGTTTGCGATGGTTTATCTTTCACGAAGGCCTTCAAATCGTCGTCTGGATTGCTGTAGGTCTGCCTCTTCGGTGTGATATTCAAAGTTGGAATCTCCAGAACCAATTCTCGAACCACACATCCCTTCTCCGACACCATTTAGCCCAAACATGGTTAGTTGTCGGGATGTTTCAACGGCAGATTGACCCAGTTCAAATTCGAAATAAAATATCGTTTTCAGCTGCTCTTTAGATACAGTTCTACAATTCTTCGACGAAATGCAATTATTCCGGGGAAGCTCTTATGTTCTTTTACTTTTATGTTCTTACATCCCTAGTAGGAAAAAAACGGATGTAGGATTTTATTTGCCTTTGGATTTTCTTCTGATCAAGCATAAGTGATTATTCCGACAGATAGGAGAGCAAAGACTTCCGTATTAGACGTTATATAAAAATGCGAAGTAAGTTGAATATTGATTCAGTTATAAAAAGACCGTGAAGCGGTTGCACAGCAAACCGCCAGGACTTTCTTGCCGACCTAATATTAAAAGAGATAGTGGTTAAACTCCTAATTTAGTAACAATTCGGACTGAGACGTCCCACCCGGACTTGATTCGCGGGACAGCCATTCGCTGCGTTGTTATGTATGAAATGACTTCATATAATCCTAAACTGATGGCTGGATGACGAAATTCTATTGTAGAGATTTCCTCAAAGTAATTGCGCCATCCCTCAATGCCTTCTTGCGGTCCATGATGGCCGTCCTCATCATTGATGCTGAAAAACTACTCAGTATCCTCGGTCTGCCGATGGCAATTCTTGGCAAGTCGGTACAAATACTGCTCACTATCGCGTGACTCTAGCTTATCGTTGACGTCTTCATAATGAGTGGCTTTTGCAACACCCACGTGTTCTTTGCAGCTTTCTTCGCTTTTTGGTGCTTCCGCCAGTTACAGGCCTTCTTTTCGCAGCGCAACACGTGATGGAGTGACTTCTTCTCTCGAACTTCTGCTTTCACGGCGTCTTTCCACAGGCATACCGCTTTCAACCTGGTGTTGTCCAGGCTTCGTAGTGCCGAATTCCAATCTTGCAGCTTGGTGTATCGCATCGGTTGCTTTCTTCCAAGTTTCATCGACAGACGTGACAGTCGGTAACCGCACGCGAGAGATCACAGCTGCTTCGTTCTTTCTTTCGCCACCACTTGATTCTTGTTGCACTGCATCGCTCGATCTGCTTCAGCCTCAGAGGATCTACCTTTGGGGTGCAGATCAGCGGTCGATGCTGGGGCGACCGTCTCATACGGCACGACCTTCACGTCTGTGACGAGACTTGGCCAAGATCTTTCGCAAGTACAAGATACTAGATTTATACGCAAGCGAAAAAATTGTTAGTAAGTTAGAAATTGAATGAATATTCAAACGATGCAGGGTTTTGTTGAAATACCAGGTATAGGCTGAGTAAATTTTTTGAATCTACAGTTTTGTCGGCTTTCTTGGAACGTGTAAAGTTGAATTAAGATGTCTTACTAGTAAGAAGACATGAAAAGGGAAAGTAGTTTGGTAAGAAAACTGTTCAGCTTGAGCTGAGAATAACATGACAAATAAATACTGAATCAAATCTGATTTACATTAGCAGGAAAAGCCCTCTGGAATTTTAGTTGTACAACACAACAGGTAAGGTGACTCTTACGATTTACTGTTTACGATTTACTGTTTACGATTTACGATTTACGACGGTTTTTTTCGCAATTACGATTTACGATTAAAGAAATTTCAAATTCCATTTACGCATACCCCTGACCCCAATACAACTGGCGGAGAGGTGTTCCCTACACTGCCCTCAGAAAGGGGCGGAGCCAAGGGTGCGCCAAGGGCGGGATGTCCGGGTCCCCGCCATCACATGGAGACATCGCATTTCTAATCACGTCCCTTGATCTGGCAGCTCTATCCTGAACAGATTTCGTTCTTGTGGCAAGAGTCGGAATCTTGTACACCGCATTTGGAGAAAAGGACTTTTCAGTTGCACCGCCAAGGCTTTCTTCAGGTCTCGCCACATTCCTCAGTGCCAAGGCGTCGTCCGCATTTTCCGACAAGTAGAGCAACATCTTAACGAGATATGTCATGACAACAACGCGATCATCCACTAAAAAGTTCATCAACATAAGGAGAAACCTTGGATCCTTTAAAATGAAGGAACGGTGAGCCGGTCTTGTGCACGATTTCAGATAAGTCTTCAATGTAGAGACCACCAACTCCTGACTGGAACACCCATAGTCTCTAGTTCTAGCGAAAATTGAAAGAACCCACCTCCTTCACTCAACTGTCTCCACAACCGAACTGGCTACAAAATGACTTCGGAATTCCCCATGAGGTGTTAGGTTTCTGGACGATGTCACGTCAATTAACGACGATTTCACAGGCCGTAAACTTGTCCATCCAAATAGTGCGGCGCGGGTAGGGCGGAAGTGGGCGGCGGGCGGGATCATGTAGGGAACGAATGTCCCCCCCCCCCCAATACAACTTTGCGCAAAGTTAGAGACCACGGAAGTTGGACCGTTGGCGCCGCTAGCCTCTGCATGCATGCGAAGGGCGGGCTGAAGTTGGTTGGAAACAGCGATGACGAGCGGGCGGCGGTGGCGCAGAGGGTAGAAGGACGGCTTAATCCCATGATCGTTGTTTCCAGCTTGAGCCTGCCCTCCACGTGCAGGCAGAGGGCTAACGCCACCAATGGCCCAACCTCCGCCTTCCCTAACTCTGTATTGGGGTCGAGATATTTGCATTTTGTTGTTTCCCAGAGTCCGGTGATTCTGCCCATATACAACACTTGCGCCGTTCCGACTTAACGTTGAGATATTCTCCCGGTCAGACGAGTCTGTTGCCAATTCATCGACCCCGTATGGATGGAGGGCTTGGTTGGCGTGGTCGAGAAATCCGAACAAGGAATCTGGTACCAGGTGCACGCGAGAGCCTGCACCTCCAACTGTGCTACACCTACACGCATCTCTTTATATGTATGTGTAATACATACCAGGCTGTCCAATAATTCCTGTCCGAAAATTTTCAAAATTCTATAATTTTCCTTAGAAGTGTTATAATATCAGTCAAGTGTAAAAACCTTCTAGAAGGTTCTCCAGTGTTCCACGCTAGGGGTATATAAGGCGCAGTCGCCGCGTCTAGCTACCAGTACAAGATAAAACGGACCAAGGTCGAATTCGTACGTTCGTGTACTACGAGTGGCTGCTGGGCAACGACACGAGCACCGCGGTCGCCAACATCTGCAGAGCGTGCAAGGAGGATGCAGTGTCCCAACGCACAGTCAGGCGCTGGTTCAGTCGTTTCGAGAGCGGCGACACGAGCTTTGAGGACAGGGAGCACAGCGGGAGGCCTTCTACGGTGGATGATGACGAAGTCCGTCGCTGTATCAAGGAGAAGCCGGAAGCCACCACCCCTGAACTGGCGACGACGCTCGGCTGCAGCAAGTCCACCATCCACAATCGACTCAACTTACTCGGTTACCACAAAGTTCTGGCCCGTTGGATCCCTTACCGTCTGACGGACGCCAACAAGCAGAGCCGCGTGGCCGTCTGCCAGTCCCTCCTCCTTCGTCCGCATCGCAAGAAGTTTCTCGAGGACCTGGTCACTGGGAATGAGAGCTGGGTCCTCTACGACAACGTCGCCCGCCGTGCCTTCTGGATCCCGCGCGGAGAAGAGCCGCCGACGACGCCGAAAACCGACCTGCAACCGCTGAAGATCATGCTCTGCTGCTGGTGGGACGTCAAGCTCATGCTGTACTTCGAGCTGCTCCCGCAATGCAGAACGGTCACCGCCTCCATCTACACCGATCAGCTCGAGAACTAGCCGCCACCCGAGAAAAGCGTCCCCGACGGGCCTCGGTCCAGCTGCTGCACGACAACGCGCGCCCCTCGTGGCGAAGGAGACTCAGCAGAAGTTGACGACGCTCGGCTGGGAGACGGTTGCCCATCCGCCGTATTCATCGGACCTCGCCCCTCCGACTACCACTTGTTCCGCCCGCTGAAGCACCATTTGGCCGGAAGAAAATTCACCAACTACGACAACCCCAAATCCGACATCGCGGACTCCTTCGAGTCGCAGCCCCCGGAGTTCTGGGCGAAGGGCATCGGCGACCTGCCCAATCGATGGGCCACTGTTGTGGATAACTGTGGTGATTATATTGTTGATTAGACTTGTTTTTCAACAAAGTTGAAAGAAATTAAAAATGGTGAAATTTTCGGACAAGAATTATTGGACAGCCTGGTATATCATGGAGAAGTTTCGAGAGTGATCTACAACCCACTGTATATCAAGGCAACCGATCAAGAATAGGAAGTTTCACAAAATCGGCTCAATATTTTCTGATCAACGTAACTTATAGATCGACCTCTATAGTAATACCTATATCTTTTAATGCTAGATTCTGTAACTATGCTCTGATTCTGGAATAGATTAGACTAAAGCAGAGTGTGGAAAAGAAGATTTTCACTACAGAAAATATTGAAGGCATGTGGAGTTGAAGTCACCATAGATGTAGCACGATGTAGAGAAAGTATCGGTGTTACTTGAGTTCTGACGAGCAGTGAATCTGAACAGGTGTCCGGACTCTTCCCAAAAGTTGGTTTGGAAAAGCAAATGCCAGCCAATTGATCTTGGTTATTTCAGGACAGGCCATACAAATTTCTGGAAACTCCGGACTGAAGTCGTTACGTTTCCCTAATCTGCGAAAGATTGAGTCCCCAGACGACATCAAGATCATCATCGTCAACAACCCAAAACTTGGAATGAGACGTAGAGACGTCGAGAAAATGTACATACTTGCAGCGGGGCCGCAGCACGCTATCATTGAGTTCAGCGATACATCGTCGATGTATGATAGTAGGTTACTCTTCCAATTATCAGCACTACGCTTTAGAAAGAATTTGGACAAGAATTAGCGCATTAGTACATGTCGCAGTTGTCGATCTCAAACGCAGATACGAGCACTGGACATAGCACTACTCTTCCCATAGGACCCCGAGGACATGGAAGGGAATCTCTCTCTACCCAGTCCTGCGGTCCGTATTGACGGGGACTATTTGAAGGATGCTTTTGAAGCTACCGAGGTCTGCAGTCCTTCATGTCCTGCTGCTCGCCCGAGGAAACCGAACTACGAAAAACTAAACACGTTCAGTCCCGATGCCAAATCCCCGTTATCAAAAATCCAGCCTCGGAAAGTATGTCACGGATACCTACCCAACCCCTGTTTTTCTGCACATATAAAGGATAAAGGACAGAGGAGGGCGGTACTCAACCCCCTTTGCCATGCGCTACGTACACTGCTTCTGTGGGATGTCGTGGAGGTGATTTGATGCGTTCTTGGCAATACAATGGCTTGCGGTGGCCGGTCGATGAACAAGTTGGCGCGTTATCCCTCCCAGACAGGTCTGGTACCAAACACCAGAGGGACGTAAGGCTTGGTTGGCCTTTGCGGAAAATCCGAACCAAGAGCCTGGTATCGGGTGCGTGCGAAAGCCGGCATCTCTTCCGACAGGCTGCACGCACCCTTTGGGAGCATATCAACTCTATTAGGTTGCAATTATAGGACGACCATGCACTACTGGAATAAGTTGAAAAGGATAATTTGGTACTCCTCCTTTTTGAAATAAGCAATAGGTTCCCAAGTTTGGGTTACCCTCACTTGGCGTGGCGTGGCGTGCCAACAGCTCCACTCTATCCTCACTTGACTCCGCAATCCTTTTTTCTTTTTCATAAGTCCTGCGCTTCGAATTGGAGCTATAAGTGGCAGGATCAAGCCATTCATGACGTCGACACAGAATGGAAGTATGACCGAGAAGATGGCGAATGTCACTGCAAGAGCTGCAATGAGAGTTGCAATTATCGAAGAGAGGTTGGGGGAGTCGAGTCTCTGAATAAGTGACCTTAACGATTTTCCTTAGCTCTCAATACGAGGTCGAAAAAAGCTGGCTTATACGCTATTTTTAATGACAGTCGCATGACCATTTGGGGGAGGGGGGGGGGGGGGGAGCGCTTCGCTTTGGTATGCGTTAAAATAGGAAAGATTTAGTAGAGGAGATTTCAATGCTTTCTAGCCAATCGAACAACGTTTGTTTTGCGCAAGAGCTTCAACTTTTGCTCGGTGAAAGATCTTTTTTATAAGGAACATTATTTTTAGCTTCCAAGGAATGTTAATCGTCCTTATGTGACATGCTTTGTTAAACTCGCTTGCTTATGAAAATTTTGCAAGACCTTTCCTAGATTCTACAAAACAGCAAAACCCAATCGTGTTTCAGAAGCGCGGTGGACGGGGGCGGGGGAGGTCCACCTGATACTCGCATAAAAATCATGGTAGGAACAAAAGGCCAACTTAAAGTGCAACCACACGAACCTTTTGCCCTCTAGTCCCGATTAGTAGAATGGATGTCTAAAGCATCAGTCCCAGTTGGGAGAGAAAGGAGAGAAAATATGACAGAATGGAACAAAACCTGGAACAAATTTGATCATAGCTGTAATCGCACGGAGGCATAAATCAACACCTTCCAAACATCGAATATGTTCCAAAAAAATTGAAAAAATTCTGATTCGTTTGCTCTGGTCAGCTATAGAATTTCTTCACCTTATTGCTCTTCCTGCAATTTTTGGGCAGATTCGATATTTGGAATGTTCGCCTAGTGCACCTGTGCAGTTTTACAGTGAGGCTTCATGGTTCATGACTCGGGGCGGAAAGACTTCGGAAAAATGCAGCATACATCTCTTCTGTTTGAAGGGTGAAGACTCTCGCAGTGGTATTCTTTCCTGCCCTTCCAACCCACACCTGAGACCTTCCTTGGCGAGTTGGGCAAAAAGTGTTGAAAGTGGTGTTGGCTCTGCTTAATAGGTAGGGAGCACGAAAAAAATGCCTGAAGGAAACTATTGTGGGCTGCAAACATCCGAAGTGTCTGTAACGTGAGAATCCGGTAAGTAAGTTGGACAAGGAGAGGATTGGAAGGGCAGTTTTTTTGCTGTATAAGCGGCATCCGTTTCCGTCGCTCGGATATACGCTTGAAACCCTTGCGTGCCCAGAGACATATGTAGCATTCCACTGCATATACTGTGCTTCTCATTGGAGTAAAGCAAGTTCGACGCGTGAGCTCAGCAATGATGCGATACGATTGAAATACGGGTCATAGAAGGTTCTTGCACACATAATACAGTGTAGTTGAGAAGAAACTTTATTTATCAACAACCATTGCTCTGTATGGAGTTGTGTTAGAGTAGCTGTGCTATAGAACCTTAAACATCACAGCATGATATGAATATTTTGTTGGTGTCTGCGGTACTTTGGTCACGCATTCGATAAGGACATCTAAAACAGGAAGCTATCTATAAGGGTTAGACTTAGCTGCAACCCTTCTATTGTGTGATTTAGATAATCTTTAAGACTAACAGTGCCCTTAAAATGTTTATCAGGGTATTTAAACCTACTAGCGTCTTATATTTTTATGTGACTTCTTTTTACAGGAGTCATGGACAACAAAATGTTGATCGTGATGGGCATCTTAGCTGTACTCATCATTTTGCTGCTTGCGATGATAATGTCATTCCTGACTGCAAGTTATGTTAAACATAAACGAGAGTTCACAAAGGAGGGCTTTCCCACTCCACCGTACCGACTGGAAAAGGATTCCAAAGCAATACTTACTGGATGGGTCAAGGCAAGATTCCAACGAAACTGTTTATTGAAAAGAGGGTTCTGATTAACAAAGCGTTTAGGAAATTACCAGCAAGAATCCGCTGATTTGGCGCTGCAGTGATCGCGAGTATATTTGGCCATATCAGAAGAGGGATGGAACGCGTAAGCACAATTTGTGGCGCTTTAGAGTGATTCTAAACGTACGAATTAAGCATTGCACCCAAAGAGATACTAACTAATCATGATCTATTAGGTTGATCGAAAAGTCTTGCAACACTAGCACAACAACATTCAAATTTGTCCCTATTTGCTAAAACAAAAACTCAGTCCACGATATAATCCCCATCAAAGTCTAAGACCCTGCCACATCTTTCAGGCAGCCTTTTATTTCCTTTCCGCCAGAATTCCGAGGGCTGTGAGAAAAAGAATTCAGAAACCTCTATTTCCAGTTGACGACTATCACCGAACTCCCTACCCCGAAGATGCTCCTTCAGAGTTCTGAGCAGGTGGTAGTCAGAAGCAGCGAGGTGTGGAGAGTACGGTGGATGGGCAGAACTTCCTAGCCTAACCCCTGGATTTTCTCGCGACTCTTTTTGCGACATGAGGACTCGCCTTGTCGTGCAGCAGGTAGACGTTTTCCCGTTCTCGACGTTTTTGGCACATTGCGTCGGTCAAGCTCTGAAGCTGGGTAGCGTATTCAGATTCCAACAGAGGGGCGTCCGGAACGAGGTCGATCTTCAAGAGAGATATCTCCAGCCTTGAAGCGCTGATACCAATGGGGCACTGTGGAAAAGTGGTTGACTTCCTCCTTGAATGCAGCGCAGATCTTGGATGCTGCACTCCTTGCGGAATAGCCTTGCAGAAATTCATAGTAGACGGTAGGTCGTAAGATGCTGCTGCTTATCGTTGACATTGCTGCTGCATTCGTACTCGACGAGGTCTTATATCGTATGCTTAAGGAAGCTTCGTGAATGTATTGTGAAGTCACCACACAAGATCAATACTGTGAGAGCTTTAACAAATTTAACAGGCAGTACGTAAAGTGTTGCAAGACTTTTCGATCAACCCAATATGTAGAACAGGAAAGCCAATTCTTATAAAAATTCTTTGATAAAATCGAGCAACGCACAGTCAGTCTATATTTCCGAATCTACGCCTTTTGTAGCATGTTTGGGTGTTCATATGTTACGCTGTTTAAAAAAACTCTCGAAAGTTATTTAGAAGAGATTTTTTATTTTAGAGAAAGAACTTGTGCCTCAAGTTTTCTATTTTGCTAGCGACTGGTTAGAAATCACGCATCAATTTTGATATATCCTCACTTTATACAAGAGAATTATTCCAGTTCGCAGAGGCACTTTAAACTGAGGTGTATATGGTGGGATTTAGGTTCGATGGCTAATCCCAGATATGTGTCCCATATCTACCACAGACATCTGGGAACGGAGCTGTGGTGGGTCATTTTACCTGCCAATCACGCAGGACGAGCTCATGCGCTGGAGACGTGGTGGTGCAGTGGATGGAGGGGAGGGGGAGGAGAGGCATAGTGAGATGGACTGTTTTGTGATTCGAATATTACTGTGGTACAACATTATTTCTACTTCCTTTAAAAAAGAGCCACTACTGGAGGGTCATTCGTCGTGCGTGATGAAGTCGTCGCCTAGTAAGGTTCTTTGAGGTGTTGCTCATTTATATGAGGTTCGTATTCCTAATTTCAATTACAGTGGTTACGGTAGTTATCGTAATTGAAGGTCGGTCACCCCTTCCCACCCATACCTACCGTAACCCAACGTGATCAGTCGAAATTTAAAAATAGACATTAAATAACTGATCAGCGGTGGCGATGTCTGTTCTTCCTCGTGGTACCACTATAAATTGCTCACTTCTGCGAGCTAAGCCAAGCAGGGACATTCGAATGCAGGCGAGAGGCCCTGGAGACAGGCCGGCCTACGAACAACGCAATGTCATATCGTATGGGTGTATGTCAGTTCATGTTTTTCGAGATAGTGCTACGGCGTCCGCAGGAGCCGACGCGCACTCGCAAAGCCCGGCAAGTGTGAGAAGTATGCGAGGGTCCCTGGTGTGAGGATGGCATCGGGGGGCAGCTGAGCTAGTCCGAAAGTCCCGTAACGTAAGCAGGGCCCGCGTGGCTACGCTGAATGTGGGTATGTTGACGAGCCGCTCATGCGAGTTGGTAGAAGCACTGGAGCGAAGAAGAGTTGATTTCTGTGCGGTGCAGGAGACGAGGTGGTCCTGCCACAAGTCAAGAGATATAGGACGTGGCTTCAAGGCCGTTCTATGCGGTAGTCCAGGACCACCAGTGGTGTTGGCATAATCGTCTCCGAGCATTTCCGAGACTCGATTGTAAGCGTCGAGCGCTTTGACGATCGATTGATGTTGTGGCCGCTAAGGAGCGACTCTTACACTTCTTCTTTGCGTATGCTCCGCATACTGTCTGTTCCGATCAAGCCAAGGATCAGTTTTGGAGCCTGCTTGATGAGAAGACAGCAGAGGTACCGTCGAAGGACGTGATCATTGTCGCTGGTGACCTTAATGGGCACGTAGGCGCTACGAAAGACGGTACAGCTGTCATGGTGGATTCGGCTATGGGTTGCGTAACACAGATGGTGAGCGTATACTGGATTATGCGGATTCGCATAACCTCACTATAATGAACACCGCTTTTTGTAAACACAACTCCCACCTTATCTCGTTCTATAGTGGGAACACCAAGACGCAGATAGACTTCGTCCTTGTGAGAGATCGTGACCGAAATCTCGTCACAGACGCGAAGATCGTGCCGTATGAAACGGTCGCCCCACAGCATCGTCCGCTGATCTGTACTTTGAAGATCGCCCCCCCCCCCCCCCGAGGCTGCAGCAGGTTGAGCGATGCGGTGCTGCAAGAATCAAGTGGTGGCGAATGAGAGAGAGAAGGAAGCAGCTGTGATTTCTCGCGTACGGTTACCGACAGTCACGACTGTCGAGGAAACTTGGAAGAAAGCGACCGACGCGATACTAGTAACTGCGAGGTCAGAACTTGGCACTGCGAAGCCTGGACGACGAAAGGTCGACATGCAGGCATAGCTTTGGACGAACGATGTGAAAGAAAAGGTTCGAGAGAAGAAAGCGCTTTATCATGTGTTTCTCGGCGACAAGACCGCCAATAACTGGCAAAAGTACTACGAAGCGAAAAAAGCTGCCCAGAAGGCTGTGGCGTTTGCAAAATCCACTCATTACAATGATGTCTACGAATAGCTCGAGTTGCGCGATGGTGAGCGGTATCTGTACCGACTCGCAAAGAATCGCCATCGCCAGACCGAGGACATCGAGAAGTTCTTCGGCATCAATGATGAGAACGGCCATCTTCTGACAGAGCGCAAAAAGGCCCTGAAGCGATGGTGCGATTATTTTGAGGGAATTTCGACTGAAGAGTTCCCTCATTCGACCGTCCCTTCTGTGGCTCTTATCCACGGTCCCGTCCATAAAATCACTGTGGAGGAAACTGACGCGGCTCTGAGGATGATGAGACCGGGCAAGGTGACTGGTCCAGCTGATTTATGGAAGTCGAAGTTCTGGTACTCTGCTGAGTGGTTGGCCAAGTTTTTCAACCAGGTTGTAGCGGAGAAGAAGGTGCCTGATGTTTGGCAGGAAAGTACGACGATCCCGATTTGGAAGAAGAAGGGCAGCCCTTCAGACTGCTCAAATTACCGTCCGATTCGGTTGCTCTCGCACAGCATGAAGATTTTCGAGCGAATCCTCGATAGCCGAATTCGCGAAATCGTCAAGCTTTCAAGCAATCAGTGCGGCTTCGTGGCTGGCTGTGGCACCATTGATGCCATACACGCCGCCCGCCTCCTGATAGAGAAGCATCGCGAGAAACAGAAGTCGGTGCACATCGCCTTCCTCGACTTAGAGAAAGCCTTTGACCGCGTACCGCGTGAGGTTATATGGTACGCCCTACGACAGCACGGTGTTCCCGAAGAACTTGTAGAGTGGGTGCGAATGCTATACTCTTGTCCAAAGAGTCGGAAACCTCGACGGAGTTTCCCATCTCTGTTGGGGTGCACCAAGGATCTGCGCTTTCCCCACTCCTTTTTGTTGTCGTAATGGAGGCCATTACGCGAGATCTTCAGAAGTCCATCCCTTGGAGGTTGCTTTATGCTGATGACGTGGTGCTCAACTGCGAAGACAAAGGTGAACTCGAGCGAGAGGTGCAAGTTTGGTGCGACCGCCTGGCGATGTTCGAATTCAAATTGAATGTCAAGAAGACCGAGTATTTCACGATTGACGTAAATTAGTCCGGCTACATTAAGATTAGCGGTACTAAGCTTGCTCCGGTGTTTAAATACTTGGGATCAGCAATAGCCTCTGGTGGCAGTCTGATGGTTGAGGTGAACTCACGCGTGAGTGCTGCTTGGTCCAAGTGGCGCTCGTTGACTGGAGTACTCTGCGACAAGAAGATGCCAGAGCGCTTAAAGTCAAAGATCTATAAAACCGTCGTCCGGCCGGTAGCGATGTACGGAGCTGAGTGTTGGCTGCGACAAAGGAAACGGAAAGTCGCCTCAGCGTAATGGAAACGAAGATTCTATGCTGGATGGCTGGAGTCACGCGCCTGAACCGCATCTGAAACGATGTCATCCGGCAGAAGTTTGGTGTCGCGCCGATAGCGGACAAGATGCGCGAAGCTCGCTTACGATGGTACGGCCACGTTCTGCGTGGAAAGTAAGACAGCCTCCGTAAGATAGGCCTTAACTTCGAAGTGTCTGGAAAGCGGCCTAGAGGGCGCCTGAAGCAGCGCTGGGCTGATACGTTACACAAGGACTTTAAAGTAGCTGGTGTCCACCCTGATCTAGCACGGGATTGGGAAAGATGGCGACATGGCATCAGAAAAGCGGACCCCGGAGTGAAGCGGGACAAACGCTGAAGAAGAAGAAGAAATAACTGATCAGCACCTTAACTGACTTCCTATGCTATGATTAGGCGAATAAAACACCTTAACTGACTTCCTATGTATGGTTAGGCGAATAAAATTTTTCACGTCTAGAGTTGAGTCAGGTTTCCTTTCTGGCTATCTTTACCACTGCGATTTTACTTAGAGTGCTTAAATGAATGCGGTGGCCCTTCTTAAGGACGTGCAAAAACGTCACGCGACAAAAGAATCGAACCACAAACCACTCCGTCTCACCACTCCACTCCTTCATCCACTGCGTCACAACTGCTCCTACTGTTTCCAACCTACTTGAGTTTAATCTCTGTGATTGGCAGGTAAATTGGTCCACATCTTCGTTCCCGGGTGTGCGTAGCAGATACGGAGCTCATAGCTGGAATCAGCGTTCGAACTCCCAACCGTGACATGCATCACATCTCAAGGTGGCACTACACCTGGTATTCTTTACCTGGTATGTTAGTTCTATTTGTTTTCAGACAAGGATATCGAAGTTCTGGTAGCAAACAACGCCACGTTTCTGAAGGAACACATGCTGCCACTCGCAGAAGTGCGTTATACACCGTACTTTCCTACAGAATGTGCGTAAACAACAGGAGTCAAAGATGAAACGAGACGAGAGCTACAGGCATAGTTACTATAGCTTGTCAGTAGGAAGGGTGACAGTCCTCAAACACTAAATGTCTATTTTGTTGCCGACAGAAACATCAAAAGTCGAGGGGTGGCCGGATATGTTTCCTTTTGGCAACCGCTAGCAGGCTGTCCATTCTTTTGAGTTTTTAATAGTGTTAGCGCGGTTTTGTTTGACAAAACCTTGCATTTATCTTCTTTCAGAATGCAGCAATCCAAGCCGACGACCACTTCCTGCTTTGCGAACGCGTCAAGTCCATCCTCAGCAAGGAAGTTGTTATCATGATCGGCTCCGAGAAGGAGCCGTCGTGCGTTTTGCCTCATCTCCCTCACGAACTGAAAAAGCAGCATGTCTACAAGTGTCAGTTTCCATTCTTTATCACCTGCGAAGCATTTGACCACGACCTTCGGATTTGCGCTTACTTATTGAGAGCCGATGTACTGTTCCAGTAAACAAACTATGTGAGCATGTACGATTATATAAAGTCGGTGACTAGCTGTGCGGTAAATGCATATCACTTTCACGTCAAACTGAACACTTTCCAAATGATATTATTCGATGTCAAAATGATCTCCTACCAAATTGATGTAGAGACTTTTTAAGAAGCTTAAAATAATGCTTTGTCCGATGGAAATGTAAGGTTACCTTCCTTGAAAAATTTCAAATCACCTGCCCAATAGGTGAGCACAGCGTTTGAAATTTTATAAATATTTTGTTTTTCGAAAAAAATTACAAACTAAAACTTCTTTTGAAGTGCAGAAAGGCAGTGATTTGGTAGTGCTAAAAAATAAAAAATAAATGCGTCATGCACTTGTCTAGGATGTCGTGGTTTTCACTCGATTAGTAGCGAAAACTCTGTTTAGCGGAATTACGCACTAGCAAACGGTACAACAAAACAATTATGGAAACACACTAGTCTTCACATAGTCTTTACTTTGAAGTGTCATATAAGTCGCTACTGGCAATATGAATCAAATTAAAATCGCGACGAGCTGGTCGATTACATGGCGCAATCTCTTCTTTTAGCAAACTAAAAAATTGTTGATATTTTGTACTCTTAAATAAGTTCTAACCCACACTTTTTCCTAAAACATAGATTCCTAAAATTTCAAACACTGCATTCATTAATTGGGGCAGTTGAATTTAAAAGCTTCCAAAGAAAGTTATTAAAATTTTCTTAGACAAGAAATTACTCCAACTTTCTTAGAAAGTCTCTATGCTCTATGAAGCTGTAATTGCTTTTATTTGGAAGATGTTCATCTGGGGACAGATTCATCAACCGCTTACCGGCCGGTAACGGTGAAAAGTACCGCCAAACCTGATGCTTATGATTGTCACATCAGGGGTTTGGTGTTATTTTTCTCCGTTACCAGCCGGCAAGCGGTTGATGGATCTGGCCCCTGATTTCAAAAGCGTTAAGCTTAGATGAGTGCCTAGTTTGATCCGAAAAGCGTTCAAGTTGACGTGAAATGGTATCTGGTTTTCGACGTGTTCGCGGTTATAGCATGACTCATGGAAAACATGGAAAGCTGTTCTGTAACAGTATTTCATGATTCGAGTGTAAGGCTAGCTTCTGTGTAGCCTAGAATCACTTAATTCACTATCCAGCTGGACCATCTATAGCTTTTAAGTGCAAATGTCACATATCTATATTGTTAGGGTTCAGAATAGTTTACTGGGCACGTAGCGCAGTTGGAGGAGACTCCAGCTGTGGTGTGAATTTCAAATCGATTCATAGCTCTTGCCCTGTTAGTGAAAACAAGAGCCTCCACTCTTCTGGGTCAAGGGTTGCTACCAGCCATGTATGCGAAGGATAAAATCAGAGTCCTAGTCCTCATCCTGTGGCAATTCTCGTATAAGCGAGCATAGCACGGAGAAGGGGATCGCTCAGTTAATGTAGCAGCGGGTTCTGCACGGCTGCTCTTCTGCGAGAAACATTTGAAGAAATCAGTGCTGCTGGATAAGAAAACCGTAAGAAGCCTTCATCCCGTACATAGCCTACACTATAGTACTCCCCTAAAAACGTGTCCAGTGTCATAATAACGTGGTTCAGTTAGAAAATAATAAAGATTACGCTGGAAAATCGTAGGGTGAGCTGATGCCAACCATAAGGAAAAAATCGAACGAAAATACATAGAGCTGATGAAGTGCCGCGAAGATTTACTTTTGTACAGGTTTCTCTTTGTACTCCAGTCGAGAGAAACTTTCATTTTTAGACCTTGGCTCGACATACTCCTTCACACTAAGTCGTTTTAAAAGAATGGCGCCGTGCACGATTAGATACACGTACGACGTCGTGAAGGCAACGAAGGGCAAGCCGCCGCAGAAGGGCATCCGAAAGATCTACTACCATCGGTGGTAAGCCTCCTCTTTTGCACCCCTTCGTCGGCAATCATATTCAAGAGCTACCCTGTGTTGAGCACAATAGATTGCTATCGGCAGTTACTCATTTTACATATACTTTTGCATAATTTTCTTCAAAGCTGACGCCTCCAGTGGTAGTCTTTGCGGAGTGCCTGAAAATTAGCGAACTGTTCAAGTTTATAGTTTTTTTTACTAAATGGCCTTGCTAAAGGAAACAAGCCGATGTAGAAAGATTCCTGGAAAAGGACAGAAGTACTTTTTCAGCCATTATGTCACGGATTGCACTCTGCAATTTTAGATGAACCGGTAAAGATCACACTGATTTCCCCAGAGTAAACAAGATTAGATAGAATCCTCCGTTTTTGGCAGTGAGTGCTGGAAAAGGTGGCGACTTGCTGTCTAGCACCAAAAACAGTGTGAGAATCCTATCTAGGGAAATGCCAATGCCGTTTTAGAACTTAGAGTTCCAAGCGTTGTGTACTCTTTCGTGTGAAAGCATCGATCACTTTCTTCTACTATTTCTCTGGTGCTAATGAAAAAGCATCCAAAACGTTTGGAGATCGAAACAGAAGTGTTGACATCGTGAAAATAAAAATTTTGAAAACATAAAAACTGACAACGTTCCAGAGCAACCTCAGTGAATTGCTTAAGTTTGGTAATACCTCTGAACTGCGTAATGCGATACGGCCAACTTAGACCTCGATTTTCAGGGAAACTAAAAAACTGCCCGTCGAATTCGATGAAATACTCCAGCTGGCGATGCTGTATAAGCCAGGCAAAACAGTGCGTTAGCTAATATCAGAAGCCGTTAGTTGAAGGCGAACACAACGTTCCTTTCAGCTATGCGTTAGCGAGAGGCGGAAGGAGGTGTTTTCCTTGATACATATGCTAGTGACCTACTGCCGCCTACTGAAGGAGCATATCGACTTCAAAGACGCTCTCCAACTTCACACCGGTGAGCCAGATGCTAGCGTCGTACTCGCTTTGCTGGCAACACTTCTATTTTCGTCGCGATGAAAAACAATCAAAGCTGTCTACGTTTCAATTTTATCTTCGCCCCTAGATTTGTGACCGATTTCAAAAACCTTTAGTCTTATCCTCACAATTGCCGTTGCCGTTGTCAAGTAAGAGTTTGCTTGCAATGCGAACAATGCAGCAAATATCTTCCAAGTCGCTCGTTTTCTGCCCAGCTCGGTCACTAATTTGTTGGTAAAGTTGATTTGCGACCTATCCAGGTATGTACACGTATCTGGAGCATTCGGAGATGTTCGAAGATATCTTGCGCTGAGTAGCAGGTTCGTATTAAATTTCAGCTCCCACCAACTGAGTTCGGCACCAGACATGGTCTTCAGCGAAATTCTTAAGTCATGCTTAATTTTCTGAGGGTCGCACTTAATCCGAATGCAAAGAGCAGTTTGTTCAACATGTTTAACGAAAAAAAAAAAACCAAGCTCATAGAAACGGACTAATATTAAGAGAGGAGTATTGCCATGCAGCTGAAAAGTCCTCATCCCTGTCGCCTTTTAATCCTGACGGTGAATGGAATCCTTTGCTGAGCAGCCAGAGAAATAGGAAATGCTTGTCGCTTTATACAGTTTTTAGAACCAAGCACTGGGATAGTGCCTTTGAACTACTGCTGAAGATATTGCCGCTGTTCTCGTGAGGCAGACAAACACGTTTTCGTGTGTACTTTTTTAGAGAAATGCAATGGTACCATTTTGGATCGAAACGAATTGGTTTACGTGATGGCCGTCATTATGGAGTGGGCATACCAGTCACGTAGCGTAACACCAGAGCTGAAAGAGGTAGGACCTTCATTGCGGTCAGCAAACGGTCCATATGTAGATGTGCGGGTAATCGAGCACAGTGAAATGACATATTCCTATCTCTCCAAGCATGTGAAGGTCTTAGACACTAGTCGAGCTTTGGAATATTACTCTTGTTGATGATTTCAGAAACACGTCGAATGGTGCCATTCTTATGCCATCATGGCCAAGTTTATGAGAAAATGTCCGAACATGTATGTTTTTTGCAGCATATCAGCAGCTGTAAGAAAAAGAGATGAAGACTACTTTCAGTAGACTAATTCATCCTGACTACCTCACGAAACTGGATGCGACAGTAAAGAAACGCGTTTTGCAAGATGGATTCGCATCGTCTCCTCGTTTTTCACCACGGGAGTCGGCTGCGGCAAAGGATCCATTCCGTAGGAAGTCCACGAGTGACAAAAAGAGCGAAATGAAATCAGTCAAGGTTCGTCTCGTCTTCTTTTGCCTATCGCCGATGCAAACGTAAAACATTGGCGGTGGTTTCACTAAGAAAACAGTCATTAAAATGTACGTTTAGTACGAACTCGCTCATGTGGTCACTTTACGGCACATTGACCTGGGTGAGGGAAGGGAAGGGAAAGCCTTCCACGTTTCCTCATAGCGATGTGCGACGTTGGACGCGGCAAGAAAGCGACATCGCCTTGTACCAATGTCTGGTAAATACATTGCGTCCTCGTGTCGCTGGCTCTCTTTTTTGTTGTTGCTTGGAATGACTAAGCAGCATAAGCTTGGTGGGCATATGTAAAGAAAGACAAGCACCTGAAATTTTATTTTTCAAAGTAGTTTGCGAAAGACATATGTACGTCACTATTTGCGACGTTCGTTGAAATTTGTGGACTTCCTTTCAGAACTTCAATGAAGCTTAAGTATCGGGCTTCTAAATTGTCGACACTGTGGAAAAACAGGAAAACAAAACAGGAGCATAGCGTTCAAAAAAATCGAAATCAAGTCCAATCAATTATCGATCAAGAAACCAAACCGACAATTAGGGCATTTTGAAAATGAAAATTTTCAGCATATAAAACAAGTATCGATCTTCACCCAATAATTACACTCTTATGTTGGGTTGATACCATACTCACCTGGGAAGGATAGCGCGCTGAATTGTGGATCGGCTGGCCACCGAAAATCATTGTATAGCTAAATACGTAACCAATTCTCCTCCACGACATCTCGTAGAAGTAGAATGCGTGACGCATCACAAATGGGATTGAGTTGCGCCGTCCTTTATCGTTTTATCATTTAAAGAGGAGAAATTTTGGGACGTCTCCTACATGTCTATTGCACTCGTGTTAAGATTGACCACTTCATATGTTCTACTTGACATGGGCGGATGAGTGGTCGAAATGAGGAATTAGTAGTGCATTAGCATGCGTCGTATGTAGCTGCGCACGTAACCCGTGCAACAGGGACCGCCTCCAGAAGTCCGCATTTGTCATATTGGCTTCACAGCATCATCACCTGTCACGGTGCGAACTAGGAAATTCTAGCGCTGTTCCTTGGATCCTCATTGAAAGTTGCAGCATATGATCCCACTACCCGGATAAACTGTTTATTGTGAAGTGCATGATATATTTTAAGACGAAAGATGAAAAACAAGCGAAAGCAGAAAGTGAAAAGAAGGCAGCCGAAGAAGACAAGGAGTTTTGGACCAAGCAGGCGTCCGAACATGTAGTTAGTCAGTTTGTATAGCCTCCGAAAAGCTTTTTAATCGAGGTATACTTTTGCAGCCGTTGCCACTGACCAGCACGAAAAAGGATAGAATAGCAGTTTAAAGAATAATTGGATGTCAACCCAGAGCAACAATGATTGTCGAATACTGTGTACTCTAAGTTTAGTTTTATGTGTACTCGAAATTGAAGTTCCATTTTGAAAGACACCATATTTGTGCCACTACATTTGAAGTTATAAACCATTTGTTTTTCGTTTGCGTGATGTTGTTCTCTGCACTTTATACAAAACGAAGTGTTCTCTTCTGGCAACCTGCCTCGAAGGTACTGACAATCGTATCCTGCAGGACGTTAGGTGAACTGAGCTGAAAAACTAAAACTGACGAATTTTCGAGAGACCCATAATTAGTGAGCGAACCACGTTTTATGTCAACCGTTTTTTTATTAAAACGTATTATTATCGTATGAATCAATTTGTTTACCACGTAAACGAATTTTCACTACTGTCAACACTGCAACACCATCTGCTGAAATCTTTCTCGATGTAACTCTGACTTAACTACAAGGAAATGACGGATCTTTATATTAGGTCGTTGCATATGGAATGGTCAATTTTGACTGAAAACTTTGACAGATCATAACTCTGCTTGGAAGCTATTTTATTAAACAAAATAAGCAGCATTACAATTATTACATTTTCTCAACGCAATAATATCTTATGCATTCCGTCCCTGAAAAAAATCAGAACTATTAGAATTAATAATTTTTTTCGACATTATCTTGGTTGCTGAATTTTTTATCCTTCACATGACGATCTAAATGCTTGAAAAAATAATTGTCCGTAGGTGACAGATCTGTTGAATATGCTGGATGTGGCAGAGTTTCGTATCCCAATTCATTCAGTTTCTGGACAACAATTTTTGAAAAGAGCGGACGCGCGTCGGCATGAATTAGGATTGGGCCTCTTCGACTGACCAAAGCCGGCTGTTTTTCACTTAACTTCTTCTCTGGTGTATCACTCCAACTTCGGCACAGTACTTCCCCGCCGTGACAGTCTACCCAGCCTTCAAGAACTTGTGATTGACGGTCCACGACCACCATGGTCTTAGGATGGAGCTTGGTTTCGGCATCTCCTTGGGAATTTTTTCATTCTTGTCCAGCCATTGTGCAGGGAGATCACGGTTGTCATAAAGCATCCATTTTCCTTGCATGTCACGATCTGTCTAAAAAGGCTCACTTAGATTGCGCAGCCTTAACAAAACACAGGTGTCGTGGCGCTTCAGCATCTGCCCGGCGGTCAGTTCGTGCGTCATTTATCCAATTTCTTTACTTTCCCGATCTCGTTTAAGTGGCGACTGATAGTGCTGCCGTCAACGCCGAAATGCTGTGCTGGCTTTCCTACAGTGTGGCGCTGATCCGCTTCCATCATGGCTTTGAGTTGGTCGCCGTTAAGGAGTGATGGCGGCCTACGTCGGGCATCACCTTCAAGACTTCCATCTCCAGATCGAAACGTTTCAAGCCAATGGCGAATTGTGTGTTCATTAGCGAAATCCTCCGCAAATACAGCGTTGATGTTGCGAGCTGCGGCAACGATGTTATGTCCACTGTTCCGTTCATATAGGTAGAGCATCTCAATATCAAGTTGGCTCATGCTGTTAAAATGATGTCAAAAACTTTGCAAGAGGCAATTATTTCACAAAAGCTATAAATGGTAAGAAAGCGGAGATGCTGCGCTTTCAGAAACTAGAATGTATGCAATACCTGGGGCGGGAGCATTCGTAGCCACGAAAGATCGACCAGAGATTGAGGCAGCAAAATCGGCCATTTCATATGCAACGACCTAATACATTTGTTCTGCTCAGGTAAATGCATCAAATACAAGACCTTGAAAACCAATTGAAAACACTTTAGAAAACGTTCACTAATATTTTTTTGCGTTTGCACAGTTTCTTAGATTCAAATTTTTTGCGCTGAGGCCGAACAAGCCATTCGGGGGTCAAACAATTGGCATCAATCGTCTGATGAGGATAAAATGCAGCTTATCCATCGTCTGGCAACCGTAAATTACAGGGTGTCTCAAAAAAAGTATACACTGTTTGCAAATTGATAACTTTGTTCACAGTAAAGGAGCGGAAGAAGTTAAGGGCTCGAATAAATGCCTGAGAAAATTGAAATTTTCTGACATATGGGCGGCATGGAATGCTCCATGCCCTCGTTTCAAAGTTTGCATTTTACACACGATTGATTGTGCTTCGCTTGAATAAATGTTATGATTTCTTCACAAAGTGGCCGTTTCGATTGATTTGCGTTTCTTTTAGGGTTTATAACTTAAAAACCCACTATGGTTTGGGCGTGTAGCGCAGTCGGAGGAGGCGCGACTGTCGCGTGCACCCGATACCAGGTTCCTGGTTCGGATTTCCCGCCCAGGCCAACCAAGCTTAGCCTTATTCACCGATTCCTTCGGGGTCGGTGAATTGGTACAAGACTTGTCTGGGAAGGATAAAGCGCTGACTTGTTCATCGGCTGGCCACCGCAAGTCATTGTATGGCCAAACACGCATTCATGTCGCCTCCACGACATCCCGTAGAAGTAGAATGCGCTGGCGCAGCCCAGAAGGGATTGAGTAACGCCGTCCTTTATCCTTTATCCTTTTTTATCCTTTATGGTTTGCGCAAAATGCAGGGTATCCCAATAAAATGCAAGTACTGCTTAAACGTACTAACACTGCTTCTAGTGAAGCATTTGAAGATGTTTGAGACTAACATAAAGGCGCAGGGCAACGATATTGGCTGCAGAGAGTCAGACGAGTGCATGGCGCATTCCATGCCGCTCATATGTCAGAAAATTTCTGTTTTCTCAGGCTTTCATATGAGCTCTTAACTTTATCACTGCCTTTACTGTGAGCAAAGTTAACACCTTTCAAGCAGTGTACACATTTTTGAGACACCCCGTATTGTACTGACCAAGCAGTCGCTCAAGTTGCGTCCACGACGTGCGTCCTGTACATAGAAGTATGTAGGAGATTGGTTCGGCATTCATCCGCTGTACTTTATCCTTTACTGTGGTAGAATTTTTCAGTTGTGGTGGTCCAGCACGTATAAATTCATTGCGCCAAACTCTTCCTTGGAAGAGACTGAACTTATTGGTATACTGGTACTTCTCACTTTGAAAGATGAAGTCTATTCTTTAGCATTATGAAGAATTTAATGATCTGGTGTTATAAAACTATTGTAAACTCGATGTTCCGACACTGCTCTTGGTTATATTCATCATTACCTGTAAAAGGTGCTTTTCAAATTGGACACTCTTTTATACAAGCGTAACAATTTTGAAATCAAACTGAATATCTTTCAAATCAAAACGTGCTCCTTTCACGTTAAACTAGAAACTCCCGAAAAAGCTTAGAATATTTTTCTGTTTAAGGAAAGTTAAGTATTACTTTCTTTGAAGTTTTAAATCAACCGCCCAATAAGTGACACATTGTTTGAACTTCTTTAAAATTCCCCTTTAGGAAAAATATTTTTAGTGCTTGTCTTAAAGGGCAAAGGGGCAGCCATTTTTGTGTGCTAAAAGAAGAGCGCCATGCCCTCGATCAAGACGTCGCAATTTTTATTCGACTGATAGCAATATTTTCGTTTGCATAGAGCTTCACACCTAAAAGCGATGTAAGAGAATCAGTTGTAAAGAACACACGTACCTTCAATTTGATGCTTTATGTAGGGAGCACTTATCCAAAACGTATATCTATCTCTTTTTGCAGGATCAAGACTGTTACACTAGATATCTACCACCACAGTCACCTGACACGCAGTATAAGTAAAAGACACGTCAGAAACGCTTAAACCGCTAAAACCACTTCGCAACCCCTGCATACTGCGGAAAATTCCCACACTTTCATTAACCCTAATCGTAGCTCTAATTAGCACAACGTTCTGTGTAATCCTCTCTAACTTTAGAGATTCTATTCTAATTTACTGCTAGCCTTCCTACATCTCCTTAATGCCTTCCTTTCAAAGTTTATCCTTTCTGGTGGTATCTTTACAGCATTAGTTGTCTATAACATATTGAACTTGCTTCTTTACGTTCAACTGTTGCTCGCCAAGTCCAACTTCAACAGGAAGAGCTCAGGTTAGTTTACAGCAACAATTCCTTCTTCCTTCCCTTCCTTTACTGATGAGCACAGGGGAAGAATACTTTGTCTGCTTAGACTAATTCTTTGTTTTTCATACTTTCATAATTAAACTATCGCAATTATATAGCTTTACTCATGTATACTTAATTATACGACACTCCCCAATCACAAATCACTCGTCTGTGTTTTAGCACGCCGATGATGCACCAGATGACGGCACACGCTCCGTGTCCGAGGCAACTGGATGCCGCCGATGACCTTTGCGATAAGCCGCGTGCACACTTTGCAGCGGGCAGTGGAATGTGGACGGACCTGGGGCCGGATTCATCAACGACTAACCTGCAGGTAGGGGGTAGAGATACCCATGACGAAGCCTGTGTCTCTGACTTTTGCCTTATCTCTGCATGAATCTTGTCTTTCCTCTATCCCTCATACCCCGCATACACCTGGGTTTAATTGTTGATGAATCCGACCCCTGGTCTCCGCTCACATCCCACTGCGGCACTGTGGAATTGCGGCGCGGCCGCAATCAGCGGCAGTGAGGAATACCTGAGTATGCGACTCCGCCCCTCTGCGCTATACTTCAGCGTTGCAGCCGCACTGCCGCTGCAGAGTGTACACGCGGTTTAAGGCCTATCTCTGAGAGACACGTCGCGAATCGCGCAGCAGGAATGAGCCTGGCACGCCCAAGATTTTATTCATTTCGAGGCGTCCACCGAACCCGTCAAAACGGGGGCCTATCGAGGGTTTTAGGATTACTGGTGGGCAGGATTCGGCCGGCGCGGCAAACAAAAAATTTACTTGGGAGAAAATTCGCGTAACGGACTTGAGTTGCGGACTCATTTAGAACGACGGTACTCGAATTGCCCGAGAGGGTGGCTAGTATGCACGGTAAGTGGCTTGCGCGTGAATCGCGCGCACGACCGTATCGTGCAGGAAGCGTTGAATTCCACGCCTCTTGGATACTGTAGCATTTAGTCTGTTGAATCGCCAGAGAGAGTGGTTAGTAAGCACGGCAACTAGCTTGCGCGTGAGCTCGTGCGCACGGGCCGTAGCCGAAGAGAATCAATACGCACTTGCAGTGGTTCCGTAAACGTTTTTCAACATACATGTTTTATTGGCTTGAGCAACTCGCACACTTAAAGTCGCACACGACTCCCAAAAGACAAACAACAAGTGAATCATACGTTTGAGACGAGGCCAGCTAGGGCGAGAACAACAACATGGATTTCGCTAGATAGCAATGACGCGGATAACAAAAAAGAACATTTAGGAGATCTAATAAAGCGAAAATATGCAGTGAGCACCGAGCGGCAAAAGAACAGACAAGGAATATGGAGGAACAAGACAAATTATGGCACAATGCGAGGCTTCACCGCCGTTTGACCAGTCGGCAAGACCAAGAGTTTTTCCTAAATTTTTACTAAAGGTAAAGGGCAAAGGTCAATGTGACGTAGTCGCTACCGCATAATAAATGTATGGACCTTGGTCCTTTACCTTTTGTGAAAATTCGATAAAAACTCTAGGTCTTGCCAACTGGACAAATAGTCACGCGCAGTTCCGGAGAGGATTAAATGACTACAGTCAGTGCTGATGATAGTCAAAGAACGTAAATGATATGTGGGCCAGAGAAGCTTCCTGGCTCACGACATCGTTTTTCTTAGGAGGCTGAAGCAAATCCTGCATTTGATCCTCATTCTCCTTGTTCTTTTCCGCCTGCTGGTCATTGCAATAGTCCGGCCTGCCGTGGTTTTTGAGATTTCGACGGAAGGTAGAACTGAAACATGTAGTCTGATGTGCACGACATATGACGTCTGTAATGAAGAGAAATGCCTGACGTACAGTGCAACTGATATCATGTTGAAAACATCCATGTAGAATGCTTGCCCGACCTCCTTGTTAGCAAAACGTAGGTGGCTCTGACAAAGTCTAAAACAATTGAATAAAATTCAGGAAAGGGTAATTGTAGCGCTTTTAACTATAGTAGATTGTAGTGCTCACTAATAATGGCATCGAAATCAACGTAATCGTTCCTCCTTTTTTTAGTTCGAGCCGTGAGTTTATTCCAAGTGCCGCGGTCGTACACTTAAAATATGGGCAGTTTCGAGCGGACGTATTTAGCAGGATCAGAGAAGGCTTCAACGAACTTCGGTGACAACTTTTCCGACAAATTTCGTAAAGGAATTCACGTAATCTGATGTGTGGCAGAGGGGACGGGAGCGACGACGGAGACGGTTGTGGAGCTCCTTGAGGCCCCACCATCAAAATTTGTATGATGTGTTTGGAAAATTTTCAACCGAGCAGTGACTGACAAACCAAAAACGAGCCCGCTCACCAGGACCAGTACTGGAAGGAGCTATCGTGAAGTGCTCTTCATGTGGTTCTAGGGGGGGGGGGGCGAATAGGTTTTGGCAAACTTCGTCTTTGGGGCAGGGTTATTAGGCCTGCTGATTACACAGAATTTGTGACTATCGAAAATTTCTGGCCGAAAGGGGTAGGCTTGGGTGGCCATGGCTATAGATAAGGTGTGTGTTTGTGAGTGGAACGGTTTTTTGCGCGTAGCGACGTCAATTGGAGCGACTTTTGTTTTTCGTTCTAGAATTTCGTTGTGGTATTGTTTGATAGGTCCCGAAGGGAGGCAGCTCCTTCTAAATGAGAAGGTATGTAGGTTTGTTTCTGTCTGAAAACCCCGGAATTCACCATCCTCATTGTTGGAATGCGGGCTGGAGGCGTCGCGAGCGGGTTCGCGACCGCCGCGTGCTACGAGCCTCAGTGGATGCCGTGCTCAACCTAGCGTCGCGCGCGCAGCGGTCACGGGGCGGTGCGCTGCGGACTTCGAGTTGGGCCGGCGAGGCACGCAGTCCCAGCGGAGACTCGTCTGCTGCGTGTGCTGGTGTTTTATGACGTTTATTATTCTTTATTCCTCTTCGTTTGGATTCGATTCGTGTCTCGCTTCGTTTGCTGGAAATGTGTTGTGCTTGATTTCTTGCACCGAAGACCGAAGAATTGCATCAGCTGTTAAGACGGAGAGGATTTGGGGAGGGGGATGGAAGAAAAGAGAAGAGGAAAGTATCACAGATGAAATCTCGGAAGGAGAGAAATCAAGAGAAGGAGAGGGAGGAGGTGATGCGGGCGGAGACGACTTTAGAACGATCGTGTCGTTGTTTCGAGCGATCTACCCTCGCCTTCCGTCCGAGTTCTCCACGTCGATGTTTGAATCTGAGTGCAGGCTGATGAAGCGAGGGGTTAGGCTTGGCAATACGCGAATTATTTGTGGTACTGCTTTCATTTTGTAAGTATGGAGGGTATTCTACAAACTGTTTGGGTTACATAGTCAGTTGAGTTATTCTTTCTAGGCATCTGTATAGGCTGGTGGTAGCTGTAGAAATTGAGATAAAAAGAGAAGGAAACGAGATGGAAACCTTGCCACTTGTGACAAGTGCGCAGTCACAGTTTCGATTCAGTCAAATAATGAAGCACTTATGTAAAAAGTTTCTTCGCTTTTGAAGTTTGATGGAAGATGACACAACATACATGAGGAGCCAAGTCCAGTATAGGAACGAACCGTCATTCAATGTCCTAAGGCAGTACGGATGCAACGTCTTCTTCAGGGTATTACATAAAGACTACTTCCCCCGAACTTTAAGCCTCGTCGACCTTCATGCGTGCTGGAACGGAAAGGAAGAGCTGCCTCTTTCCCGGCCAGCAGCAGCGTTCCAACCCTGTCCAGCCCTCAAAGTATCCTGATGACCCACTCATTGAGAAAGTTACGAAGATGCATAAAGCCAAACGAGTGGACAAGAACATGATCATGGAGAGCATAAGGCTTGCTTTACGAGCTATTTCCAAAGACTTGCATTAAGGTACTCGAGAGGGCGTGGAGTTCGATCTACCGCGTCTATTG